>VZQC01002448.1:1749076-1930028 GCA_009823505.1 Rhizomys pruinosus
TTGCAGGGGACCGGGGATCGATCCCCAGCACCCACATGGCCGGCCGAAGAAAGAAACCATTTCTGTAACTCCAATTCCAGAACTCCCAGTTCCAGGGGAATTCCGCACCCTTCTTCTTTTGACCTCCGTGGCATTGCACGGACATGGTGTGCACAGACCTGATGCAGACCCAGTACATTCATACATAACATAAATTTAAAATAAAACTAAAAAAATATAAAAAATTAAAAAAAAAACAATCCCAACCATAGAGCCTAGCACTCTGGAGGGCAGAGGCAGGTGGTATCTCTGTGCGTTCAAGGCCAAGCCTGGTCTACAAAGTAAGTCCAGAACATCTGGGGTTGCAGGGAGACCCTGTCTCCCAAACACACAAAAAAAAAAAAAAAAAAAAAAAAAAAAAAAATCCAACCATAGTAAGTACAAAATGCCAAGAGGGATTTGTTATGTCAGTTCATAATGGTGACTTTCTCTCTTGTTAGATGCACTTAGTGTTAAATACAGAGAGGAGCATTTAATTAGTATATGTGCAATCTTCAAGAAAATAAGTTTTATTTAGTTCTGTGCATTAGTGCTACTAAGCCTTAAATAAGAAATGAAATACAAGTTACATATATAATTGTATCGAGCATCTATACATCTCATGCAATCATTCCCAATCAAATCCAATCCCTCCAATACCCCAACCCCTCTTCAGAACTCATGCATTACAAAATCTGATCTAAACCCTATCCAGTCAAGCTCCCAAACCCAGATGCCCTCTGTGCAAATAGATCTGCTGTAGTACAGTCAGCATATCTAGGAATCCTAGGAAAGGTATACTCTTTCTCACCCAACGGTACTCAGTCTCTTGTAGTTCTCAGTCTAAGGTCAGTCACCCACCCTTTTCTTTTGTGGTTCTTATATTAAATTGAGATCCTGTTAAGTCAATGAATGAATTTGAAAATCAGACTAAACATTAGTACTTTGACAGCAAATAACATTTTATTGTAATCACTTTCCTTTTACAGGAAGAAAGAATTCTTTTGAGTTTTGAAAAAAAATATGGCTTGGCTTGACTACAAAGAGCTGAAATACTAAAACCTAGTTTTCTGCGTAGTGAGGATATTCAAAAAGAAAACATTAACTCCAATTCCTGGAGAACTCCAGTTCCAGGGGAATCCAAGACCCTCTTCTGACCTCTGCGGCACTGCACTACACAAGTGCACAGACCTACATGCAGACAGTACATTCATACACATACAAAAATAAATAAAATTAAAAAATATATAAAACAGAAAACATTAAGTTAAAGCATGATAGTCTGAGATCTGCTTTTAAAAAGAAGGAGGTAAATGGTCTAGAAAGTTGCAAAGTGGATAGAGAGGATTTGAGAAGGGAAATATACTGATTTTTACTAAATGTCTTCTTGTTTTAATCCAACACAAAACATTCAGAAATATAAAATGAGACCTGACATGTTAGGAACCAGTAGGTAATGCATAGAAGCATTAACCATGCAGTGATCACTTGACAGTGTTGATGGGGACAGGACAGACCAGAACCTGTTGCATGGAGGATGTCACAACAGGGTCTGATCTTGAAACCTGTCCCCTCATGCTCATGGGTTCTCTACTGTGTCAAGGAGGTATGTATGCCGTGTCAAAGACACATACAATGAACTTAATTCCCATGAATAGAAAGAATAAAGGCATTTTTACCGGTTTTATAAGAGATTATAATATATATAATATATTATATATATTATAATATATTATATAATATAATAATATTATATAATAATAGTTGTCTCCAATTTACAGTTAGAGAACAACCTCATCATCGTCATATTTCTCCTTGTTCTATGGGGGGAAGGCAAGAAAGTCTCTCATATCAAAACCTTTGTGGCACCTAGAAGGTATAAGTTTCATTAGGACTCATTATAAATAGTTGTTACATGTAGGATCCACAGAGGGGTTCGATGTTTATGGCAATCTGAGGCTTTTCTTCCTTTCAATGTTCAGATGGGTCAACCTTTCAGTTGCCAATTTTGGTACATCCTACTCAAAGCAAAGCGGTATTTTTTCTTTCTCAGCAGTTAAGTTGGGCTGACACTTTGTTCAATGTTGGAACATACAAAGCTTTTCCCCATAGTTTTTAAGATTTGTCTTGCTAAAGGGCTGTTTTGACGGCCCAAAAGAAAAGGTTTTCATGTCTGTCTGTATCCCCCCCCTTTTTTTTTTTAACCCATGAGTATCCAGAAGACAGTTGTACTTGTACAATAACTATAGGGTGGAAGCAAGGCACAGTATTTAATTCAAATTTCACAAATTTTTTGTTTGGGTGGACTATATATGATTAACACTTGGCGAAGCAAAAAATTAACTTTTGATGTTCAATTACCTTAAAGAGAATGCTACAAAGTGATACTGTACAACAAACAGAGAAATCTATAGAGAAAATTTTATTGCCACTATCCCAAAGTTATTGCTCCTACAGATTATGCTAAAACAATGTGGGACAAACAGCGAATATATCTACATTTAACTCATATGCATTACCGTTTTTATTGGAGTCTGTAAACCATAATGTTGTTTAATATACACTATTTACTTTTACTAAAAGGTCACAAAACTCCATGTATCCTGTAAACAGTTTCTAGGCGAAACTGGGTACTAGCTGAATACGTCAATTACAAGTTTATGCCTTTAATCGAATATACACCGGGTCCATCTTCCACCCCTACCCCGTCCCAAATTCACCATTTCAGTCCATTTTCTGATGCGTTCTTTCTGTTGTTTGTTCTTTACTATGCATCCCTCTCCCTGGGAAATATTTATATCTGGGTTGTTGGTACTAGCATCCACCTATAACTGACACCATTGGTTGTTTTTGGGACTGTGTTTGTTACTTCACTTACTATAAGTCTTCCAGTCCATCCATTTACTGCAAAGTTTCATTGATGTTGTCCCTCTTTCCCACTGCATAGAACTCCATATGTATACATGTACCACACTTTCAATGCCTTATTAATTGACTACTAGACATAAGAACTGTGAAACATGGATCTCTTGTCAGAACCAAATATAATACTAAAGTCCTGGGCTATGCACTTAGGCAACATATATTAATGCAGGTAGCTCTGTCTCAGCAATTATTTTTCTACCAGGGGGCTGTTGGCCAGGGGATCCAAGGCCCACAAAGGTAAGGGCTCCTTGCCTCTTAAGTTGGGATACCTGAGTAGAGAGGCGATAGGACCTGCTGCCGTATAGACCCTTGATGTTAACATGGGAGGGATGTATGAGACCGCCACATGCAAGTGTCCAGATGGCCTATGGAAGGCCCAGAGAGTGTTACCAAAGGCCCAATACCCAATAAAGCAAATATTACGGTTCTCCCTGAGTCAAGCACGACTCCACCGTCAGCACAGCTACCACCTCACCTGCCTGGAAATACTGCTGCTGTGCAGCAGAGGCAGCCATGTGTCTGTTTATCCCAAATCTAATGGGCTAGTGGCTCTCTCCTGGGAGGAATTACCCATGGCTGACGTCACAAGCTTACATCCTTCTACAGGGTAGGAGATTTTATAAGCCATAGTAAGACCTGTCATATTTAACAGGGGGGAAAAAATGTAACTCATAAATCAACATATTATCTAAACACATGTGTCTAGGCCAAAGTGAACCGTTACCCGAAACGAGTAGTGCGTGCGTGAAGATACCGATATGAGCGTAAGTGCGGTGCTGCATTAGGAGGATGAAAGGTTACTCCGGGGACCAAACTGGTCAGCCCAGGACTAGGAACAGCCAAGAATGACCCAGTAGTCCAAGGTCAACAGCTCCTAGCGAGAGTGGTGACGCGGTGTGGCGCGCGGGCAGTCCACCTGGGCCCCTTTTCTAAGCCTGTAGGGATATCAAGCGGGAAAGCGGTGGGGCGTGGTAGAACGAGAAGGCGAAGAACGGCGGCGAGGGGGGGTGGCTGAAGTTATGAAACGAAGCAAAGGTAGAGGCTGGACCCCACTCGTGATTCACACTGGATTGGAACATAACCAACCGGCACCCCCACTGGATGGGGGGGCGGGGGGGGTTGGGGGCACAAACCACAGCCATTGTCAGATGGTTGTTGCATGAGGGTAGGTGTGGTGTTGTCCGCATGGACTATCGCTTATGAGTTTAAAAAATGGAAAAAAAAAAAAAAGATAAAAAAAAAAAGAAAAAAAAAACGGAGAGAGAGCCAGATAGCAGGACATGTATGGCCAGAATGCATGATCTGCTAATGGGGGGGGTGGGGGGGATGGGGGGGAAGGGGAAAGGGAAATATGTCGGAACTGAATTGGAAAATGACGTATGAAATGCACCAAAAGCACTCAATAAAAATTAAATTAAAAAAATATAAAAAAAAAAAAAAAAAAAAAAAAAAAAAAAAAAAAAAAAAAGAAAAAGAAGAAAATAAAATAAATATATAACTAAAAAAAAAAAAAGAAAGAAATAACGGAAGAAATCCATGTCTGCTAGTGGAGGGCGCAGTACATGCTTGAGAGTAACAGATGCCAAATTCAATGTGGTAGTTTAATGGGACAAGGAAAAGGACACTTGTGACTTTAGTAAGAATGTAGGCAAGACAGTGCGTGTGGCGACACCTTTAATCCAGCATTGGGCGTGGATTTTGTGAGTTCAAAGGCCAGCTGGTCTAAAGAGTGAGTTTCCAGGACAGCTGGGGCGAAGGAAGACCCATCTCGAAAAGGACAAAAAAAAAAAAAAAAAAAAAAAAAAAAAAAAAAAGAATGTAGGCATACCACGGGGTGAAGGAGGTTGGAAGAAATACACTGGAGAACTTGCATTATTGATATATGCTTATGTCAGGTTATATGAGGACAGGTGGATAGAAATGGCTAATCTACTGAGACAAGCATGGTAAATCACCATGTTGAGAAGTGCCATAAAGAGACTACAGGAGGTACAATGCAAACAATAGGAAAAGCATCTTAGGGACTGGAGAGAAGGCCTAGCGATTAAGAGCGCCGCCTGCTCTTGTAGAGGACCTGGGTTCGATCCCCATCACCCACATGGCGGCTGAGAACCGTCTTTAACTCCAGTTCCAGGGGAATCTGACGCCCTCTTCTGACGTCCGCAGCATTGCACGACACAGTGCACAAACCTACATGCAAACAGTACATTCATACACATACAAAAATAAATAATATTTTTTTTAAAAAAGGAAAAGCATCTTCACAACACTGGCCATAAAAATGACCAAATGGGAGAATACACAACCAGATGTTACTTCTCATTGCCATGTTAAAGAGACTTACAATGAATTTAATTCCCATGAATAGAAAGAATAAAGGAAGAAATGTAGGAAAGAAAGCTCATAATATGGTCTAAAGAGACAGCATTAGCCTCAAAGCATCCAATTTATTTTTAATTAATAAGTTTAATTATATTTTGCTATGAGTCAGAAATTGGGGATCAGGTGCTGAGTCAATAAAGTAGAGAAATATAGTTATACTTTTATATATTTGAATTACAAAGCAGCTCTAAACTAAGAGAAAGAACTAGCAATAACTGACTGATTCTGCTCTCATTAGGGGCATCATGTACGAAAATATCCTTTAATTTTTATGTCAAACAAATCATTACAGAATAAATCCTTTTCTCTATCCTTCTCATTCATCTCTAATTCAATTTCACTTCCAGAATAACGTCACCTAACTTTAGTAAAGTAAAATAAAGTGAGTTGTTATAGTGTTTTTTTTATTTCTTCATGTTCCAGAATACTATATTTTCATTTAGTTATAAAATTAAAATAGCAGTTACTTTGATGTGATGAAATACATGATAAAAGCAAGGCAGGAAGGAAGGGTTATTATGGCACAAGTCCATCATGGCAGTGAAGTCGTGGTGGTTGGAACACAAGGTTGTGCATCACACTGCATTTATAGTCAGAGAGCAGAGAGAGGTTAATAATGGTGCTCTGCTAGCTTTCTCTGTTTTACTCAGTCCAAGACTCCAACCCATGAATGGTGCTACCCACATGTAGGCTGAGTCTTCCCTGCTTTACCAACCTAATCTAGAAATCCCCTCACATATGGGCTCCAAGACTTATTCCACTGTGGATCTAAAATCAACCATCTCTCATGGGATTGGGTAGCATCATAATCTGGATTTTTGGAATGAGACTGAATTATATAAACTGTGCTTTAATTTACTTAATCCTCATCAGTTGAATTCTTGGGAGAAGGAATAGAATTGTGTCTAATCTTTTGAGGAAAGTGCAGGTGGTTTTGTTGCTATCATTTTTTTATTTATTTTTTGCTTATTTATATAAAGAAGTTAGTACTCAGTTGCTAAACTGGAATTCCCTATGTACATAAATTTTGCCTCAAAGCCACAGAATTCCACCTGCCTCTGCTTCTCAAGTGCTGGGAATAAGGGGATGTGCCAAAATGTCCACCACAGGCTCAGATATTTGAACATTTTTTCTTCAGATGATGCTGCTTCTTGGTAGGTGGGGAGAGGCTGTGAAACATTTAGTAAATATGGTCTGGCAGGCAGACATGAGTAAACCCCCAGCCTGTTTCCAACCACAGATATGTTTCTTGTTTCAATAAGTTGCAAACAGGCTATCTCATGTTGTCACCTCCATGTAACCACATGCCACAATGCCTTTCATGTCATTAGGAATTATATCTCCAGAGACTATGAAGTGATAAATCCTTTGTGCTGGATAGCTTTGGTTGTCAACTTGTCACACCTAATTTGAGGGAACCACAATTGTTGAATTTTCTCCATTAGATTTGCCTGTGGCCCTGTCTTTGAGAATATTTTCATGATTGTTGAATGTGCCAGGGCCCAGCCCACTGTGGGTAGTGCCATCCTTAGGCAGTTGGACTGTATTATATAAGAAAATAGGCTGATGACAGGCCAGGAGAACAAGCCAGTGATCAGCATTCCTACATGATCTCTGCTTCAGCTGCTGCCTCCAGGTTCCAGCCCTGACTACCTGCCTTTACTTCTCTTGATGATGAACTGTTCTGTAAGACAAATAAACCTTTTCCTCCTCATGTTAGTTTTCTCACAACAATTGCAAGAAAACTAGAACAGAAATTCATACTAGGATCATTGGGTATTCCTGTGATAGACCATGTATGCCTGGAAAGTTTGTGGAAGTTTGAGGAGTTTGGGACTGGAAAATTGCTTGGAACTCAATGAGCTCTTCTGTAGGAACTTGGAAAATAATGCTGAGAGAATTATAGACAATGAAGACTTTGCTTATGAAACCTGAAAGGGTAGGAAAGATTATAAGGACTATGTACAAGATTTTGAATTGAAAATCAGTGGTTTCTGGTTAGCTGGGGGTCTGAAGACTAAGCTGTGGTAAAGAAGAGATCAGAACTACTCAAGTGAAAACTACTTAGTTTTACTAGGACAACTGTAGGCTGAGGAAGAAAAATTAGCTGTGACTAAACAAGTCTAGCATGAAGGTGAAATCTCTGGGTAAGGATTTCCTGAGGTTCAGCACACAGAACTGTGGTTCAGAGGAGCCCAATACTTTATCTCAAGCTGGAAGCAGGACTTGATAATGTATAAGAGTCTGTTCTATGATTCTGTGTTGAAGGTGTGAAGAGGTCATGGGGAGAATTTGCGATACTTTGCACCTAGAGAGGAAAGCCCATTGGTGAATGTGCAGCTTCAATGTCAGTTGAGAAACCAACATACTGAAGATGCCAGGATCATGGGATGAACACCAAGGGCAGCAGCAGGTGTGGAGTGGAACCAGCTCCAACCTCTATGATAAGCTGTGTGTGCTATGGATGGCAGGCAGAGAAATAGAGCTGCCTAAGCCCTCCGGAACTCAGAAGATCATGAATGAATCACAGATTTCCAGCCTTGAACTACTCTCTCGACTTTGATTTTGCTTAAGTATGCCCGTTTTTTTTTCCCTTTTGAAATAAGAAAGTACTTAATTTGTTTTGTGTTTTACAGGAGCCCATATTTAGATGGCTTTTAAAAGAGACATTGAACTTTTAAAGTATTTGCATTTTTAAGGACCATGAGAGTTTTAAAGTTGTACTCTTTTATGTTATGATATTAACATCAACATCAGATTTTCAGTCAAGAAGTGGAAAGGTCATTATTTAATTGCAGTGTTTTTGCATGTCAGGTCGACAAGGGGTCAATTGTGCTACACAGGTTTTTTTGTCAACTTGACACACTTGGTTAGAGGGAACTTCACATGAGGAACTGTCTCCATTGGATTGGCCTGTGGACACGTCTTTGTGGTATTTTCTTGACTATTGTGTGATGTGGGAGGGCTCAGGGTGTTGTGGGCAGTGCTAATGATGGGCAGGTATTCCTAAACACAGACCAGGGGAACAAGCCAGTAAGCAGCATTCCTCCATTGTCTGTGCTTCAGCTCCGGCCTTACCTTCAAGTTCTGCAAACAAATCAAGGGATGTGGCAATAACCTCTGATATTTTGGGAGACTCTGAATCACCCGAATGAAAAACTCAAGGAGAAGTTTCACACGCAAAGGCACCTTGATATTTTTTGCCATATAGCCACCATCTATACACTTGTACTTATGTTTGCTTTATATATATATGTATATATATATATATATATATATAGAGAGAGAGAGAGAGAAAGACAGAGAGAGAGACAGAGAGAGAGACAGAGAGAGACAGAGAGAGACAGAGAGAGATAGAGAGAGAGACAGACAGACAGAGACAGACAGAGACAGAGAGATGAGATTAGATTAGATTAGATTAGATTAGATTACATTATTAAATACTACATACTTCACAAACAGAACTTGGAACTTGGAGCAATTGAGCTGCAAGTGACAGGACACACCTGTCCTAAACATACAAAGGTGCCAAGAGAGAAAAACCAGTGAATAATCCTTCCCAGCTGTAAAATCTATGAACCATAACAATGACTAGCCAGGCAACCTATCTCTATTGATACAATAGGGGCAATTTTATTTTGTGAGTAATCAACAGCTGTCTAATTGGACTTAAGCCCCACTTAATGGAGGGAACTCCCAAGTGCTAGTCTTTGCTAAATACGCATCCTTATATTAATAGATATATGTTCTCACCACTCATTCAAGAAGCTTTCATTTATAACAAATGGAGACTACCACAAAATTCTACAACTAGTCAAATCAAAGGAACAAGTTACTGTGAGGTTCCCCATTGTAAGTGACACAACTAGAATGCTACTTCTACATCCAAAGCTTATGAAAGAGGGAGCAGATAGATGTGATATAATAGGCAGAGGAACAAGACACCTGCTGATAGATAATGTATTCTAGACATGATAGGGAAACTATGCTCCTCTACTGGTATTCACATAATGGACAAAATAATATGGCACACTAAGATAGTTTGCAGAATGTCATGGGATCCTATCTCCAGATGAAGAACTTCAGGTAATTACTGAAGGCTGAGGAAAGTAGAGTCCTTTTTCTCTAGAGAATGACTCCATTAGAGGATATCTAATCCCAATGGACAGTCCCAAACACCACTTAAAGGACTCAGTGTGTGTGTGTGTGTGTGTGTGTGTGTGTGTGTGTGTAAAAATCAAAGAAGAGGACAAGTCATTTATAAAATACTAGTAAATATCTTTAAAAATAACATAAGTTTGCTTCCCAAGTTAATCATATATAGTCACCTAAAACAACATGGGTGAATTTGATGAAATCTGTGCCTTGACTCCACCCTACAGTCATGTATAATACAACTGTCTTCTGGAGACTCATACGCTTAAAAAAAGGGGGGGGGGGATACAGAAAGACATGAAACCTTTTCATCAAACCCTTGCAATTCAAATCTTAAAACTAACTATGGGAAAAGATTTGTTTGTTCCAACAGGACAAAACGTCACCAACTTAACGGCTGAGAAAGAAAAGATACAGGTTTGCATTGAGTAGGATGTACCAAAAAGTGGCAACGGAAAGGCTGACCCGTCTGAACATTCAAAGGAAGAAAAGCCTCAGATTGCCATAAACATCGAACCCCTCTGTGGATCCTACATGTAACAACTAGTTATAATGAGTCCTAATGAAACTTACCTTCTAGGTGCCACAAAGGTTCTGATATGAGAGACTTCCTTGCCTTCCCACCCATAGAACAAGGAGAAATATGACAATGATGAGGTCGCTCCCCAACTGTAAATTGGAGACAACTATTGTAGAGGTAATCTCTTATAAAACCGGTAAAACTGCTTTCTTTAATTGACTACTAGACATGGGAACTGTGGAAGGGATTACTCTCTGTTCAGAACCAAATATAATACTAAAGTCCTAGGGCTATGCACTCAGGCAAAATATATTAATACAGGAGCTCTGACATCAGCAATGGATTGTTCTACCAGGTGGATGTTGGCCAGGGGATCCAAGGCCCCACAAAAGGTAAGGGCTCCTTGCCTCTAAGTTGGGATACCTACAGGAGGAGAGGCAATAAGACCCTGCTGCCGAAGACCTGACGTTAACATGGGAGGGATGTATTGAGACCACACATGCAAGTGTACAGATGGCCTCTGGAATGCCAGAGAGTGTTACCAAAGGCCACTAAACCAATAAAGCAAATATGGGTCTCCCTGAGTCAAGCAAGACTCCACCGTCAGCACCAGCTACACCTCACCTGCCTGGAAATACTGTGCAGCAGAGGCAGCCATGTGCCTGTATATCCCAAATCTAATTGGCTATTGGCTCTCCCCTTGGAGAAATAACCCATGGCTGATGCCACAAGCTTACATCCTCTACAGGTTAGGAGATGTTATAAGCCACAGTAAGACCCTGTCATATTTAACAGGGGGGAAAATTGTAATTCATGGATTAACATATCCAAACATGTGTCTATGCTAAAGTAACCTACCATAACTATTAGTGCTGCTTAAATACCTATATATCTAATTGCTTGTTCTTCATTAGTAGGATCGAAAGGTTATTCCTGGACAAACTGTCAGCCCATGAAAGGAAACAGCCAGAATTGACCAGAGTCCAAGTCAACAGCTCCAGAGAGAGTGGACTGTTTTACCTCTCATCCACCTGTGCCCCTTTTCTAAGCCTAGGGAACAACCTGCGGAAGAGGGGGCGTGGTAGAATGTAAGGGCTGCGATTGGGGTGAATGGTGAAACTACAGCAATGTAGTCTGGACACTCATTTGATCAACTTGATTGAACAAACAACCTGTCACCCCCCACTGGATGGTGGGGCTGTAGGTGTTTGGGCACAACAGCCTGCAGATAGGTTTTGCATGAAGGAAGCTTGTACTCATGGATTATCACTTATAGCTAAAAATGAAAAAAAAAAAACTGAGAGAAAGATGCAGGACAGATATGGCAGAATGCATGATCTGGGATGGGGTGGGGGTGGGGGGGAGGGAAAGGGAAATAAGCCTGAACTGAATTGGAAAAATGTATGAAATGCACAAAGCATCAATAAACCTAATTAAAAAAAAAATAAATAAATAAAAAAAAAAATAACATATATGACCAATTTGATAACAAATCCAATTTAGTTTTAATTTTTGTTGAATTAGCAGTACATTTAGACCTCTGAGATTGCTCTTTATCCTTAATTAAATGCCATATTTTCTTTTTGTTTCCTTCAAACAAGATCTTACTTTTTTGGACTGTAAAGATGGGTCAGAAATTCAGAGTATTTGCTGCTCTTACAGAAAACTTGATTTTGATTTCTGGAACCCACATATTGGCTAATAACCATGCAGCTGACAACTCTAGTTCTAGGTGATCCTGAATCGTCTCCTAGGCTCCACAGGCACCAGATACACATGTTGATAAAATACAGACCTGCAGGCTAATATTAACAAAAATAAATCTTAGAAAATGCTGCCACTTTCCTGTTCACTTACTTGATTCATCATTATGAGCCTTAATCTGTTACGGATTTTCATTCACATTTTCCCTTCACTGTTAGCTGGTATGGGACAGAGAAATTTATCCCACAAAACATCCATCAATTAATGTGCATTGAAAAATTCTCATACCATTGCCTCAAAATTTGGTAAGAAAAATCAGAATACTTCAATATTATGCTAATATATACTCCTTTGTGAACCATTTCTAAAATATTTTAGAAACGACAGCATAAGACGAATTGTATAATTTGATATATTTTCTCTAGTTTTATAAGAATAGAAAATTGTTCTGTTTCATTTATTTCCTTGTGTATGTAATTTCTGCTAAATCTTTTGATCACTCTATCCTTTTAGTGTACTTTAGTGTATCTTCTTGATTGTGTGTTTTAGGTGTTGAAGAAGTATAGCATGTTTGTACATGTATGTAATCCCGTCACTTGAAAGACTAAAGCAGCACCAGGAGTGGTGGTGCACACCTTTAATCCCAGCACTCAGGAGGCAGATTCAGGTGGATCTCTGTGAGTTCAAGGTCAGCCTGGTCTACACAGTGAGCTCCCGGCCAGCTGGGGCTACAGGGAGACTCTGCCTCAAAAAGATCCACCCCTCAAAAAAGAAAGAAAGAATAAAGGAGGAAAATTCATGAGTTTGAGGCTAGCCTTGGCTATATAGCAAGTTCGAGGCCAGCTTGAGCCACAAAGTGACATCCTGTCTATGAATGAACAAATGAATGAATGAATGAATGAATAAATAAATAAATAAATAAGCAAATACATATAAATAAATAATGAATGGACTGATGGATGAATAAAAAACATTTTTTATATAACTGGCTTTGTATAGACTCCAGTAATTATAACCTGTAGTAATTAAGATAACCATATCTAGGTTAAAATTATCATGATATCTGAGCTAAGAAAAAGACATGCTTCTTATACATTGGACTGGCAAACAACCTACCACTTTACTTTCTTGTTTAAACATGGCTTTTTTTGTCACAACACATGGAATTTAGTACCTACACAGATTCTGAAAACAAGAACATATCTGTGTATATGCACACTACTACTACTACTACTGCTACTACTACTTTGTCTGAAATCTTTTTTCTGCAGTTATAGACATTCATAATCAATTATATTTTGATAATAGTATATGCTAAATGAAAATTAGTGTATAAGTTGCAAATTAAACATTATTTTGTTTAATGTGGTCATATATCTCACTGTTTCATTCTTCCCCAGACTTAGAAATCACTCCTTTGTCAAGTGTTTCCATACCGTACACTTTACCCTCTACCTAGTCACTCACTAGCCATTTCTGCTACCCAGTCAATAGTTGCACCACTGCATTGTTTGTGCCCATGTAACACTCAGCTCCCTTCTTAAACATTTCCTATCATGGTGGCATAACCATGATGCTTGCAATTTGAATATTCCAGAGAAGTGCTAAAAGTGCTCACTTAAAGCAAAAACGTGAAAACAAAGTAGATATTTAGAGTGGAGAGAGATGGCAGAGAAAGTTTTGTACATGTACATTGCAGTGTATCATTAAGTTGATATTTTATTGACTGGTTTTTGTTAATTAATTACTGTGCCTAATACATAAATTGTATTTTACCATAGATACACAAGTGTAGGAGAAAACAGCACATGTAATATCTATCAGTATCCTTGGTTTCAGGCATCTATTGGACAGTATGTCTTGAAATGCATCTTACATGATTAAATGGAGACTACTGTGTTTTGTGTAATGTCTATTTGAATCTATGCATATATATGCAATATATATATATATGCAATATATATGCAATATATATATGCAATATATATATATGCAATATATATGCATATATATCACAAATATGACTTTGTGATCTCTCAGGAAGATACCTATAAATTCATACTTTTTTTATTTATTACTTTAGTTTTGTATGATTGTATTGCCTATATTTGTGAGTATACCATGTGGTGCAGTGGCCATTGATGTCAGAAGAAGGCTTTGGATCTCCTGGAACTGGAGCTACAGACAGTTGATAGCCAGCATGTGGGCACCAGTAATCAAACCTGGGTCCTCAGCATGAGCACTAGAGCTCTTAATCATTGAGCCATCTCTCCAGCTCCTAAATTCATACCTTTTTTATGAGAAATCACTGAAAATTTAGCCCATTATGTAATTTATAGACTATCTTGATGAGAAGTCCAGAGATTATCACTTTAAAATAGTGACTTTCAGCAATGGAAATACTGATATCAGATTCTGCAAAAGTGGCAATGCATGTAATAAGAAAAAAAAAAGATTGAACTATCACATTCAGATCATCATAACATTGACCTGTTAAGTAAAATTCTAAATAAGAAAAAAGTTAAAAAAGAATCTCAGTAGTGCATGCTCATATTTACTAGCTACATCTGGAAAATTAATAAAGGAAATAGTTTAGCTTGGAAAAGAATAACCCAATTTATATACAAGTATTAAAGATCAAAGACATTTTCACTTAGGTAAGGTTAGAGAAACCAACACCTACTTAGACTCTTAATATTAATAAAAAAAGTTATAAGGCTTTTTAAAATGAAAGCTAAGTAAACCATCTTGCTTGAATAAAGTAATAATTGACTCAGTAAAGTAAATTGATGCTGGGAAAAGATCAGGTGCAAGGTGTGGTCTTCCAAATTGTTGCAGAGCCTCCAGGTAGCTGCTATTAACTTCAAAGAGTGGGAATGAGAGCAGGAAGGAAAAAGGATCTAGATTTAGAGACTTGGAAGGTCTAAAAAAGAACTTTGGGTGTGGTAACAAAAAAGGCAGGGTACAAGCAAACAGACCAGAAGCCAGCTAATTTTGAATGGATCCTATTAAAGAAAAATATTGGATTAATAAAACCTTAAATTTTCTAGCCTGAAGATCCCTTAGGCCAGCAACTTTTCACAAGCAGTGGCAGGCTTTGAGTACTCATGGCTCTGAGAGGAGATTATCCACCAATCAAACCAAACACATCCAATAACCAAAAATGATGAATAAGTAAAATCCTAGAGAACAAGTTTGGGAACTGCTGTGAACCAGTGGTCTAAAGTGAGTGAAAGAATTAGTAAAGAACATTCCCAGTAGGGGCAATTTTGATGTGTTCACAGTGTTATTTCATAAGTACTATGGATTAATGTTTATAATGAGTATTCCCACAATGAGTGCAACAAATCTCTCTGTGTTGAGCTATTGTAAATTGGTTTTTATGTCACTGTTTTTCTGTGGGAACTGAAGAGGCAGTTGACATTCACAGTTTTAGGTTGATTTGAAAATGGGAGCTATATGTAGACAGTAGAGATGACTGTACAAAAACTTAGAAATCATCAGTTTTACTTCTGATGGTAAGTACTTGACTATAGTTTATTTGGAAAACCTGTGAGTATAGGCCTGTGTATGGTTTATTTTAAGAGGGAAAAGTGTGGATAGATGATACTGTCAGTTTGAATTACAAGTTTATTCTCATTTTTAGAATATTAAGAAGAATGCATTTCTTAGTGGATTTAGTTAAAGATGAAGAGACTCCTCACTCTAGGATTATGGGAGGAAGTTATGAAATCTAATCCCAAATCATTCTTTCCTGGTATCTTTTCTTGACTTGATACTCCAAAGCAACACAGTCTGAATCAGCAGAGCGTGCTAGAGGAAGGAGAACCATCCCTTGGGCTTATGACTTAGAGAAAGCTGTCCAGGAACATAGGCTCACTGGACCACCACCCTCAGTCGTGTGTGTGTGTGTGTGTGTGTGTGTGTGTGTGTGTGACATAAATCAAGTTGGTGTCAAGTTGTGAAAGATCTATTTGTTCATGCAGCAACATTAATATGCTGGGATAAAAATTAGGATTTCCCATTATTTTGTGCTTGATGTTAGTTTCAATTGACATTACTCTATTTTTAATAAAATATTCATTACCAGAATGTTCTTTTTGCTAGTCTCAAGTATTTTCTAAATGTTGTTTTTCTGCCATAAAAATCTTTATATTGTATAACTTTAAAATTTTCTTGCCAAATTCACATTTTCCACATCTGAGTTCTTTGCTTCCATCTCTCAGTCCTAATAAGTGTGTTACTTGTTTCTTCTATTTCCAAGGTACTTCCCATCCTATATGTATGTGTTGTGGTTTGCAACTCTGGAGGGCATCATTGCAAACCTTATTTGGTTCCCTTATACTTGATATTACTGAACATTCCTTCTTGTCCTTTCCTGTCCATATTTAACACCATCCTTCCCCACTAGTTCCTGTTCCAAAATTTTAAATTATCTTTAAGCAAGTGACTTTCTACTTATTCCCTTCAATAGAGCCAAAACTTCATAGGAAAAATTGAGAACATTAAGAAAATGTTCTTTGATTGTGATCAGTCTTCCTGTAAATACTCTCTGCATTGTTTCTTCCTCTCTCAGAAAATGATAGTCACACAGTTTACCACTGAGTTTTTTTTTCCAATCTTTCTTATGTTTACTGCTTTCAGGCTTTTCCCTTTTGTCTCCTGTCTCTCTCCCTTGCTCATGGGAATATCTACTCTTGTCTTACTCTTATCAAATAATAGAAAGACATTTTGAAGTTTCATACTGTTAGATAAGATCATGTGACTAATTGCAGGTAAGGAGTTACAAGAAGATGTGATAAAATTCACTTCCTAATGAGCATTTGGTTTCTAAAGCCTTATCATTTCCTTTTCCACTGGAAGTTAAAGTGTTAAAGAAGGTGTCACAGCACTGACTTGCAGGCCTGGATGGACATGTGTTATGAACAAACCATCCTTGTGGTTGTAAACCTCGGAACACCTGGATGTATTATTATGGCACAGTGGACTTGTCCTGGTACAAGTCTTCAACAAGTCGTCTTCTATTGGTTATTACTGCCTGTAGGCCCCCAGGCCAATGCTTTGGATTTTCTCTTTAAACTGACTGTAGATTCAGAGACTTTCTTCTCTCCTCTCAATCACTTTTCAGTTTGGCACTGATATTCTTTCTTATTACTTATTGAAACCATTCATCAAGTTCTGTTCCCAAGTGCTAAGATGCTGTTTTCTAAGGAAAAGACTTTGGGGTCTTTATCAACTCCCATCCAGTGACAACCCTTCAGTATTTCCTCTTGAGCAACTCCTTGAATTTGCTGCTTTGTAATCCTTGATAATATAGATTTTCTAGCATTTCCTGCAGCCATCTCAATTTTCAAAATAAAGTTTTTGTGAGAGGATGAATTTGCACATGTTTTTAGAATTCTAAAACCAGGAGCTTCTGACAAATATTCAGCTTTTATTTTGGGGAGATGTGAACAAACATTTTCTCTCCCCGGATAGGGAACCAACAAAAGACAAAGGAAGGATGTCACCAAAGTCCAACTTGATGAACCCATGAGGTTTTTATCCTTCTTTTGTTTTTACATGTGGTCTCCCTGTGTAGCCCTGCCTGACCTGGAACTCACTATGTACTACAGGCTGGCCTTGAATTCACAAAAAGCCATCTACCTTTGCTTCCCAAGTACGGGGGTTAAAGGAATGTGCCACCATATTCATCAGGACCAATGAATTTTTATTAGGTTCATTTATAGAAATATAGATAAGGTGTTACTTATAGAAGTAGAAATGGGATGCTTTTTGCATCAGCAAAAGCCTGTTGGAACATGGGAGATAGAATGTGAAGGATGGGAACCTGGAGCACAGCGCACAGTGTGCAGGCAGCTTAAAAGATTGGAGAATGTCTTTTTCAGACAACTCAGCCAATCTCAACTTTTTCCAGGCAGTTCAGTTCAGTTGGTGTGAACCTTTCTAGGCAGCTTGTCTTATTCCAGAGTGTCTCTCAACAGATCTTTCTGTTCATTTATTCTTGGGGAGTGAGGGGAATCTAATGAACCTGGTCAGTTTTGGGAACTTTTTGAAGCATTTGAACTGTTTATTTCCCAAGCTTAAGAAGCTTCCTTTCAGTATGGAATGTTCCAAGGCCCTTATATGTTGTTGTTTAGCTCCTTTTAGAACATCCTGCTCTTACTTCTCATTGAATCTTACTGTTTATGGAGCTTCTCTCTTAGGGGACAAATTTTATCTTATTGGAAATTTCTACAGAGCACCATGGATGTTCAAATCCCTCTTTTTAAAAAAAATTATTTGTGTATGTGTGTGAATGTACTATCTACATGTAGGTCTGTGCACCCTTGTCGTGCAATGCCTCAGAGGTCAGAAGAGGGTGTCAGATGCCCCTGGAACTGGAGTTAAAAACACTTCTCAGCTGCTATGTGGTTGCTGGGGATCGAACCTGGGTCCTCTGCAAGAGCAGTCAGCGCTCTTAACTGCTAGGCCATCTCTCCAGCCCCTCAAATCCCTCTTATAAAATGGCATATTAGCCTGGTGTGGTGGCACACGCCTTTAATCCCAGCACTCCTGTGGCAGAGGCAGGCAGATCTCTTTGGAATGATGTCTTAAATACTAATAATAGTCAACATAATAAGAATTGCTATACAAATAATGGTTATGCTGCTTTACTTAGGGAAGCAGAAAAATAACAGTTTGTATATGATTGATTTAGTTTTTTTTAAATAGTTTTGATTGAATGTTTGGAAACCAAAATTTCAGAAAGCTGATTATGTGTATAGATATGAAAATGTGTATGTTTTTTTTTTCCTATGGAGCACAAGTCCCAGGTAATCCTACAGATACTTTATGAATGACCCACTCTGAAAATGTAATTTCTATGACAAGTCATCTTTCATTTATCCTCTTAATGTGTATCCTCTACAAGTAGCATGAATCTGAAGTTATACCTTTTTTTAATAATGCTGTTATTGATTTTCTGTGTATTTCAGACATCATTTCTCATTTCAGTTTAGACATATTCTCATTTCCTTTCCTCCCACCCCACCCCAGATCATGCATTCAGCCATAAATGTCCTGCACCTTTCTCTCCTTCTTGCTTTATGTTTAGGAATTCACATTTTCCTCCTTTAATTTTACATTAATCTAAAATATGAATACATACTTTCCACTCATATACAGTAATTATAGAGTCTGAAAGTAAATGGTGGATTGATTCTAGAGTCAGTTAAGAGATTTACATTGTAACAACATAGTTGCTTTCAGATAAACAGAAATATAACAATAATGTCGTTCAGTTTGCCTTTCATCTGGGAATTTGGTGTTAGCATCCACAAACAAGGGAGACCATTCGCCTCTTGCTTTTCTTGGACTGTGTTACTTCACTTAGCACAATGGCATTGAGTTCCATCCATTTACCTGCAAAGTTCATGATATCATCTTTCTTTACCGCTGAGTAATACTCCACTGTGTAGATATACCACTTATTTTCATCCATTCGTCAGTTGAGGGGCATTTGGGTTGGTTCCAGCTCTTCGCTATTTGTGATGTGAGCTGTAATAAACATGGATGTGCATGTATCTTTATGGTAGGATGAGTCTTCTGGGTATATACCCAGGGGTGGTATGGTTGGGTCAGGTGGTAGGCTCATTTTGAGTCTTTTAAGGGTTCTCCAGACTGATTTCCATAATGGTTGTACCAGTTTACATTCCCACCAGCAGTGGATGAGTGTTCCCCTTTCCCCACAACCTCTCCAGCATTTAGTGTCTTTTGTGTTCTTGATATTAGCCAGTTGTATCAGAGTGAAGTCTCTGTTAGGCTCTTTACTCCATCTTTTGTGTAGGTCATTTGTTTTCTTTGAAGTTAGAGTGTTAATAAGTGACCTGACTATGAGTCAAAGAAAAATCATGTTTCATGTGGAGAATTGAGAGATATAATTTAAAGTGATATGCATCAATATTCACTGCATTGCATTGACTAGAATTGTATTAATATTGAAGTTCTATAGAACATGCCTATAAAAATCATTATTTAAGTTTATAAGGAAATAAAATAATGCAGTCAGTACATTGGATTTCTTCCACAATAGATGTGTAAATGAATTTACTTTTAAATCGTGTATTCACTAGATCTTTTGCAAAAATATGACAAAATCCCCATTTAATTTTTTTTTACTTAGTGTGTGTAGTAGTTGGGTATGCATATGCCACAGTGTGTGTGTGTGTGTGTGTGTGTGTGTGTGTGTGTGTGTATGTGTGTGAAGATCAGAAGACTACTTATAAGAATCTGTTCTCAAAAAAAATAAAAAAAAAAGAATCTGTTCTCTCTTTCACCTTGTGGGATTCAAGGATAATTTCAGGTCATTACATTTTTTTTTAGTAAGCACCTATACTCCTTGAGTCATTCATCTGGCTCCTTTTATCATTTACTACCTCATTGAACTACTGGAGATTGCATTCTGCATAGGAAAAAAAAAAAACTAAAGAGAAAAACAGAAGTTCGTTGACATATAATTTTTGTATAATCACAAAGTGCAACACAAGTGTGAAATAACCAAAGCAAAAGATCAAGAGAAAGCTTGTCAAATGAGAGAACAAACTTTTAAGTATTTTCTACTTTGAAGTCACTGTTTTCCTCACATTTTCTCTATCTTCATTTGGTAGGAAATAATTTGGCTCATTTCCTTTCACAGTACAATTCCTGTTATCCTTCTTGCATCAAAAGAGCTAATTAGTATTTCCTCATATCAGCAAGAATTGATTTTCATACTGTTTGACACAAACAGTTATTCATATTTTCAAGGAGTGTGGCAGTTTGTTTTCACATGCATATCATAGACCACAAAATTTTCAATAATCCTAAATCAAGGGGCTCCCTCCATTACATGGAATAAGGATGAGTATCCTATCTGACATCTGGTGATGTACACTGGTGATGACAGTGTACATTTATAATAGCTTTCTTTCCAAAAGTTTTAAATTTAAATGAAAAGTATAATAAAAGAACCTGAACTGCCTGAAGAAAAGTAGAAAAAAATATGTAGGATACTAAGTCGGAATTGTTACTTAATTTCAACATTTTGACACTTTTTATTTTATCACAGAATATTGGATACTCTCACTTTTGAAATATTCTCTTTTTCATGAAATATTTGATATTTCTTGTAAAGAATTATCTTGATTTAGTTAGATCCCCTCAATAGAATTTTTTATTAATTCAAATTTCACTGATTGAAAAAGCTAAGAGGTTTTTACCAGATTCATGCATTATTGAGTTAACATTGAATAACAAATTAAGCAAAATCAGGAGATGAAGGTATGCAAGGATATTAATATGAGATATAAGTAAGTGTAGGTCAGAGGTACTGGACAGAATGATATTTGAGATAATCAGTTTAAATTTAAAACAAGAGAAATGATTTGTTTAAAAGTTATTGCTCAGTGCTACTTTGCTTTTCTAGCATGTGTTAGGCTCTGGATTTAATTCTTAGCACCACAAAACTATGAATAATGAAAATGAAAAATAAATATTTGTTATACATCATTATGAGACATACATAATCATGATATAAGAGAACTAAGAATAAAACACATAGAACAAACCCCATGCCTTCCTGAGGATTATGATATAGGACAAACATGAGATGATAAATAATAGCGTAATGGGAAAAAGAGTTAGCAGGATTTAAAATCCTGGAAAAATTTTAGTTTTATGAATTTCATACAGGAAGACTTTGTAATTTTATTTTATTTATTTATTTATTTATTTATTTATTTATTTTTAAGTGTATGAATGTCCTGTCTGTATGTAGGTTTGTGCACCCACCCGTGTCATGCAATGCCGCGGAGGTCAGAAGAGGGTATCGGATTCCCCTGGAATTGGAGTTCTCCTGGAATTGGAGTTAGAGATGGTTCTCAGCCGCCATGTGTGTGCCGGGGATCAAACCCGGGTCCTCTGCAAGAGCAGTCGGTGCTCTTAACTGCTAGGCTATCTCTCCAGCACCCGACTTTGTAATTTTAAAAGGTTTCATCAGAACGGAATCACAGAAAAGAAAACATGCGAATACATTTTTCTTTAAGTAGATAGCAAGCCATCAGAGAGAGCATGTGGGCTTAAGATCTTGCTATTGGGGCTGGAGAGATGGCCTAGCGGTTAAGAGCGCCGACCGCTCTTGCAGAGGACCCGGGTTCGATCCCCAGCACCCACATGGCGGCTGAGAACCGTCTGAAGCTCCAATTCCAGGAGAACTCCAGTTCCAGGGGAATCCGAGACCCTCTTCTGACCTCCGCGGCATTGCACGACACGGGTGCACAGACTTGCATGCAGACAGTACATTCATACACATACAGAAATAAAAAAAAAAAAAAAAAAAAAAAAGAATTTGCTATTAACTATACTGTTTACATTCTCTGGAGCATACAAATGTATTGGTCCCTTTTAAGAATGGAGGTGAAATGGTTTCAATTTACTATAAAATGATCAATCAGGACCTTATTGAGAATTATTCTAGGCTACTAAAAATATAATCTGGTAGATAAGCCAAAAGACTTTATCATTAATCAAGGAAAATAATAGTGGCTTAAATGATGAGCATTGAAGTAGCTAACCAGTACTCAACTTGAAACATGCTTTCAAGGTGAATACCAGCCAGTCCCAACTCTATTCATTATCATTTGCCATTTGACTGGATATGAAAGCTATGTGAAGATCTTTGATTAAAATAAAGATAGATCTATATATTAATATGGACTATCCTAAATAGAAAGCTTATATAGGAAGTTGCTTTAAACAGGAGGGGAGATTTTTACCAAGTGTGTTTACCTTAAATTGTTCATAAACACACTAATTGAAATACCATGTGCAAAGTTATCCATATTTATTACTGTTTTAAAGAATTATGCTTGTAATTAAACTTAAGTAACTGATGGAATCGCATAATCAGGGAATGTAGGACGAGTTGAAATAAAGTAAGATGTGAGCTTCTATGCACTTCAATATTGGCAAGATTAAATGGTCAGGAAGCAGCACTCTTAAGGAGAGTGAGTATGAAGAGGATTGGGGCAAAAAAACCACCTAAACAATAGCTAGAACGCTATGTGAAGTCAATTGAAGCATTTCATTGTTTAGTTGGGAAATGCCATGTCAGGCATCTATACTCATGTTTTTTAACTTAAAACAGAAAAGAATGGGGAAATTGATGAAATGTTGGAACAATATTTTAATAGCCAAAATGATAAGATTTATATGCTAAGTTTAGATTTAGAGAAAAATTTCTCAAAATTGGATTTAGAGAAAAATATAAATAATTGGCGATAACAATAGTAGGGTTAAAGTGCATTGTTGTAGGTGAGTGGGGTTCATGTAGTATAGACACTTCTGGAATGCTTTTTGGCAAATAATTTTTAGACAAGATTTTTCAGAAAAAGCTCTGCGATGGCAAGTATGAAATTAAGAAAATGGTCCCAAGAGCAAGCTAGTAAGAGTTGAGTAAAGGCACAGAGTATCCAATGAAGTGCACAATGTTGGAAGACTTCCCTAAACCACTTCAGTCAGGGTGATTCAACAGGGGAATGCTAGAGGGCAAATTTTCTTTCAGAATTTTTGATTGTGTAAGCATAATGTGTTTCCTGTTTATGCTGCCTTTAGATTTTCTTTCTGTTGTTTCCACTGGCAAAAGTACACGGGCTTTAATTTTTTTGCAATGTTAGCAAAACCCAAAGGTCTAGTATTAAGTAGCTTAGTGCATAGCCAAAGGCAGGAAACATGACATCCATTTGGCTGGTGTTGATTGTTACAGAAGTATTATGAAGCTGATCTGGCAAATTCAATGGCAGCTTCCCAGATGTGAAGCACAGGCAGCAGCTCTCCTATGAGTTTGAAAGCTAATCTTACATTGTGCTTTCCAAGCCCAATGAGTGGATATATAAGAATTTTTAAAAAATCGACCTATGCTTATCTTGATCTAGTAAAACACCATTTCCTAAAAGATTCAATATCAGCAGAGCATATTCTAATACAAAGCTACTAGACAGGTAAACAAAAATTAAATTTCTCAGATTCAGTGGATATTTATTAACTGGTAAATGAAAAGGTTAGGCAAAATATAGTTTTGCCAATATATGCCAACAAGAGCAACTGGCGAGATAATAAAGCTTAAGTGATGGATTAAGATCTTAGAATAAAGTTAAATAAACAGCTACTATGATAGAAACAATGAAGAAGATCTGTGGTAGGAAAAAAGTACTCAAGGAAGCCAATAATATGAAAAAGAACCACACAGATATCCTGAAAATGAAAGAATCAATCAGTCAAATAAGGAACACAGTAGAAATAAACACATCTAGAAACTAGCAACTAAATAAAGATAAATTTAAAGAATGCAGAAGGTTGCAACTAGAATACCTTTATATATATATATATATATATATATATATATATATATATATATATCCATGAAATAAACCACACTTAAAAGATCTCTGTAATACATTAAAAAGATATAAGCTAAGAATTCTGGGGACCAGGATATAAAGGCTAAAATTACACACAGTCCATACAAACAAAGTAGCAGAAAAAATTGCTGAATAAATCGAGAGAGAAGCATATGGCCACTTACATAAGGCAGGTGAGGCACCTAATCAGGTAAGAACGCCTCCACACCATATTATAGTTAATAAATCAAAAATATAAACCGGGCAAGCAATATTAAAATCTGAGTGTAATATTGACTTCCTTACTAAGGCCAACATATCAAAACAACATAAAATATCTTGCCAGAAATTCTGAAAGCTCAAAAATCATAACCTCATTATTTAATGCAGATACTAAGACCAACAATTCACAAAAGGCACCTCATATATACATAAACATTCTTGATAGAAAAGGACACTATCATTAAAGTGAAGAGGCAGCCTAAATAATGGGAAAAATCTTCACTAGCTATAAAACTGATACAGGGTTGCTGTGTATAATATTAAAAAAAAAAAACTCTAAAAACTCAACACTAAGAAAACAAACAACCCAATTGAAAACTGGGGCATATGGCTAAACAGAGAATTCTCAAAAGAAGAAACACCCAATTCACATTTACATGTTTTACTGAATTATACTGTTTCTTTTTTGAAGTATCACAATATGATTGTTTATGACTCATTGAATTTAGTTAAACTTTGATAGGACTAATAATTTTTGCATTGGCCAACTTTTAACAAGTTTAGTATGCACGCAAATTTAAAAAAATGGAGAATTCTTACTATCAACTAATGAAATTGCATGCTTAGTAACAAGAATGAAGCACATTATGATAAAAACTTGGATATTAGTGCTGTGGTGAAATCACTAGTAGGAAGAAGAAAAAACATCTGAAATACTAAATTATCACTATACCAATCCCCAGTAGTAATTTGTGTGCCAAAATATCTAAAGAGGTATGAAAATTTATAACTATATATTTTAAGTTTTGGATTTAATATATTTTAATTTTATGAGTATGAGGTTATTGGCTGAATGTGGGTAAGAGCACCAATGCAATTCCCCTGGACGATAGAAGAGGGTATTGAATCCTCTGGAACTGGAGTTACAGATGGTTGTTAGCTGCCATGTGGGTGCTGGTCTTCTGCAAGAATAGCCAGTGTTCTTAATTACTGATCCATCTCTCCAGACTGTATATATTTATATCATCGAAACCTTCTCCATCGACTAATCTCCAGGCCACTAAAGTATTCCCATTTATTTTTTTTTGTTCACTGTGGCTAAAGGTAATCAGAGGAAACATCACTTCTGATAAATACTAAAACATAGGAATAAATTAAAACTAGAAGTGAAGAAACAGACAAGTATGAAAAAAAAAATATGATCCAAACATGAGCATTCAAATTTAATAAAATCTGTTAAGCTGGAAACAGGCAAGATAAATCCACAAAAGCATATTAAAACAAAGCAACAGAAAAATAAAATAGGGAAAAGTGATTGGTGCAGAAGCAGAGAAAAGGGATGAAAAGTTAAAGAACCCATTCTTTATTTTCAAGTGACTTCATATAAAAATGTTTCCTATAATCTTGAATAGTTAAATATTATCTGAAATACCCATTAGAATTGTTATTACACTTTCTTAATCTCATAAAAAGAAAAAAGTGAAACGTCTTTCTTAATTTTTCTGACCTCCACTGATTTAGAACAAGAACTAAAAGCATTAGCCAATCCAGTATTGCCTTATGCCATCTTAGTTTCCCCCAGACTCAACTCTCTAAACTCCATTTTATCCAAATTCCTTGTTTTCTGAGATAGATAGATAGATAGATAGATAGATAGATAGATAGATAGATGACAGACAGATGACAGATAGATGATAGTTTCCTCTGTAAGAAACAGTGTAGGAAGAACAGGACATTTCTTTTTTCTTACTAGNTCTCAAGACTCTGTGTGCCCTAAATCAGAGACTTTGTGCTCCTGTTTCCCCCAGTAAGATTAATCCATGGGCTGCCAACCAAGGAGGGGGGGTAGTCCCATCCGCCATTGCTCTCAGTGACTCAGTGGAACCATTTTTTTTTAGTTTTTTAAAAAATTTTTATATATTTTTGTTTATATATATATATATATATATATATATATATATATATATATATATATATGTATGTATGTATATATATGCACACACATACATATATATGTAACTGAGTGTCATCAGCTTTCCATTCTACAATTAGTAAATGTCTTCTCCCTCAGTACATCTCAAAAAAAAAATAAACCTAATAATTCCCCATCATGAATCTTATATTTGGATTTTATTCTTACTATTAAGTCAGTGAACATAAGTAAGACAGATAGATAGATAGATAATAAATGTGATCTTGTGTAGACAAGGTTAAGTTCTGAGTAACTGAAAATGGACTTAATTACCAGAATTCCATAGGTGAAAATTTTTGGTAGGGCTGAATAAACATGTCCAGGTATAAACTCTATATCTATGACATTAAAGAAGTAGGAGGCCCTTATGCTGAGACTCTGTACTTTGTGATAACAAACAATTTAAAAAGTAAACAAACAGAAACATGATTACAAGGATAGATTTTATAGCCACTGGGTTTCAGTCGACTGCAAGCAACCTACCTTCAGACAAACACAAGCCAAAAGTGATTTGGCTTTCTCTGAATAAGGAAGGAAATGCCTATTTGTAGTCAGCCTTATTTTATCTTTCATATTTCTTAATCAGCCCCTAGAACTTCACTGCCCATATTGTTGGCTGGAGCACTGAAGTATCCATTCTGGTTGAGAATACTACTTAAATCAAGAATTATGGGCCTTTGTTCAAATAAATGTTAAGGAACATAATTCATCTACAGTTTTTTTTTTATTTTTTTATTTTTAAGGGATTCTACAATATAATGACACAGTTGTTTGCAGATAACATGATAACATTGATGTTACTCAGTATGTCATACAATTAGGTAATTGGTGCATTTTGCAAGTATCTTTGTCCAAATTTTGAACAACCCAAGGTTCCCATAGTCCAGTTGGAGAAGCGTGTATGCACAGGCATGTTGATCAGTTAGGAGTCCAGACTAAATTCCTGTAGTCTCACGATTCACCCCTATCTCTCTGCAGCCCTTACAATCTACCACGCCTCTTCTTCCACAGTTTGTTCCCTGGGCTTTGGGAAAGAGGCACAAGTCGGTGAGAAGAAAACAGTCTAATTTCTTTGGAGTTGTCACTTTGGACTCCAGTCTGTTCAGGTTGTTTCCCTTCATGGGTTGACAGCTTTTCCAGTGATACCCTTTTTAGTCATACTAACAAAGCACAAGCTATTGGATGTACAGTCATTTTAGCAGTACCAGTTATTATGTCAAGCTAAGCTGTGAGCATAGACACAGATACTTGGATGGTATGCTAATCCACAAACTGTAGTTTCTCTATAAAGGGTGACAAGTTCTTATTGCAGCTTATAACATCTCCTAACCACCAGAGGATATAAGCTTGTGGCATCCGCTGAGTTATTCCTCCAAGGAGAGAGCTAATAGCCAAATAGATTTGGGATATAGATAGACACTTGGCTACCACTGTTGCACAGTATCTCCAGGCTGTTGAGGTGTAGCTGATATTGACAGAAGAGTCTTGCTTGTCTCAGAGAGACCAATATTTTGCTGTATTGCTTTAGTGGCCTTTGGTAACGCTCTCTGGCATTTCAGAGGCCAGTTGTACGCTAGCAAGTGACGTCTCATAACATTTTTTCATGCTCACACCAGGTCTTCGACAACAGGGACTTACTGCCTTTCTCCTTGCATATATCCCACTTATAGGCAAAAGGCCATTTAATTGGGGGGGGGTTGAATCCCCAGCCAAACATCTCCTAGGCAGAATAATTCAGTGCTGATGTCAGAGCTTTCCTGTAGTAATATATTTGCTTAATTACACAACTTATAAACCCTTTACTATTGAATTGGCTCTAGATAAAGAATATCTTTCACAGTTCTATGCTTATCAGTCAATTAATAAAGGGTAGTTAGGCCTGTTTTATAGGAAATTACCACTGTAACAATGGCTCTATTTACAGTTAGGGAGTGGTTTCATTACATCATGTTTTTCTTTTTCCTAAAAAAGGGGAGAGGTAGGAAGGTTTCTCAGTACTTGAAGGTAAACTTCATTGGGGCCCATTAAAAACAGTTAACCCCAATATTATTCAGAGAGATGCCAGTGTCTGTGACTCAGGCATTCTGAGTTCCTCTTTCTTTAATGTTCGATGGGTCAACCTCTCTGCTGGCATTTCCAGTCCATCCTGCATAGCCATAAGTTGTATGTTTTCAGGCATTTAGATTGGAATTTACCTGTGGGAACATAAAATTCTCCTCCATTGTTAGTTTCAAGATGAGAAAAATTGAAAATTTATCAATAGGTTTGGAACACAGAGTTTTCCATTTGTATCCCAGAAAGGATAGTACCCCACCTCCCACCTCCCTCTTTTTTTTTTTTTTTTAGGTTTTATGTTTTGCCCTATAGATGCCTAGTTGCCCAACGACTCTCCAGACAAGTAGACTGTTGTGCTTCTTGTCCACCTGTCCCCATCTCTAAGCCTAAGGAACAACGTGTGAAGAGGAGTGGTTAGATTGTAGGGGCTGCGATTGGGGTGAACGGTAAAACTAAACTACGACAATAGTCTGTGCACTTATTGATCAACTTGATTGAACATTCAAGCCCCTCCAGTTGGATGGTGGGAGCCTTGGGCTGTGTGGGCTGGGGCACAACTGCTTGCAAATGGTTTTATATGAAGATGCTTCTGAAAAAAAAAAAAAAAAAAAGGAGCTAGTACTGACATTTGAACTAACTGGAATATAAAATGCTAGTTGTTTTATTTATAGTTTGTATTGGGTTGGTCTCTATATTTTCCTGAATTATACAACATCACATAGTGTAACACTTTCTTTTACTTGTAGGACAATTTAAAGGATAAGGTTAAATTTACTTCCCAAATAAGTAGAAGTCATAGTCCAGTCATATAGCTTAAAGAGCAAAGTGTTTATTGGGTAAAATTTATTTAGCAGGTACTCAACTCTGCCCAAGCTTTATCCACAAAGTATAGGATATTTTAAGGCTTAGTGAATTGTTTAGATTAGTTAAATTTAGGTGTAGGTTTTGGTGGAAATGGTAATACAATTGAACTAATTGGGAATATAAAATGTTAATTGTTTTATTTATAATTTGTATTTGGTTAAGGTACACAAATGGCCTCTATATTTTTCTGAATTATACAACATCACATTATAACACTTTCTTTTACTTGTAGGACAATTTAAAAAACTAAGCTTAAATTTCCTTCCCAAATAAGTAGCATACAGTCAATGAGAAACAGTTTGGGTAAATTTAATGAAAGCTTATGCCTCGGCTCCTGTTTATGGGTTTGTCTGCAGTTTTTTAACAGACCTTATACAGAGCAAGCTACAGTAGAAAATCATTATCTCTGTTTAGACTCAGAATGTTACTAGTTCTGAATTTGCAAAACCTTAAACATGACTGGATGAGCCAATGCCACCTCAGCTACCTTGGCACCTGACAGATGTGTTAAATTTATGATTTCCCTTTTTCAGAATTTGCACAAGTTCTTAGACAACTGCATGAAGATATTTTGAAAAATATAGATCCATCTGAAAGCTTTCTAAATAGTCTGGAGGATAGGGAAAGTATTTGGGATGCAGCTACACTGAGATCTCAAGACAAAGCCTACTTTGAGTTTCCTCAAGAATAAAACAAAGGATGACAAACCGCAAACACATAAATTTTGAGTTCCACAAATTGATTGAAATAAAATTAAAAATTTTAAATCAAACTAATCAATAGTCTTTTTAGATATTCTGAAAAAAAACATGTTTATTTGAATAATATACACAGATACTTACCATTTTTATCACTTTAATCATCACATTCCAAAATGATTACTCTTTCTCCTCAACACTTCAAAACTTAAACCTAAAACTAAATTGTTGATTTTTATGGGACAGGCAATTTTTCCCCAAATTACACATACTTCAATGTTTTGATCTATCAATCTGAAACTTTTTCTTTTCTTTACTCATTATTTTAAGCTGCTTCTTATTTTATTATGTCCCCTTTAATTTAAACAACAATAAACTAGAGTCTGTACATATAAAATAGAATAAAGCAAACAGAATTTTCTTACTTTGAAATGAAGTCTAAAAAGGAAACATTTGCAATTATATAAAATGGTTCGGTAGTATAGAGAAGGAAAATGTGATGTTTCCGCCAGACACTGTCAGCAAGACAAATGCCATGCTAACTTATTCAAGAGAAGGGACTGCACATGGAGAATCAATCACAAGTATATTAAAAGAACCAAGAGGGGAAAACTAAATTGTTGGTCACAAAGAGGACATATATCAGGAAGCTGCCATTTTCCTTGGATCTCAAGAAACTGATGAGCAGAAGTAGTAATAAAAGCCCATGCTTGTGATACCTTGTAAGAATTACATTCTTGCAAAAGACATGTGAGCTGGTAGAAATATGTCCATGTGCAAAAATGGAAGGAAGGATAAATAAAGGCTTTATATAATTAAATTCTTCCATTTTCCAGATTTCTTCTAAAGCAGTTACTAGTCAAACTCTACTTGGATAAGGAATATGAAAAAATATTTTAAGAGTAAGAGGCTTGAAATTCATAATAAAACAAAGACAGAAAACATTTTCTGAGGGGGGCATTAATTAATAGTCACAGGTGTATGAAAAATTGGGGTTGGAGAGATGGCTCAGCGGTTAAGAGCACCGACGGCTCTTGCGTTATGAAAAATAATGGCTATCATGAAGTGTCTTCCAAAGATGGGGAAATAATGTCTCTGGCAAACAGAGAAGTTTATACAAAGGCTTGAGAAAAGAAAGTAGAGTCTGTCACATTGCATTCTAGTTTAAGAATCATAGCTCCCAATTAATTATTAAATTAAGAGTGAGGAATTCATTGGTCAATTTGTTAATGTCCAGTTATATCTACTTTTTTAGTAGTCACAACGCAAAAGTATTTTCTATTCTGCCTTTAATCATTAAAAAGAAGATAATGATGGAGAAGTGAACCTATCCAAAGTTCTTTAAGACAAATATTTATGCTAGAGATGCATACAGAATGTGTACATTTTCTTTGAGGTACTCTGTGGCTTACCAAACAACTTTCTAATTAGTCTGAATTTTTGTCTACCAGTTTTTATCATTTTCTCTACAAAATAAAAGCTAATAAAATGGGATGAAATCTTCTATTTTTCCTATATGTCTTTTTGTGTGTCATGGCAAGCACAGGTAGTAAGAGAAAAAGGAAGTATCTTTAAGAATAAATTGTAAATATCACAGAAGTAAACAAAGACAGCAACCATTCTCTTAAGAAGAATCACATGTCCTTACATCAGTTCCCATATAAGCTGACACTTAAGTAGATGGTTTGAGTATCATTTATAAAAGTCTTTCCAGCCTTTACTGATAGATTATAAGCCATCAAGATCAATGCATGAAAGCAGGAATGATAAAAATCCATTAATATATAATTAAAGGCTAGAAATAGGTTCTTTATTGCAACATGGTTTTAATTACATATAACTGGCTGAAAAGTGTTTACAATGTGCTTTTGAAAATTTCTGTCCTTAATGGCAACATTTGAGTGAGTTTCTTGATAATGAAATAAAGGACTCAGTAGGGGTTGCCAGAGTGTGTTGGCAAAAATTATCATCTTGATGAACAGTACTCTCATTGGGTCCACAAATCACAAAGCAATCAGATGCTTTCTACTCAAAAGTGAAGTCTGCAGAAAGGCACTTAGCCTCTTTCCCACCAAGTAAAGGGGACATTTTTCTAGCTTTAAGATGTTATCAGCTTTAAAATGTTGGTTTTCTTCAAGCAACATATGGTTAGGTCATGAATTTTATGTCTTCTAAATTTTTAATTGTTTCATTTGGGAACTAAATAATTTGTAACAAATAATAAGTGAAACAATAGTCTTTAAGTCTGTTAGTTAATTTATTGCTTGTTTTCTTGTTGTTTGGTTTCTCATTCTATTCTCATTTGGTTTCCTTAAAATTACAGAAGCATATTTTATGGATTTCATGTAGATGTCTGTGGTGTTTTCAGTTTATATTTTTGTGTACTGTTGCTTTCATAGGAGTTGTTCTGGTGTTCTTACATATGTGTGAGAATTATCAAACCTAGTAATATTCAAATTTTTACCACTTTAGTACTATGGAAACCTTATTTCCATGGTGATATTTATAGCATTCATATATTAAATGTAATTTCTTTAAATAGCAAATCGTATTAGAAACTTTTGTTTAAATTTTGAGGAGCAATTGGTAATATATTTTTCTTTTTTATTGAAGTTTTTTGTATTTCATACAACATTTTTTAATCCAATTTAGACTTAATTCCCCTTCCTTGTCCCCTCCCCATCAGAGCTCATGCATTCTGTCATACATGTCTTTTTTTGGGAATTCACATTTTCCCCTTTAATTTTATATTACTCTAAAATGTGCATGCATACCCTCTCCCCATATACCACAATTACAAATTCTGAAAATAAGTGGTAGGTTAACTCTAGATCTCATTAAGGTAGTCACATTATAATGGTACATTTGCTTTCAGGTAAATATAAAGTGCTCAGTTTGCCTTACTACTAGGTATTTGGTGCTAGCATCCACAGGTGAGAGATACCACTTTTCTGGGACTGCTACTTCACTTAGCATAATGTCTTCTAGTTCCATTCATTTACCTACAAAGTTCATGATGTCATCTTTCTTTACTGCTGCATAGAACTCCAGTGTGTAGATGTACCACATTTTCTCTATCCACTCATTGGTCGAGGGGCAACATGGGTTGGTTTCTGCTCTTTGCTATTGTGAAGAGAGCTGCAATAACCATAGATGTCCATGTATCTTTCCAGTAGGATGAGTCTTGTGGGTATATACCCAGGAGTGGTATGAATGGGTCAGGTGGTAGGCTCATTTTGAGTCTTTTATTTTTTTTACTCATCTAACTTTATTTTTGACAGTTTCATACACGCACATAATGCATTTTATCATCTCCCATTACCATTTCTCATTTTCTCTGCTTTATTTACTTTATTTCCCCAGAGCCTAATTTGGTAAGCAACACATGATAGGCACTCAATAAATATACATTAAATTGTGCTAATGTTTAAATATCTCTATCAGCAACATCTCTCTTTGTCATCTCCATCAACATTTCTTTTGCAGAATATGCAACATTCTTTTTAATTCTTTTATTGATGTTTTGTATATTTCAGACATGATTTTGAGTCTTTTAAGGGTTCTCCACACTGTTTTTCATAGTGCTTCTAGCAGTTTACACTCCCACCAGCAGTGGATGAGTGTTTCCCTTTCCTCACATCCTCTCCAGCATTTGGTGTCTTTTGTTTTTGTAATTTTAGCCAGTCTTATAGGAATGAGATGATATCTGGGGAATCAGTAATATTTTAACATGACCAGTTTTCATATTCCCAGATATAAGATGTCTACTTGTTGTGTAATTCCTTCCTCCTATACAGCACAGCCCAGTATTTTTTTTCTGTTACTTTCTAGCCCATTTGGAGGTTTGAATGAGAGTGTCCTCCCATAGGCTTTAAGTATTCAGACATTTTGTCTCCAGTTGGTGTCACTGTTCTTGGTGGTCTTAGAAGGTGTGGCCATGCTGGAGGAAGTACATTGTTGGTGGCAGGCTTAGTGAATTAACAAGCCTTGCAGTCTCCAGCCTCTCCCTCTCTCTTGACTTCCTGTGCTCATTGTGAGATGTGACCCTCAGCTTGCCACTCCAGCCCTGGCCAACATGCTTCCTGCCGCAATGGACTCTGATTCCCTGGAGCAGTCAATCATAAGCTCAAATAAACTCTTCCTTTTATAAGTTCCCTTGCTCATGGTGGTTTTATCACAGCAACAGAAAGTGACTAATACAGTTATTTGGTACCAGAGAGTGGGCTGTTGGCTGTGAAGAACCTGACCATGTGGATGTTTGGAGAAATGTGAAAGACTTTGGAACTTTGGGATAGAAAAGCTGTTGACTACTGTAAGCAGAGCTTAAGGGACCATTCTAGTAGAAGCCTAGAAGAAAGCGTTGCTGCAAAAAAGGATGTTCCAGAGGAAAATAAAGACTTAGGCAGCAACTGGGATATTTTGATAAAGAATCTGGCAGCAGTTTGCCCACAACCCAAATGCTTGCCTGATGCTAAGTTGAAAAGCAACGGACTAATGACTTTGGCAGAGGATATTTCAAGACAGTCTAATGTAGAAATGGTGGTGTGGCTATTGATGGTGAATATTGTGCAGATCTACACTGAAGAAGAGCAGATGGGGCAGAAAGAAATGCAGAATGTACAGTTTGGATCTGAAAACTGCAATAGGAAGATTAAAAGTGGGGCCAAGTCATGTGAAGGAGAGGTTCTTTTGATAAGGTGACTAAAGTGATTAAGGAGAGGCCTTGAGATTTACAAATAAACAACAGAATCAGTACCTTCAGGTCAAGACCACACCCAGCTAAGCCTCCAATTTTTGAAAGGAAAATACTGAAAGCATTTTCTATTCCAAAAAGTCCAGGGCAGATAAAATTTGCAAATGTGGTTAAAGTAGGACAGAATCCATCCTGAACTTACAGCCAAACCCGGCAATTTCATTCACGTGGTGCTGGCTTTAGAGGCATGAAGTTTGCAAGAGTGAAGGTATCATCAGTTCTTCTTCCATGGTTTCAGAGGGCCACAGAGGCCAGGCAGAGTGCAGCAGGGGCGTCGTGGAATAAAGAAGGACCTGATAGGCCATTGCATGAAGCTGTGAATGTGAAGCCTGGTTGGCAGCGGAGACCCCAAGAAGACACTTGAGATGCCAGAGCTGTGAGATATTTGCCAAGGAGTGCTGCATACAGGGAGTGGTACCAGCCTGAGAAAGAGATGTACGTTGCAAGCAAAGCTGAAAGAGCTGAGCCATCTAAGCCCTTTGGAAGTCAAGTATGAGAAGTTGCACATGGAGTTTCTCGACTTGGTGTTTTCCCTTCTGGTTTTTGGTCATGTTTTGGTCCAGTATTTCCTCACTATGCCTCTATTCCTCCCTTTTGGAATGGGAATGTGTATTTAGTTCCACTGTATATTGGGAGTATGTAATTTGACTTTTGATTTTACAGGAGCTTACAGTTAAAAGATTGGCCTGTATCTCAGAAGAGATTTTGGACTATAAACTTTTTTTTAAATTTTATTTAGTTTTGTAAGTGTATGAATGTATTGTCTGCATGTAGGTTTGTGCACCCGTATAGTGCAATGCCACAGAGGTCAGAAGAGGGCCTCGGATTCCCCTGCAACTGGAGTTCTCCTGGAACTGGAGTTACAGACGGTTCTCAGCCACCATGTGATTGCTGGGGATCGAACTCAGGTCCCCTGCAAGAGCAGTCGGTGCTCTTAACCGCTAGGCTATCTCTCCAGCCCTGGACTATAGACTTTTGAATAGAATTGAGACTGGTAAAGACTATGGGGATTTTTAAGTTTGAACTAAATGCATTTTGCATTTTTTTTTTTTTTTAGAATTCAGATTTTATTTTATTTTTTTTTTAACTTCTTTTTTTTTTTTAATTAATTTTTATTGATGCTTTGTGCATTTCATACATTTTTTCCAATTCAGTTCAGGCTTATTTCCCTTTCCCTCCCCGCCACCCCCACCCCATCCCAGATCATGCATTCTGCCATAACTGTCCTGCATCTTTCTCTCAGTTTTTTTTTTTTTTTTCATTTTTAGCTATAAGTGATAATCCATGAGTACAAGCATCCTTCATGCAAAACCTATCTGCAGGCTGTTGTGCCCAAACACCTACAGCCCCACCATCCAGTGGGGGGTGACAGGTTGTTTGTTCAATCAAGTTGATCAAATGAGTGTCCAGACTACATTGCTGTAGTTTCACCATTCACCCCAATCGCAGCCCTTACATTCTACCACGCCCCCTCTTCCGCAGGTTGTTCCCTAGGCTTAGAAAAGGGGCACAGGTGGATGAGAGGTAAAACAGTCCACTCTCTCTGGAGCTGTTGACTTGGACTCTGGTCAATTCTGGCTGTTTCCTTTCATGGGCTGACAGTTTGTCCAGGAATAACCTTTCGATCCTACTAATGAAGAACAAGCAATTAGATATATAGGTATTTAAGCAGCACTAATAGTTATGGTAGGTTACTTTAGCATAGACACATGTTTGGATATGTTAATCCATGAATTACAATTTTCCCCCCTGTTAAATATGACAGGGTCTTACTGTGGCTTATAACATCTAACCTGTAGAGGATGTAAGCTTGTGGCATCAGCCATGGGTTATTTCTCCAAGGGGAGAGCCAATAGCCAATTAGATTTGGGATATACAGGCACATGGCTGCCTCTGCTGCACAGTATTTCCAGGCAGGTGAGGTGTAGCTGGTGCTGACGGTGGAGTCTTGCTTGACTCAGGGAGATGGCCCCCATAGGCCATATAAAATGCAAAATGCTTTATTGGTTGAGTGTTACCAAAGGCCACTAAACCAATAAAGCATTTTGCATTTTATATGGCCTATGGGGGCCAGGAAGTAGAATGTGGTGGTTTGAATGAGAGTGTCCCTCCACAGTCTTTAAGTATTCAGACATTTTGTCTCCAGTTGGTGGCACTGTTCTTGGAGGTCTTAGAAGGTGTGGCTGTGCTAGAGGAAGTACATTATTGGGGGCAGGCTTAGTGAGTTTAACAAGCCTTGCGGTCTCCAGCCTCTCCCTCTCTCTTGACTTCCTGTGCTCATTGTGAGATATAACCCTTGGCTTGCCGCTCCAGCCCTGGCCAACATGTTTCCTGCCACAATGGACTCTGATTCCCTGGAACCACCAATCGTAAGCCCAAATAAACTCTTCCTTTTATAAGTTCCCTTGCTCATGGTAGCTTTATCACAGCAACAGAAAAGTGACTAATACACCCACATTTCTGATAGTTACGCTACTCACAGAGATGTGTTTTTCCCCATTATTAGCTTCAACAGATGAAAATTTGCAACTGATTAGTCTATTTATTTGTTCACTTCAAAATATTGATACATATCTGTCTCCGTATTTTCTTAGAAAAAAATTCGTTTTTTAAATTCAAGAATCTGACATTTGTTTCTAGTATCTTTCAAGATTTGTTTTTCTATCTCCATGTCATTCAGAATTTTAGATTTAATGTGTCCTGACAGTGATTTGGGCTTGTGGGGGTTATTTGGATTTTCTGTATCCGTGTGTTTGTGAACTTCACCAGTTTAGAAAGCCTTTGCTAATTTATTTGAGTATTTTTCCAGACTCACTCTTATTTCTGTTGTATATCACCAATGTCACTCTTTGTTACTGTTCTATGGAACCATGAAGTTTTATTTATTTTTACACAAATGCATTTTTTCTCTGTAGTTAAGGTTGGTGAAGTTATTGTTCTATCCTAAAACTCTAAAATATCTGTGTACTCTTATTTTACTTATGATAGAAATCAACCGTCAAATTTTCTATAATATTTTTATGATTATGGCTTCAGTTCCAAATTTTTTAGAACTTTTTTCTTTTCTGAGTCTTGTTTCTCATGTATTTCTAGTTATTTCTAGAATATTTGTATCTTGCTGTTGAATTATTTTTAGCATTGGTGTTTTAAAATTGTTATAGAATTCCAAGCACTGATCCACTTGGATAGCCACTGTTATTTAATATGTGATTATCCTAGTTATTATGATGCTTTGAGTCATATTAAGATATTTTAGTAGTTTAGCAGACCATTAACAATTTAGGTGGGCTCACATATCCCCTGTGTGTGCTAAGAATTCAATTAAAGTTTAAATTTCAGATTCTTTGAAGAGTAAATTGATCTCTTTTTTTTTTTTATTTTCTATTACCAAGTCATACTGGAATACAATCAATCAATAATTATTGATAAATTGGCTTGGAATATGTTTGAAGCAATAGACATAGTACACCAAATAAGGCATATGAGAATTTTCTCTATTAGTAGATTATGCTGAAATGGATGATGTACATTATAAATATCCAACAATCTCAGAGCATGAAATAATTTCAGGAGATGCCTAATTTAGAATTCAGTTTCTGAAACAGTGACACAAGAGAACTGATAGAAATTGGCAACAATAAAAGGTCTTTGAATAGGCAAAACCAGAAATTAGCTAAAAATTAAATATGTGTTGAATATTAAATGATTCTGGAAGCACTAACACATGCTGCCTCATGCAATGTCATTGTGGCCTTTGTCCATAACTCACATGCGTACTTTACACCACAGATGACAAAATACCAGGTTACACCAAAAGTCACTGCCTGCAATGAATGACTTATATTTCAAACTCCTGAATATTATAACCTGCGGGGTTTTTACTGTGTACAAGGTTTTCTGCACTTAAACATAATGGAATACAAAGACTTTATCTTTGAAATGGTCTTCATTATAAAAAGGGAAGCATAGTGCATGTCTACAAATACAGACATGTGTGTTAGTTTTACTGGATGAAACATTAAAGTTTCCTCTGTTACTGTAAAAGATGACCCACAATACCCAAATTCCATACGTTCTATTTTGTATTTGTCAGTTATATTTGTAATTTCACAGCAGGAAAGTGTGTGTGTTTAATTATAGTAATTTTGCTGACATCTAAGTATTAGATGGTGACATTTCTAAATCACCTTAATGCTGACATAGGTGTATAAAGCAAATAGATATATATTGTAGGATAAAAACCTATATATGCTTCAGTTTTGTAATATTCTTTATTTTTTCTCAATAATACTTGTGAAAATACAGAAATATTTTATGGTATCTTCTATTTTCAAAGAAAACAAGATGCACAGAGAAGATTTCACCAATTAAAATGGGCTATTTAAAAATGAATGTAAAATGGGTATAATATGTCCAAAGTAATATCTTGTATCTATTGTTTTCAAACAATATGCTCATATTCTTAATGAGCCAGAGCAGAAACACAGAAGAACAGCTGTCGTGGAGTTCTGAAATCAGAGGTTTGAGGTTTGGACTCTAGAGGGCTCTTTCCTGTGTAGTAGACTTGAACAAGATACTTATTTTTTAAATTACTATGTCTGATAATATGAGGTGATAATTATGTCTAATTCTGGGGTATTTATAGTATTAAAATGCCATCATTTAATATAAACCACAACACTTGGCATAATGCATTAAGCAAATGTTAGCTATTAATAATGTTGATACTATTTATTTAGACATAAATTATTTCCTTTCATGTCCCAACTGTGGTCATGCTTTCATTAAACGTTCCAAATTCTGAACAAGGTATACAACAGTAATGGCCTCACCATTTCTAAAGGTTGCTGCCACTGGGGAAGGAAACATATATTGCATTTGGTGTTTTAATGTCATCCAATAAACTTTATTTCTCCGAGGGTGACTGGGGCATATTATCTGGTCATGGTTGGAACAGGTTTCGGGTGGTCTTGAATCTTAAAGGTCAACAAAGTAAAGATTTGACTTTGGTTCCTAAGAATCCTAGAAATTAGCATCACAGGAGATACTTTATGTACTTTACAGTTAGCCCCATCTGCATTTGCACCTGTGACTTCTGGAGGCCTGCACATTGAAAGTGCTAAGCACTTCCTTTCAACTATGAAAAACGGAGTTTTAAAATTACAGAATGTACGTTTAAGGTATGTCTTGTCTAAGCCAACTGAACTCAGCAATGGAGGACAAAGATGAAAAAGATGAAAGCAGCTGGCAATATAGAATTTATGGGCATCAATCCTCAGTGCCATTTCCCTCAGCCAGAGATTATAAGAGAGTCCCTCACATGCTTGCATCAATCCAGGATCACCAGGACTTTGCTGTCATCACTTTTCTCAGTCACTGTTCTCTGACATTTTACAAGCATCTGAATTATACTTTGAGAATTCTCTGAACATTGGCACAGCAATGTTACATTTCCATAGCTGCCTTGCTTAAAGCCAACTGGAATGCATAGGAAAAATAGAAATAGAGCCTTGAATAACATCGTACTGAAGGATAACAGTCAGGTGTAAACCAATTTGAAACAAACTGAAAGACTCCAAATAACAGAAGATAAATCCCCAGTTAGGAAGAATATATTGGGGAGTGGATGAGAAAGGACGTTTTGAGGGGTTCTACTAAGAAATTCTAGATAGATGATAGATAGATAGATAGATAGATAGATAGATAGATAGATAGATAGATAGATAGATGATGGACGGACAGAGAGATAGAGTAACTGTATAGGGAAAAGTTAGTTGAAGGAAAGACAGGATCTAGTGAGATTAACCATCCTACAATGAAATGTAGAGAAGAGGGGAGAGATATGTAATGAATGGATTTCCTGGACAAGATGTTCCTGAGTTTCTCCTATTGACTCTCTTAATGAAACCCTGAGCAAAATCAATTTAGTCACAACGGAAACGACATAAACAAAGAGCATTTACATCAGCGCACTTTAGTGTGAATGTTCAACTATGAACAAAATATGAGAGAAAAGTGGAAAAAATCCTCTAAGTCAGGATATTCACTAGGTTTAAAGGGAAATTTCTCCATGCAAAAGGCTCTCACAACCTCAAGTCTTTATTTCTCAATCAAATAAATGTCCAAACCATTAAGAAAATTAGTGTTAGGGTCCGCGGGGGGGGGAGTACCCCAAAATAACTGCACCAGGCAGCTGCTTTTTACAAAGTTTATTTAGGAAAAAAAGCCAATTGTGAAGTTTAATTATAAAACAGGCCAAATTGATAACGGACGTGCCGGTGTCCACTCTCTCACTACACACAGGTAGAAGAGGTGACCCCAAGAAATTCTACACAGGGCTTTTTAAAGGCAGAGTTGACATAAAATTTACATCTTAGTGACCCGGTTCTTCCTATTATCTCTGTTGATTCTTCTCTGTTCTGCTGACTGCCTTGTCCCTGCTGACCCAAAGCTGACTCATTTTATTGCTTCTTTGTTTTCATTGTTCTGCAGCCTCATTGCTGAAACCTGGTTCTGAGTAAATACCACCTGCCAGGCATCTCGGCTCTTTGCAGAATGATGCTATTTCCAAGAAATCTTTAACAAAAAATGCAGTTCTTCTCTAAAGAAATAGATTTGCTCGCCAGGCGTGGTGGTGCACGCCTTTTATCCTAGCACTCGGGAGGCAGAGGCAGGCAGATCTTTGTGAGTTCAAGGCCAGCCTGGTCTACACAGCGAATTCTAGGACAGCTGGGGCTACAGGGAAACCCTGTCTCGAAAAGACCGAAAAGAAAAATAGATTTCCTCTAAATGGCCTGTTAGTCTTCTTCACCAGCAGTTCCAGTGGATAAAGTTTAATTTATCAATTACTAAAATGTCTCTGAGAGGGAAAATAAATGTGAAGGAAAATAGGCATNCGGAGCTCAATAGTGAGGCTGGGCGGGCTGGCCAGCATGCTGCAGGGAGCCCTAGGTCTTCTTCTCAGCACGGGAACTACAGATGGACAGTGTGCACTGGAGATCCTGACTCACGTACCCATGTCTGTGCTGCAGGCACTCTGCCAGCTGAGCCATCTCCCCAGACCCGAAGTTTACTTTTAATGTGCTCAAATTTAACTTTTTAAAAAGCTAGATCTTAATTTTTGTTTATTAACAGAAGCGATACTTCTCAATAACAAAATAATCAATACCAGATGGTTTTTCAATCCCATTCCATCAGGGTGGAACTAGAAACAATTTGGCCTCTACCCATCTTTATAAATTATATATATATATATATGTATATATATATATATATATATAGATATATAGATATAGATATAGATATAGATATAGATATAGATATAGATATAGATATAGATATAGATAAAGCTTCTCACATTAAAAATAATAACTTTATTTTTGGTGAAATTTTGTGATTTTCATATAATATCAAAGGTATGCATATTCTCAACCCTGTCAGTTCCAGTCCTCTCTGCCCCCTCCTAATTTAATGCCATTTTATGAAGGAAAATGTAAACAGACCTTATTATGTATGAAGAAAAATATTTGAGACTATTACATTTTTTCAGAATTGGATATATGCAGAGAATACATGTCTTTGTGGTGGTTAACCCTAAGCATCATATTTTCAGGATATCCCCTACACACTGATGTAGATTATGAATACCTATATTTTTTAATTTTTATTTATTCTTGTATGTGTATGAATGTGCTGTCTGCATGTAGGTTTGTGCACCCATGTTGTGCAATGCCATGGAGGTCAGAAGAAGGCGTCAGATTCCCCTGGAACTGGAATTAAAGACAGTTCTCAGCCGCCATGTGGGTGCTGGGGATCAAACCCAAGTCCTCTGCAAAAGTAGTTGGTACTCTTAACCGCTAAGCCATCTCTCGAGCCCCGTGAATACCTCTTATATTCGTAATATTGCCTCTGGAGTCTCCTGTGTGTCTCCAGATGTCCTTCGGTTTAGTTCCATTTACTGGTTACACAAAGAGTCCAGTCCCTGTAAGAGAGTGTCTCTACCCCTCCATACAGCCATCAATTGCCAAACACTCGTTATGTTGGGTTGGGATATCTTAGCTACTTCTCCATGTCTATGCTGGGTTTTTACCTGGTTTGAGCTTGCACAGGATCTGCGAATCCTATTGTTATTGCTGTGAGTTCATATGCATAAGAAACCAGTTGTCTGGAAAACTGTTTTCCTCTGGTCATCCATCCTCTCTGGCTGATACAATCTTTGTGTCTCCTCTTTCACAAATATCCCTGCTTGTACCTTTGGAAGCAGGGGTGTGAAACAGGTGTAGTATTCAGGCATAATAGTACTCTGAGACCTCTTGTTTTCTACACATTGCCCAGTTGTGGGTTTCTGTGTTGATCACCATCTGCTGCCTAAGGAAAATTCTCTGATGTTCTACATCGATGTGTAGAAATTATACTAAAGGTGTGTCACTTAGGGTTAAGCAACTCAAAGACATGCATTCTCTGCATTTGACCCATTCTGGAAAAGTTTAATAGTCTCAAGTATTTTTCTTCACATGTAATGAGGTCTGTTGACATTTTCCTTCATAAAATGACTATAAAGAACTTAACACAGCATATCAGCATAGATAATATTACTGTTTTCTAATTATTTTCTGTGGTGTTTTAAAAGTAAATTTGACACACAAAAATGTCTTAAAGTTAACAGAATACAAGCCTGCCATGCACATATTTCCTTCTCAAACAATGCAGATTTTGAATATAGCATATGGGGGGCTGGAGAGATGGCCTAGCTGTTAAGTGCCAACTGCTCTCGCAGAGGACCTGGGTTCGATCCCCAGCACCCACATGGTGGCTGAAAACCATATTTAACCCCAGTTCCAGGGGAATTTGATGCCCTCTTCTGACCTCTACGGCATTGCATGACACGGGTGCACAAACCTACATGCAGACAATACATTCATACACATACAAAAATAAATAAAATTTAAAAAAATTAAAAATAAAATATAGCCTATGGATAAAGAGAGAGAAAATATAAATAAAGGACAAATTTTGGGAGTAGTTATATAACAATTGATGCATTTTAAATGATATTTTAATTATTGAAACTATGTCTGATAATGCACAATCAAAATCAAGAAAAACAACACGAAAAGTATAATTAATTAAAACCGTATTAGGTTAAAAGGCAGTACCAAATTTCAACTTTGCAGTCATAGTATGATATAAGAATTACCAGCTATAAATCTGGAAATAGCACGAGTAACATTTTCTAGAAATTATACATAATTTAAGAGAAAACTATAAATTCAGATTTATGTAAACTAGAATGCTAGGGTCGTGTGCTTCCTATTTTTTTCATTGCATCCACATCCTGTGGCATCCCTCCTTCCAGCTTCCCTCTTGTTTTGAAATGTTTCCTAAGATTTTTATTTTATTTTATGAGTATGAGTGTATAGTCTGCATGAATGTAAGTCCACCTGCATCATATAATGCCCACAGAGTACAGTCTTGGATTCTTCTAGAACTGGAGTTGTGGACAGTAGTTAGCTGCCATCCCTGTGCTGTTAAGAGGACCCAGGTCCTCTGTAAGAGTAGTTACTGAAATATATCTCCAGTCCCTATTTGAACTTTTAAAATGAGAAATTTTATTTGCTTTTACAGTGTTAGTGTTCTAGAGAATTACCTGGCCTCTCTCTACCTTGTTTATCATGTTCCTAAGAGGGAAGTACACCTGACCTGATTGACCATATCTGAAGCTGTCATTGTGGATTGTCTTGCCTTTTCAAAAATAGACTTCTTTTTCTAAATATTTTTTTACATTTTTATTTATTTCTTTATGTGTATGAATGTAATATCTGCATGCAGGTATTACATTCATACACATAAAGAGGTATTACATTCATACACCCGTGGAGGGTGTCGGATTCCCCTGGAACTGGAGTTCTCTTGGAATTGGAGTTTCAGATGGTTCTCAGATGCCATGTGGGTGCTGGGGATCGAATCTGGGTCCTCTGCAAGAGCGGTTGGTGCTCTTAACCACTAGGCCATCTCTCCAGCCCCCAAAGATAGACCCCTTTCTTCCTGCACTTGGACACTTGATTTCTGCTTTGTGAAGAAAACCCATGTAGGCCAGGCTTCTATTCTGTTCACTACAAGGTCAAAGAAAATTGTTAGAAAGCTTTAGGCCTGTCTCTATAAGTTAAACTCTATGCAGCAATAGTTAAGCAGAAATCTTGCATGTGGGATATGATGTTCAAAATTTGTGAAATGATGGAAAGAGATTCTGAAGCTAATCCCTCAGAATGAGTTCCAGCACCTAGATATCAATTTCTTGGCAAGATATATGAGATGAAAAATATGTCATTCCCTCTAGGACCTTTGACATTACCCCCCCCCACAGCCCCTTAATGGTTTTCTGATTCCTATGCGTACTCCTATTTAAGCACACATACACAAAGTTTCAAATCTAGCACCCACATATGACAGATGATATCAAGCATTTGTCATTCTCACTCTGTTACCTAGAATGGAAGAATAACTTTCCTTCAGGGATGCAGCCAGAGAAAAGTTATCCCATGCTCCAGTGCACAATTCCCTACACCTATGTACATACAGGCAGCCCTGAGTAAACTCAACCAGTTGAGAGGAGAAGGGGGAGGGGGAAGGGAAGGGGGAAGGGAGGGGAGGGGAGGGGAGAGGGAGGGAGAGAGAGAAGATGACATGATGGAAAAGTGGTAGGGGTGGGGACAGTGTAGAAGTTCAAGAGGAATGAGCAGTGGATTTGATCAAAGAAGAGGACAAGAAAATAAAAATTAAAAAAAAATATTCAGAATTATTTTCCTTTGCTTTTTTTTGAGAATTTTAGAGATTATATTTGATTATATCCTTGCAATATTTCTATCCCTCCCATTCCCCCAACTCTTTCCATGTCCCTCACTCCCTCACAGTTTCTTGTCCTCTTCTTTGATTATTATTGTCATAGATTTATACTTAGATTTGCAAATATACTTACATAATGCACTGAGTCCATTTAGTGGTGCTGACATGTTCCTATGTTTAGTACTGCCCATTTGGAATTACATAACCTCTCAGAAAGCCAGTCCCTGAAGGAAGCTGATTGTTCCTGTCTCAGTATCTGTGGTGGTTTGAATGAGAATGTCTTCCATAGTCTGAAAGTATTTGAAAAAATGTCCTCATTTGGTGCTGCTGATTTGGGAGGTCTAAGGAGGTGTCGCCTTCCTGGAGGAAGCCTCTCACCTGGTGCAGGCCTAGAGAGTTCTTAAATCTTGCTGGATTTCCAACTGGCCTCTCTTTCCTACTAGCATGAAGATGTAAGTGCTTTGCTTTCTGTTCCAACCACCTGTGCCACCAAGTCTAACCACCATGATGGACTCTTGCCCTATTGGAACCCTAAGCTAATTAAAATCTTCCCTTTATAAGTCCCCTTGGTCAGAGTGTTTTATCACAGCAACAGAAAAGTAACTACTACAGTATCAATTAATAGCCTATAGCTCTTCATGTTGAGGTGGGGCCCTGTGACATTGCTTGTATGCACCTTGGAATGCTTACTGATTTTTTCAATATGCAGATCTTGTTAGACACAATACTGTAAATAGTTCAATAGTGTGCCTTCCCTATCCTATCCAGAATACTAATTGGAAATAAACATGCAACCAAATACACTCAGAACCTCAAGAATGCAAGAAGTTAGTAGTATTTGGTATCCTCTTAAAAACACACTCAATGTATGATATCTAATTCTCTAAATGGGAAAATCCTGCAATAAAATGAATTATGGATGAAGCTTCAATGCACTAAAATCCCAAATTAATTTAAGATAGTAACAATTGATGTACAAAAGAACACTTTCATTTAGAATAATCATAATCAACTATATTGAAAGGACTTCACATAATAAGTAAAAATAATCATTGGAATGCAGAAAACTAAAACGGCCCTCTAAATCTTGTCTACAAAGAAATAGAGGTTAATAGATGGAGCTGGCAAGATGTAATTGTGCTATTTTATGATTTTTGTGAGTAGATTAATGAAAATAACACTAAATTTGATGAAATAATTAGCACCTTTAAGCATGCAATTTTCAGTTTGTAGCATTATTTTAACACTAGAAACAACTATAAAAACTTACATTTTCTCAGGAGGAGGGTAGGAAAATGAACCATGTGATAAAGGTGTGAAGGCAAGCACCAGAGACAAGGAGCACTGAAAAATGTATAACACCAGGTTTATCTCATGATGACAGACCTGATAAACTCAGGCAGAGAAGTTTTAGAGACCTACTAAAGCAACTTGAGAACAGGACAACATACCATCTAACAGACAGGCTTGCCTATAAGAAACTAGAGTAAAACAAATGCAAAAAAGATATGCAATGATTTATTGAAACAAACAAACACAAAGAAAGGACGATAATATTTTTCAGAAGTTACAGTAGCCAAAAAGACAAGAAGTTTCCCATAGTAAAATATTGTTTTAGTGTGTATATGAAAAGTGTTTTATTACTGCATATGCAAATGGAATTAGAATAAATCTCATTTTGAAAAGATATGAAATTTAGAGGCTCACATGTTGGATAGAATATGTAAGTGTTGGACTGGAGAACTGGAGTAAGTAGATGAGAACATATTTCATTAATATGCTAATCCATCTATAAGTTCATACTTAACAGATGGCTAGGAGATGAACCCTACTTAGAGGACATGGTCAGGAAGGGAATGCTTTGAAGGTAGACCTTGTCCCTTGAGCTCTCCACCTCCACACTCTCTGTCTGTTCCCTCTCCTACTGCTTGCTCACTTTCATTCTCCTTTTTCTCTTCCTCTGTCTTCTCCTCTCTCCTAGCTGGAAGAAATGGCAACTTTCTTCTTCAGGCCCTTCCAATGTAATGTTTATGTTTTCTCTCTTGCAAAAAGCAATGGAGCCAATAGAAATGCTTGAAGCAACCAACATATATCTTTCCTCCTATGAGTTATTTCACTCAATTATTTTGTTACAGGAGTGAAAAACTGAATAGCAGACTATACTATGAACAAATTAAGATATAAGAAGAAAAAACTATAAAGTAAATATCTTTATATTATATGAATTTATTTTTTAATCATTTATTGAAATGTTGTGCATTTCATTCAACACTTCTCAGTTCAATTCAGACTCGTTTCCCCCTTCATGCCCCCACCCTTCCCAAGTTCATGCAGTCTGCCATACACACCCTGTTTCCCCTTCTGAGTCTTGCAAAGTTTTTCAAAGCAGAATATTATTTTGGGGGAGGAAGATTTCTACTGCTTCAGTCAGTTCCCTGTCCCAGTTCTTTTGTTGTTGTTCCCTCCAATCTGCTTTTGTTTCACCATATGCATTTATGTATGTCCTACATGTACTAAAATCATTTCATCTGAAAATAAACTGTATGTTACTTCCAAATTATATTTCTGAATTCACGTTTTTACCTTTTTAATTTTATATTGCTTTAAAATATGCAAACATACCCTCCACCCTTGAAGAAAATTGTAAAGTCTGAAAATAGATAGTAGGTTAATTCTAGAGCCCGTTAAAGGTTTCACATTCTAAAAGCACAATTGCTTTTAGGTAAAGAGAAATATGATATTAATGTTACTCAGTTTGCCTTACTTGATGCTAGCATCCACAAATGAGGGACATCATTCATCCTTTGTTTTTCTGGGACTGTGTTGCCTCACTTAGCATAATGTCTTCTAGTTCCATCTATTTACATGCAAAGTTCATGATTTCATCTTTCTTTAATGCTGCATAGGACTCCCTTGTGTAGATGTACCACATTTTCTCTATCAACTCCTTGGTTGAGGGGCACTTGGGTTGGTTTCAACATTTTTGCTATTGTGAACAGACCTGCAACAAACATGGCTGTGCATGTATCTCTGTGGTAGACCCATGGCTGGGTCACGTGGTAGGCTCATTTTGAGTCTTTTAAGTTTCTCCACACTGTTTTCCACAGTGGTCGTATGAATTTACATTCCCACCAGCAGTGGATGTATGTTCCCCTTGCCCCCAAACCTCTCCAGCATTTGGTATCTTTTATTTTTTTCTTGATAACTTCTAGACTTATTGGAGTGAGATGATGAAGTGGTTTTAATTTGAACTTCCTTAATTATTAATGATGTTGAACACTTTTTAAGATGTTTCTCAGCCATTTTTACTTCATCGGTTGTGAATTCTCTGTTCAGCTCTTTACTCCATCTCTTGAGTGGGTCGTTTGTTTTCTTACTCCTTTGTTTTTGAATACTTTATATATTCTGAAAGTTAATGGTCTGACAGATGTATCAGCAGTGAAAGTTTCCTCCCACTCTGTGGGTTTTCTCTTCACTTCACTGATTGTTTCTTTCTCTGTATAGAAGCTTTTGAGTTTAAGGAGGTCCCACTTGTCCATTGTCAACCTTATTTCCTGTGTAGCTGCTGTCTGATTTAAAGTCTTTTCTTGGCCATGTGTGGTGGCACATGCCTTTAATCCTAGCACTTGGGAGGCAGAGGCAGATGGATCTCTGTGAGTTCAAGGCCAAGGCCAGTCTGGTCAACAGAATGAGTTCCATGCCAGCCAAGGTTATAGGAAGACGCTGTCTTAAAAACACACACAAAAAAGAAAGTCTTTTCCTATGCCTATGTCTTGTAGGTCTGCCAACGTTTTCTCCTACCGCCTTCAGAGTTTGGGGTTTAATATTGAGGTCTTTGAGACATTTGGAGTTGATTTTTGTACGGGGTGAGAGGTAGGCATTTAATTTTATTCTTCTACAAGTGGTGATCCAGTTTTGCCAACACCATTTACTGAAGATGCTGTCTTTCCTCCATTGAGTCTTCTTGGCCCCTTTGACAAATATGAGGTGGCTGAAATTTTATGAGCTCACATTTGGATCTTCAATTTTGTTCCATTGGTCTACAGTTATTTGTTTGTGCCAGTACCAGGCTGTTTTTATGAAAAAAGCCCTGTAATATAGTTTGAAGTCTGGTATAGTGATCCCACCTGTATTGCTCTTTTCACTCAGGGTTTCTTTGGCTTTTCGGGGTCTTTTGTTTTTCCATATGAATTTAAGGATTTTTTTTTCCAATTCTATTAAAAACTCTTGGGGATTTTAATTGGGATTGCATTGACTCTGTGTATTAATTTGGGTAGAATGGACATTTTTACTATATTAATTTTTCCAATCCATGACTATGGGAGATCTTTCCATCTTCTGATGTCTTCTTCAATCTCCTTCTTTGGGGGTTTAAAATTTTTTTGTAGAGATCTTTGGTGTCATTGGATAGGTTTGTTCCAATGTATTTTATTGTTTTTGAAGCTATAGTAAATGGCAAGTTTTCTTATATTCCTTCTTCTGTTGCTTGTTGTTGGTGTAAAGAAAAGCTACTGATTTTTCTAGGTTTATTTTGTATCCTGCACTTTACTGAAAGTCTTTATCATTTCTAGGAGTTTACTGGTGGAGGTTTTAGCATCCCTTAGGTAAACTATCATGTCTTCTGCAAAAAGGGTTAGCTTGACTTCCTCTTTTCCAATTAGCACTCCTTTAATTTTCTTTTCTTGTCTTATTGCTCTAGCAAGTGTTTCAAGCACTATACTGAAGAGGAGTGGTGATGGGGGCGGCCTTGCCAAGTTCCCACCTTTAAGAGGAATGCTTCTAACTCAGTATTTGCTAAAGGAATCACTGACTGTCCTTGCCTACTTCTCAGGGTTAGGATTTCCAAATTTATGGTAAAACTTTGAAAACCATATGTGTGGTTTTCCAAGTGGTGTTTTTCTGTTAAGAAGCCTTGGGATACAACCACTACAAGCATCACGATGGCACCATCAACACAATGCTTCCCTCTCAAGCATTGCCCTGGTTACTGGTTTCTAGGACCTTATTGTCACATGAGGATATTATTTTACCTCCAAAACAAACTAGAATATGCCAATTTAAAATCTCATTTTTCATAGGTTTGTGAATGGATGTTACCTGCAAAGGAACTCAGTCCCACCAGTTTAAGTCTATGATCCCAAAGGTTATGCATAAAGCAGTGTATTGCAGTAAAGCCCTTCATTTCCCTTTTGATATTCTGTTTATATCCAAATAAAAGCTTTATTCAGTGATCTTATCTTCCATTATGGAGCTATGGTTATTGTTTATGATAATGATTTTCTGTTTATATGGCAATATGTACTGAATATTTTTTGGTCTTTTTGAGATGGGGTCTCCATCTCCTAGTTTCTGGGGCCAAACTATGTGACTGTGCATGAAAAAAAAGGAATTTTGAAGATGTAATTAAGATAAATCCAGTAGATTTTAATGGGTTTAAAGGCCACTGGTCCTTAAAAGCAGAGAGTTTCCATCTGCTGTCCTCGGAAGGAGTTGTTACTATTAAAGAGGATCAAAGAGACACAAGGTGAAATGGATTCAATCTGTTGTGTCTATGACTCAACTTGGAGCAAGGATACCATGCACCGAGAAAGGAGGAGAGCCCTTAACCTTTGGAAAAGCATAAGGAAACATTTTTTCTACACATATCTCCAAAAAAGGAGGCATTCCCGTTGGCCCACGTAGTTTAGTTCACTGGGACTATTGTCAAACTTTTAATCTTCTTAAATCAAAATCACAAATAAGTGCTGTTTCAGGTTATTAAATAAGGGTAAGTTGATATAGAAACAATAGAAAACTATCCACACCCTATGTGAGTAGAACTCAGTAGACTCATCAATGGATGACTGAAGCTTTGAGTAAAAGGACAGTCACAGTCAGACTGTCAGCCACACTCTGTTTCATGAGAAACAGTAATTTTTTCCTGTCATTTAGAGATTTTAATGTTGTTAATAAGATTTTAAATGAAATATTCTATTTTTAACTCATACTACCCTATTTCTTGTTCGTGTTTTTATTTATATTTTGTGTATTTCAGACATAATTTTTTCAATTCAGTTTAGGCATATTGCCTTTTCCCTTCCCCCACCCCACCCCATATCATGCATTCTGCCATAACTGCCCTGAATCTTTCTCTCAGTCTTTTTTTTATGCTTAGAAATTCACACCCTCCCCCCAAAAAAACCCCTGAGAGACCCCTGAGGACCAGATTTGAGAAAACAGAAACCTTGGTTAATCTGGGCTAACTGTGTAGCCTTACGCATCCAAAATGAAAGTACAACCAGAAATAAATAATCACTAAGACCAGAGAAACTGTACTGCAGACATAAAACTTGAGATCTTAGTAAAAGGCACAACTGCTCATAAATTGGTTTTACATGAAGGATGCTTGTACTCAGATTATCACCTACTGTTAAAAAAAATGAAAACAAAACAAAACAAAACAAAACAAAAAACAGAGAAAGACGCAGAAAAGTTATGGCAGAATGCATGATCTAGGATGGGTAGGCGTGGGGGGAAGGGAAGGGGATATATGCCTGAACTGAATTGGAAAATGATATATGAAATACACAAAACATCAATAAAAAAAAAGAAAAAAAAAAGAAAAGAAAAACAAGAGAGTACTGTGGTTTGGCCTGTCTTCAACTCTTACTGGCAAGTGCATCTACCCTGTGGCTGTTACCATTTTTTGGAACTCCTCAAAGACATGAGACACAGGTTTTTAACCTTCCAATATGGACTGAAGACTCATGTCTCTCCAAGAATCCTCCAAACCTTCAATGCCAGATGGGAACTACTGAGAAACCCAGCTTGTGGACCAAACAGCTAAGGGGATTTCAACCTGGTCAGAATATAGATTGCCATTGTTGGACTACCTGGATCGTATCAATGATGTGTGCTTACTGAACTTCATTTGGGGGACCATGGGAGGGAAAGACCCCAATGTGGAGCAAAAGTGCAGGATTGATGGTAGTTTGAGTTTGCCAAGGAGGAAGTTTTGAGCACTTCCTTAAGGAAAACATGACATCTTTTAGGGAAAAAAAGACCTCCAATTCAAGTATATATATNATATATAATTTCACATTTTCCTCCATTAATTTTATATTACTCTAAAATATGGATACATACTCTCCACCCATATACAGTACAGAGTCTGAAAATAAGTGGTGGGTGGATTCTAGAGCCTGTTGAGAGATTTATATAATAACAACATAGCTGCTTTCAGATAAATAGAAATATAACATTAATGTTGTTCAGTTTGCCTTTCATCTGGGGGGATTTGTTGTTAGCACCCACAAATTAGGGAAACCATTCGCCATTTGTTTTTCTGGGACTGTGTAACTTAACTTAGCATAATGCCCTATTTTTAACATTAATGGATAATGGTCAAATTGTCATATGAAACTTGACAATTTTTATTATACTTTTCACAATGTATGTTGATCTTTATAACACTCCCATAGACATAAGAATGGACATTCTTATTTGCCTGCAACATGGCCATGATTTGCTTTATTAACAAAGTATGCATCTCTTAGTAGAGTAAATATCTATGGCTAGTCATGATGTCTACTGTCTGAACAATGTCCTATAGCCCTAGTAATACATCTGCATCTTTCAGAGTAGGAAACAGAATTAACACAATGAGGCTTATGAGATTACTAGATATCAGAAGAGAGTCAGCTACTTTTTTTAAGTAAGGAAAAGTGTCCACTGTAATCATATTCAAGAGATTAAACCTAGCATCTTCTGTAGGGATATCTTCTCACATATTACTCCTTTTTAAATGCAAAATATGTGAGATGGTAAGAGAGAGAAGAATAGCCACAACACAATGTTAGAAATATAAGGGATGGTGATATAGCTCAGTGGTAGAGCTATTGTCCAGAATTCATAAGGCCCTTGGTTCTATCAACAGCACCACAGCGGTATAAATATTTACTCTATTTCTATATGTATATATGTATGCAGAAAATTGTCCAGTTATATGTAGATATACATTGACTTTTTCAAACAGTTTATGCAAAATTCCATCTAGAGTCTCTTTTTCATTTCCCAACCATGAAAAATGCCTTAGTTGTTTACTTTGTAAAGGGCATAATGTAGAGGATGGGACCATGATTCTAGTCCTGACTGTTCCTCCAAATTATTTGGAGAAAATACTTAATCAGTTCACAAGGTAGATTGTTAAACTGGATTGTATCAGATGTCCTCTACTGAACTGAAGCTTGTATATTCCTGGATAGTTTCTTTAGGAGAATATATGGCTGCCTTTCCTTTGACTCTCAACTATGGCTGAGCTAATTTGCTAAGTTTCCTTATAAATGTTTAATTATCGTGCTAAGTAAAGGAGATTCCAAGGTGGTCAAATATATATCTCCACATGTATCTGTTCACAAATAAGAACCAAAGTAACAGTTGTACAGCTCTATTTGGACATGATGTTGAGAAGATAAGAATTTGAAACTCAGTAAAAAAGAAGAAGATCTACTGTGACTCACAGTCTCTGGATAGCAGGATATAAAAAGAAAGAACTATCACAAGAGCATGATCCCAGTTTCACCGCCAGGGGAATTCCCCTTAGCAGGATAAATGATTAATAGGAGACTCTTATAAAATCCACAGTCATGGGGCTGGAGAGATAGCCTAGCGGTTAAGAGCACCGACTGCTCTTGCAGAAGACCCAGGTTCGATCCCCAGCACCCACATGGTGGCCGAGAACCGTCCGAAACTCCAATTCCAGGAGAACTCCAGTTCCAGGGGAATCCAACACCCTCTTCTGACCTCCGCGGCATTGCACGACACAGGTGCACAAACTTGCATGCAGACAGTACATTCATACACATACAAAAATAAATAAAATTAAAAAAAAACTTAAAAAAAATCCACAGTCATGTATACATCATCAGAAACTTTGAAGATCATCACAGGCTTGTGGGCCAGTGGAGGGAATTACCTGGAGCATGCACAGGATCCTTGAGGCAGAGAAGTAACTAGCTATGTTATGTTTACCTTCTTTCAACATAACAGCTCTGGCTACTGTAGCTTTATGCTACTCAGAAAAGGGAGATGATGCCAATGGAATAAAAATCTCTGCATATTGCCATCATTAGGTCCCTACAAACATTCCACCACATACAGGATATTCTAGCGTGAAGACTCATCAGAACCCAACAGAGCAGGTGTGATCTCAGAACTCAAACTGCTTAGTGTCCTGAAATACAGTACACAGTTCAATGACCTTGGGGGATGAGAGATAACTCTTAGGACCTAAGGGACCAAGAAACTTCTCCTCTGGGACACAGACTGCTACTGTTTTTCCCCTTCCACCACGTCTGAGGGTGGGTCCTGCTGCTTCTTACTCACATAGACGGTTGCTTGGAAATTTTTATTAAATTGTACTTCATTCCAAAGGCCAGCTGCTTGTGAGATAACCATCTTCTGTGTTGAGAGGGATGCTGTAATCTGTCTGGGCTATATTAACCTTTGCTTTCTATTCCTGAGCTTGCACCACTGCAGAGAGTGAGGATTTCTGCTGCAGGACCCCCTGCATCACAAGAGTTGACAGAAACATACCTTAAAGGAAGAGGAGCTCAGAGTATCAGGTTCTAAGGAAATATTCAACATCTTCTAACTCCACATCTCCAATTACTGGAGTACAACACCAACCCTATTGCTATTTCACCACTTCCATCTGGACCATTAGAGTTCTCCCTACCATCAAGTGGACACTCCTATCATAAGCACTGTACTTAAAGCCAGCAATAAACCAAAATAGCTATAATTAAATAATAACAGTGTGGCCAACTGGAAGCTAAACTGACACTCCAAGAGGAATTATCAGGGAAAGGCCCTTTAGTTTTTAAAACCACTCTATAAAAATGGTAATGATACACATCTCATCAAATGTATATGTATTAATGTAAGGTCACAAAAATATGAAACATAATTCCAGAAGCATTCTCCAAAGTAAATAATAATAAAAAATATCTGATAAAGAAATAAAAACCATGAATATAAGAGAACAGAATGACATTCAATTGAATAAATCAGTTGTACAACCATTTGAAAACAAATTATTTTATGTATTTATGCCCTATATATGACCATTATTTATGCCCAATAACAGGCATAAATTTTATAAAAGTACAAGTACTAAAAATGAAGAGCTCACTAAAACAGTTAAAAACCTCAAAAAATAGACCAACAAAAGAAATGACTTCTGACATTCAAGGCATATCTCTTGGAATAGCTCAAAGATCACAGATGATGAGGAGGACAGGGAAGAGGAGGAGGAGGAGAAGAAGAAGAAGTGATAGATAGATAGATAGATAGATAGATAGATAGATAGATACATAGATGACAGATTTTAAAAGACACAGAGTGATAGAAAAGAGGTGAGGAGAGTGAGGGAGAGAGAGAAGGAAATTTAAAAAATATACAAGAAGAAATGCTCTAAGACAAAGTGACACCATTAAATTAACAGGCATTTTAATTTTTAGCACGTGAAGATGAAATGACAGAAAGTCTATTCGATGAAATGATATGTGAAACCTTCCCAAATCATGAGAAATAGTCATCAATGGCAAAGAAGCCTATAGGACACTAAATAGAAATGAGCAAAATACAACTTTATAGTTTCACATTATAGTCTTAACACTCAAAGTATAAAATGAAGAGAATTAGAAACTACTCCAACTTACCAATTAAGTGTAAGTTTATTATCATTGAATCGATAGTAGATTTCTCGGCAGAAACCTAAAAGACCATGAGGGTCTAGAATGACACATTTCAAGTTCAGACAGAAAATAAATGCAAAAAAGAATATACCTGACAAACTCTCATTTATAAATGAAAGTAAGTAAAATTTTTCAGAATAATAAAAAAATTCACAGTGATCTGACATTTTTTCATAGAAAATAATTAAAGTAGGGGGCACACCAGAACAGTGAGACACCTGGGTAAGGCTGAACTGACTTGAAGCTTTGTGGCCCTGTCTCTGGAGTCTTGGGATCACCCAGAGAGGGGTGCATATCAAGAGGGTACTAGCACCCAACAAGGGCCAAAAGAACACCCCCCCCCAAGCTGGTGGTGTTGTGGTACAGATGATCTAGCAGGCACAGTGTTAGTGATTCTAGTCTGTCAGTAAATGCTGAGGCATCAGAATCAAAAAATAAAACAAATAAACAAACAAACAAAAAGCCACATGCCAGAGACACAACAACAACAACAACAGCAAAAAAAANAAAAAAAAAAAAAACATGGGAAAAGCTCATAATAAATCCACACCAAACTCTATCAGTCCTACAGAAGATTCCTACAAGGAGATCTCCCTGTAAGGAAACCAAGACATGGTCCTTAAAACAACTGTAGACATATTCAAAGAATATAAAGAACAAATCAGAGAACTAAGGGGGAAAAATGAAAAACTCAGGAAGGATCTAGAAAGAAAGAATGATAAACTCTGGAAAGCACTAGAGGGAGAGAATGACAAACTCAGAAAGAATTAGAGGAAGAGAAACACAAACTCCAAAAAGGACAAGAGGAAGATTAACACAAACTCTGAAAAGAACTAGAGGGAGAGAACAACAAACTCCAGAAGGAAGTAGAAACACTGAAAAGATCCCAGGCTGAAATGAAAAAAGAAAGAGACCACTAAAGCAAGGAGTTACAAGTAAAGAATGACAAGCTCCAAAAGGAAATGGAAATACTAAAGAAATCACAGGAAGACATGAAGAAGGAAATGGAACATTCATCCAATAAACAGGAAAGGATGGGAGAAAACCTCAGAACCAGAATGGATGAAGTAAAAAATACAATATCAGACCTGCAGATAACATGAAACAGCTCAAATGCTCAAGGAAAAATTATGAAAAATTAAAAGAAAAACACAAGAGTGGAATAACCAGGAAATGTGGGATACTATGAAGAGACCAAATCTGCACATCATAAGGATAGAGGAAAAAGAAGAATCCCAAGATAATGGTATTGATCAGACCTTAAACAGGATGATAGAAGAAAATTTTGACAAACTGAAAAAAGACAAACCTATACAAATACAAGACTCATATAGAACACTAAATAAGACCACCAGAAAAGTAATTCCCACACCATATCATAGTTATAATGCTAGATGCTCAAAACAAAAGGCAAAATTCTGAAAGCCACAAGACAAAAGCAACACTTTACAAATAAGAGGAAACCCATCAGAATTACAGCAGACTTTTCAGTGCAAACTATGAAAGCCAGAAGAATGTGGACCAATGTATTCCCAGTGCTAAATGACTTTAGATGCCAACCCATATTACTATGCCCAGTAAAAATGTCACAGGAGAAAGAAAAATATTTCATGACATAAAGAAAATGAAAGAATACATGTCAAAAACACAACACCAGAAAATTCTTGAAGCAATTCAAAGAACAGAGGAAAGGCACAACTATCCCCAAGCAACTAAAGAGAGAATCTCATAAAAGCATAACGTGGAAGTCCAAACCTAGACCAAGAATGCAAACAAAGAATAAGTTGAAAGGAAGCAACACACAACTCTAAATAATGACCTTAAATATTAATGGTCTAAACTCCCCAATCAAAACACATAGACTGGGAGAATGGATTAATCCTTCTATATGCTGTTTACAAGAAACCCATCTCACCTTCAAGGACCAATTCAAAGTGAAAAGAAGGAAAAAAATATTCCAAGAAAATGCTACCAAAAAGCAAGCAGGATTTTCCATTCTAATATCAGACAAAAAAAGACTTCAGTGTAAAGTCAATCAGAAGAGAAAAAGAAGGCCATCACATCCTTATCAAAAGAAAAATTAACCAGGAAGACTTCACAATCCAAAATGCTAATGCACCAAACTCAGGTGCACTGGATTATATGAACACAATTCTGCAGGTCCTCAAAACACAGATTAATCCCAGCAGGCTAATAGTAGGGGTAGTCAGTATCCCACTGAGTCCTTTGGCTAGATCAACTGGACAAAAAATCAGTAGAGAGACATTGGAACTGAATAATACAATACAACAAATGGATCTCACAAACATCTATAGAATATTCCACTCAAACACCAGAGAATATACTTTCTACACGGCACCTCATGGAACATTCTCCAAAATCGATGATATACTGGGACACAAAAGAAACCTCAACAAAAATAAAAGGATTGAAATAATTTCATGCATTCTATCAGACCACAGTTCAATACAGTTCAATATAAACACCAGAATAAGCCCAACTAGCTAAAAGAATACATGGAGACTAAACAACACAATCCTGAGTAATGAAAGGGTCAGGGAAGAAATAAATAATGAATAAAAGAATTCAAGGAATTAAACAAAAAAGACAACGCAACAAAACAAAACCTGTGGGATACTTTAAAAGCAGTCCTAAGAGCAAAATTTTTAGCCCTAAGTGCTCACATAAAAAAAAAAAAAAAAAAAAAAAAAAAAAAAAAAAAAACAGAAAAAAGGGAAAAATTAAAAATTAACTAAAGCTAAAAACACTTGAGAGATGACAGTAAATGGGCCCTAAACCCAACAGACAGGAAGAAATAACAAAAATCAAGGCAGAAGTCAATGAAATAGAAACAAAGAAAATAATACAAAAAAAATCAATGAATCCAAAAGCTGGTTCTTTAAAAAGATAAACAAGATAGACCCCCTAGCCCAGTTAACCAAAAGAAAGAAAGAGAACTCCAAATTAATAGTATTCATGATAAAAAGGAAAACATTACAACAAAAAAAGATCCACAATCATAAGAATATTTCAAAAATCTATACTCTACTAAGTTTGAAAACCTTAGCGAAATGGCTAAATATCTGAAATCCTGGGAACCAGCAAAGCTTAACCAAGAAAATCTTGACAGTTTAAACAGACCCATAACAAGTGAGGAAATTGGAGACATAAAAAAAACAACAACTCCCAACTAAAACAGAGCAGGTCCAGATGGTTTCACAGAAGAATTAAAACAAAAAAACAAAACAACAACAACAACAACAAAAAAAACCACACGTTTAAAGAGGTCTTAAAAGCATTACTACTCAAACTATTCAGAAGGATACAGAAGAACATCTCCTAAATTCTTTCTATGGAGCCAGCATCATTCTAATATCAAAATCAGGCAAAGACACAACCAAAATACAAAACTATAGATCCATCTCATTAATTCTCAACAAAATATTTGCAAATCACATACAGACATCAAAAAAGCCATCCATCGTGATAAAGTTGGATTCATACCAGAGATGCAGGGACTGTTCAACATACATAAATAAATATCATAAAACACATAAATGGACCGTGAGACAAAAATCACACAATCATCTCAATTGATGCAGAGAAAGCCTTTGACAAGATCCAGCATCTCTTCATGTTTAAAGTTCTAGAGGAAATTGGACTGAAGAGAGCATTCCTAATTATAATCAAAACCATATACAACAAACCCACAGCCAACATTATCATAAAGCGAGAAACATTAAAAGCATTTCCTTTAAAGTCAGAAACCCAGAAAGTCTGCCCCTTATCACCACTCCTCTTCAATATACTGACTGAAATGCTTACATAAGGAAGGGGCAATAAGGAAAGAAAGGGAAATTAAAGGAGTACTAATTGGAAAAGAGAAAGTCAAATGATCCCTGTCTGCAGATGATATGATAGTTTACCTGAGGGATGCTAAAAACTTCACCAGAAAACTCCTAGAAACAATTGAGTTTCAGGAAAGTGGCAAGATAAAATAATTAACCTAGAAAAATGAGTAGCCTTTCCTTTCACCAACAACAAGCAACTGGAGAAGGATTATAAGGAGACTTTCCCACACATAATAGCCTCAAAAAAAAAAAAAAATAGAATACCTGGGAACAAACCTAACAAAAGACACCAAGGATCTCTACAACAAAAGTTTTAAACCCCTGAAGAAGGAATTTGAAGATGACATCAAAAGATGGAAAAACCTCCTATGGTCATGGATTGGAAAAATCAAAATAGTAACAATGTCCATTCTACCCAAATTAATATACAGATTTAAACCAATCACAATTAAAATCCCCATGAGATTCTTCACAGACTTGGAAAAATATCATTAAATTCATATGGAAAAACAAAGGACCCAGAATAGCTAACTCAAGCCTGAGTGGAAAATGCAACACAAGGGGAATCATCTTACCAGACTTCAAGCTATATTAAAGGGTTTTAGTCATAAAGACAGACTGGTACTGGCACAAAAACAGACTCATTGACCAATGGAACAAAATTTAACATCCAAAATTTTAGCTTATACAATTTCAGCCACCTCATATTTGGGAAAGGGGCCAAAATCCTCATTGGAGGAAAGATAGCATCTTCAGCAAATGGTGTTGGCAAAACTAAATCACCACTTGTAGAAGAATAAAATTAAACCCCTATCTCTCACCCTGAACAAAAATCAACTCAACATGAAACCCGAAACTTGAAGGTTCTAGAAGAAAAATTTGATAGCAATCTACAAGACATAGGAGAAGGAAAAGTTTCTAAATCAAACAGCAGCAGCGCAGGAAATAAGGTCAACAGCTGACAAGTGAGACCTCATCAAACTCAAAATCTTCTGTACAGTGAAAGAAACAATGAAGGAAGTGAAGAGAAAACCCACACAGTGGGAAGAAACTTTCACCAGTGATACATCTGACAGAGCATTAACATCGAGAATATATAAACTACTCAAAAAACAAAGAATTAAGTAAACAAATGACTCATTCAAAAGATGGAGTAAAGAACTGAACAGAGGTTTCACCAGTGAGGAAGTAAAGATGGCTGAGAAACATCCTGAAAATTATTCAGCATATCAATAATTAAGGAAATGGAAATTTAAACCACTCTAAGATATCATCTCACTCCCATAAGACTAGCTAAGATTAAGAAAACAAAAGACACCAAATGCTGGAGAGGTTGTGGGGAAAGGGGAACACTCACCCACTGCTGGTGGGAATGCAAATGCATACAACCTCTGTGGAAAGCAGTGTGGAGAACCCTTAAAAGACTCAAAATGAGCCTACCACCTGATTCAGTCATACCACTCCTGGGTATATACCCAGAATACTCAACCTACTGCAAAGATACATGCACATCTATGTTTATTGCAGCTCTCTTTGCAATAGCAAAAAGCTGGAACCAACCCAAATGCTCCTCAACTGTGAGTGGAAAACAAAAACGAGGTACAGTTACACAATGGAGTTCTATGCAACAGTAAAAAAAGAAAACATCATGAACTTTGCAGGTAAATGGATGGAACTTGAGGCCATTATGCTAAGTGAAGTAACACGGTCCCCCTAAAAAACATCAGGAAATGGTTTCCCTTATTTGTGGATGCTAGTACCAAATCCCCCAATTGAAAGGCAAGCTTAACAATGCTATTGTTATATTTCTTTCTGTCTGAAAGCAACTGTAATGTTATAATGTGAATCTCTTAATGAGACCTAGAATTAACTTACCACTTACTTTCAGACATGGTAATTAATATATATGTGTGGAAGGTATATATTCATATTTTAGAGTAACACAATATTGAATGGAAACTTGTGAACTCCTAAACATATATCAGAGTTAACATACAGTTTACTCTTGGAGGACATAATTCTGGTACATATATGATGCTTATAGAGACATATTTAGAGCAATACAACTGGGAAGGAACCACAACAACATAAGGACTGGGTCAGAGAACAGACTGATATAGCTCAATTCTGTGCAAAACAATAAACCTTTGCAGAGAAAAACTTTACAAAGACTGAGAAAAAGATGCAGAACATGAATGTCTGAATGCATGAACTGAAGTGGGATGGGGGAAAGGAAAGGGGAATATGTCTAAACTGAACTGAAAAATGATGTCTGAAATACACAAAACATCAATAAATGTATTATATAAAAAATAACATAATTAAAGTAGTCTTAGACCCAAAGTGAAAGAGCAACAACTCTCATCATGAAAGATTATGAAGATATAAACCCCCTTGAAAAGTAAACGTAAAATAGAAATTGAAAAGAGTCAAACCTACTTAATTTAATAATAAGACACCTTGTCGGGCCGGAGAGATGGCCTAGCGGTTAAGAGTGCCGACCGCTCTTGCAGAGGACCCAGGTTCGATTCCCGGCACCCACATGGCGGCTGAGAACCGTCCGAAACTCCAATTCCAGGAGAGCTCCAGTTCCAGGGGAATCCGATGCCCTCTTCTGACCTCCGTGGCATTGCATGACACGGGTGCACAAGCCTGCATGCAGATAATACATTCATACACATACAGAAATAAGAAAAAAATTAAAATAAATAAAGTAAGACACCTTGTCAGTAGAGTCAAGAAAAAAAAATGGAGCAAAGGATATTATTCATAGTAAAAATAGTGAGGGAAAGTGAAATTTAAAAAGTAAAACAAGAATAAACCCTCAAAGACCATTAAATAAACAGGCATTTTAATTTTTAGCACCTTATGATGAAAGGACAAAAATTCTACTCAATAAAATGATATGTGAAACCTTCCCCAATCATGGGAAATACATAGTCATCAATGTGAAAGAAGCCTACAAGACACTAAATAAACATGAGCAAAATACAACTTTATAGTTTCATATTACATTCTTACCAACCAAAGTATAAGATTATTTGCCATAGTAACATGGCAGGAATAAGTCCTTTTTATTCGTCAAACTTCAATTAAAAAAAAACTAAATTTTCTAATTAAAAGATATCTATAAGCTAATGAACACATGAAATCAATATTAACATCATAAAACCTATACGCCACCTGTACAACATACATAGACATGCTTTATAATAAATGTGAAAAAATGAATGTATTTGTGCAAAGAGAAATGAAAAGGAAGGAGTAAGTGTTCTTATATTAAACATGTGCTTATGACAATAAAATTAAATATACAAAAGAGACCTAATACAGCCATCAAGGGATTAATTCAACAAAAATATGTAATGATACAAAAAACATAGGCACCTATGAGGCTAGACAGATGGCTCAGCGGTTGAGACCACTGGGTGCCTTTCTAAAGACCCAGTTTTAGTTCACAGCGTCCACAAGGCAGATAACAACAGTCTGTAACTCGCATTCCAGAGCATCTAATGCCTTCTTCAGACTAAAGAAACATAGACGAATAAATAGATAAAAATAAATAAATAATATAGGCACCTAGGGATGGGATATTCAAATTGTAGCAAACATTACTAAAGCTAAACTGGGATAGAGTTATCTGTACAGTAATAATGAAAGAGAAACATGTTATCCTCTGTGGAAGGTTGATCTTGACAAAATGACAGTGAAGAAATACAAAGTGTTAAACTATGTGAAAAACCAAATGAAGTCAACTGACATTTACCAAACTTGCAACCAACATCTTGAGAATATGTCTTACTTTCATCAGCACCGAGGCTATTTTCTAGTGTAGAAGATATATTAGATGGCTAAGTAAAACTCAGTAGATTAAAATAAATTGTAGTTGTCTTTCCTAGATTCTGTGTAAGAGTACTGTAAAGAAATAAAAATGAAAAGTAACTGTACAAATGGCACCAACTCATGGAGATAGTCTAAAGAATTAGTCAAAGAATAATGGATGATATTAAAGAAGTACTGAAATTTTACAACAAGTGAAAATGGGTAGAAAATATTGAAAAACCTTAGGCATATGGCCCAAGAAGTACCAAAGAGAAGTTTTCAGCAACAAATAAATTTTCTTTATGTAAAAAAAAAATAAAGACAGACAGACAGAAAGAAAGAAAGAAAGAAAGAAAGAAAGAAAGAAAGAAAGAAAGATAAAAACAAAAAGATGGGAGCGAGGGAGAGAATGAGCCAGGAGGAAGGAAAGAAAAAATATACATCAAAAAATCAACTTGTAAATGTATCTCCAGGACCTACTATATCAAGAACAAAATAAATTTATAACTGTGAGAATGAAAGAATTTATAATGATTGGAGAAGAAATGTAAGACTAAAAGACCAGTAAATTGAAAGGTTGTTTTAAAAAAAAGAATAAATTAAATAAACTTTTGTTCAGAGAAACAAAGAAAAAATACACAAAAATAAATTAGAGGGAAATTTTTCTTATGTAAAAAAGAACAAATTCTAACAATAGAGAAACCTAAAAGTCCCATCAGATAGCTCCTAGAATTTATCAGCTATCCAGTAAAATTAAAATAATTCCAAACTTGTACAAAAATTATTAATTCCTTTAAAATAGATTCAGCAAACAACTAAAATTCTTCCACAATGAATATTGCAAAGCATTGGGGATGGGAGAAATGACTCCTCCATTAAGAGTACTGGCTGCTCCTGTGGAGGATCCAGCTTCAATTTTCAGCACCCATATGGCAGCCAACAACCATCTATAAATAGAGTTCCAGGGGACTCTGGTGCCCTCTTCTTACCTCTGTGGCTATTGTATGGTGCAATACACTCACACAGGAATTTTGGTGACTAGGATGAATTGATTTGAAATAAGCCAAGCTCAGTAATTCTGGGAGGCAGCTTGCAACCCAGGTAGGGGTAATTGGTTGAACACAGCAAGCTCAGAGACATACCCTATCTGACCAAAAAATATCCAATTGGTAAGAGACACAGCTGACTGCCCAGAACCTAGGCCCCTTGTTCTAAGAAGAGACATCTTGGTCAATGACCTTCGGTTGTCACTTTCTTTACCCATGCCCTCTGTGAACAGCCTCCCCTGCATTCTCTGTAATTGGGACACCTGGTTCATTTTTTTTTTTTTACTTTTCTTGAAACCTTGCCTCTTTCCCTTGCTTTCTAATGCTGCCAACTTTTCCCCCTATATAAACATGTAATATTGGAGAAATAAACAGATGCTTGCAAAAGACAAATCATCCCAGGAGTGAACTTTTGAGGGGTCTACTTGCAAATAGCAGGAATTGGCTGCACACAAAAATACAAATAAAATATTTAAAAAGAAAATTACAGACAGGGCGCTGGCAGCTGGTGCCCTAGTGGCAAAGACCATGTGGACCAGCAGTTTTGGCACAGAGGTTTCTGGGAGCTGGGGAGCTGAGGTTTGAACTCAACACACAGGATTCTGGTAGCTCCAGCCCAAACAGCAGTGCAGTATACTTGCACGTGGGCTAAGCAAGCAACTCAACCAACACCCCCCCCCCCAAACAGTGGCTGGTACCAGAGGCAATACAGTGCTCAGAAGGTCTCATTTGGGTTGCTACCAGTTCTTGCGGAATAGAAAGGGAAGAGTGAACTATACCTCCCAATATATAACCAAAATCTAAAGCCTGAAACCTAGACAAGCCAACACTCCATACATAAGGAATCAAGGAAAGCAATCTTTCAACAAGGTGAAGAGGCATTCAAGAGTCACATCAGAATACAGGCAAAAGGCAAACCACATGCCAACCTGCCAAGAACACCAGAAAGAACAATATGGGAAAAGCACAGAATAACTCCACACCAAACTCTATGGAGTATGTGGAGGACTCCTACAATGGGATCTCCCTAGAGGTAACCCAGGACACAGATCATAGAATAGCAACCACAGATATATTCAAAGAAATCTTAGAACTAAGGGGAGAGAATGAAAAACTCAGAAAGGGACTAGAAGGAGACAAGGACAAACTTTAGAATGAACTAAAAGGAGAAAATGACAGACTCTGGAAAGAGCTAGAAGAAAAAAATGACAAACTCCAGAAGGAAGTGGAAACACTGAAAAGATCCAATGCTGAAATGAAAAAGGAAACCAACAAGTGAAACAAGGACCTAGAAGAAAAGATTGAGAAGCTCCAAGAGGAAGTGGAAATAATAAAGAAAACACAGGAAGAAATGAAAAAGGAAATCTAACAGGCATCCAATCAAAAGGAAAGAATGGGAAAAAGCCTCAGAAACAGAATGGAAGAAGCACAAAAAAGAATATAAGACCTAGAAGATAACACAGAACAACTAAATAGCTCAAGTAAAGCCTGTGAAAAATTTAAAAATACACAAGAGTGGAACAACCAGGAAATGTGGGACACTATGAAAAGATCAAACCTCTACATCATAGGGCTAGATGAAGGAGAAGAATCCCAAAAGAATGGTATTGATCAGATTGTCAACAGAATAATAGATGAAAATTTCTGCAAATTAAAAAAAAAACTACAAATCCATACAAATACAAGAAGCACATAGAACACCAAGTAGACTAAACCAGAAAAGAAACTCCTCCCCACCCCGCCATATCATAGTTAAAATGCCAGACGCCCAAAACAAAGACAAAATTCTGAAAGCCAAAAGAGAAAAATAAGTTACCTAAAAGGGGAAACCTATCAGAATTGCAGCTGACTTTTCATGGACCAAAGCATTCCCAGTCCTAAATGACTACATGCCAACCCATGTTACTATACCCAGTAAAAATGTCAATTCTAGTTGAAGGAAAGAGAAAAATCTTCCATGACATAAACAAGATGAAAGAATACATGTCTGGAAAACCAACACTTCAGAGAATACTTGAAGCAATTCGAAGGACAGAGAAGATGAGCAACTACCCGCAGTCATCTTGAAAGAGAAATTAATAAAAGCAGAAATACAGAAGTAGAATCCTAGAAGAAAAATGCAAATGGATAATAAGGTGAAAGGAAGCGACACACACCTCTCAATTATAACCTTAAATATTTTGGACTAATCTCCCAAATCAAAAGGCATAGACTGGGAGAATGGATTAGAAAACAGTATCCATCGATATGCTGTTTTCAAGAAACCCATCTCACCCTCAAGGACAGGCACCAACTTAAAGTGAAAGGATGGGAAAAATATATTTCAAGCAAATGGTACCAAAAAAAGCAAGAGTTGATATCAGAAAAAATAGACTTCAAAGTAGAAGCAATTAGAAGAGACAAAGAGGGCCATTACATCCTCATCAAAGGAAAAATTAACAATGAAGACCTCACAATCATGAATATATATGTACCAAACTCCAGTGCACTGACTTTTATAAACACAACTCCACAGGATATCAAGGCAGAGATTAACACCAACATACACATAGTAGGGTACTTCAATACCCCACTGAGTCCTTTGGACAGATCAACCAGACAAAGAATAAACAGAGACATCTGAACTGAACAATACCATACAGGAAATGGACCTCACAGACATCTTCCAAATACTCAACCCAAGTACCAGAAAATATACTTTCTACTCAGAACCCCACAGAACATTCTCCAAAATTGACCACATACTTGGACACAGAGAAAAACCTCAACAAATACTAAAAATTGAAATAATCCCATGCATTCTATCAGACCATAGTGCAATAAAGCTCAATATCAACACCAGGATAAGCCCTGCTACCTACATGAACACACGGAAACTAAACACACTCCTGAATAATGAATGGGTCAAGGAGGAAATAAGGAAAGAAATAAAATCATTCCTGGAACTAAATGACAATGACAGTACAACACAACAAAACCTATGGGACACTTTAAAAACAGTCCTAAGAGGGAAGTTTATAGCCCTGGGTGCCTGCACTAAAAAAAAAAAAAAAGAGCACAGATAAATGAGCTAACATTGCAGGTAAAAGAACTTGAAAGACAACAACAAATAAACCCTAAACACAATAGACAAGTAGAAATAACAAAAATCAGAGCAGAAGTCAATGAAATAGAAACAAAGAAAACAATACCAAAAAATCAACTAATCCAAAAGTTGGTTCTTTGAGAGAATACACAAGATAGACAGACCCCCTAGCCCAGTTAACCAAAAGAAAGACCAACTCCAAATCAATAGAATTCATGATATAAGGGGAAATATCACAAGACAATGAAACTATCCAGACAATCATAGGGCAAGACTTCAAAACCTATTATCTACTAAATTTGAAAACCTAAGTTAAATGGATGAATATCTGCAATCTGGGGAATAGCCAAAGCTAAAATAAGAAGAGATTGACAGCTTAAACAGACCCATAATATATGAAGAAATTTAAAATGTAATGAGATCTGCCAACTAAAAAAAGACCAGGACCAGATGGTTTCTCAGCAGAATTCTATTAAAACATTTAAAGAGGACTTATAGCCATTATTATTCAAACTGTTTAGAAGGATACAAGCAGAGGGAAAGCTCCCAAATTCTTTCGATGAAGCCAGAATCACTTTAATTCTAAAACCAGGCAAGGATGCAACCAAAAAAGTGAACTACAGACCCATCTCATTAATAAATTCAGATGCAAAAATTCTCAACAAAATACTTGCAAACTGTATACAGACCCACATCAAAAAGATCATTAACCATGATCAAGTTGGATTCATACCACAGATGCAAGGATGGTTCAACATAGGAAAATTAGTAAGTATCATAATATTTATGACACTTTTTATCACTTATCATTTATCACACATAAATGGATTGAAGGACAAAAACCACACAATTATCTCAATAGATGCAGAAAAAGTCTTTGACAAAATCCAGCATCCCTTCATGATTAAAGTACTAGAGGGAATTGGACTGGAAGGATCATTCCTCAAAATAATCAGGAGCAATATATAAAAAACCCACAGCCAGCATCATCCTAAATGGAAAAAAGTTATAAGGATTCCCCATAAAGGTAGGAAACCACAAGGCTGCCACTTGTCACCACTTCTCTTCAATATAATGCTTGAAACACTGGCTAGGGCAACAAGGCAAGAAAAGGAAATTAAAGAAATACTAATTGAAAAAGAAAAAGTGAAACTATCCCTTTTGGGGGATGATATGATAGTTTAGCTAAGGGATACTAAAAACTCCATCAGAAAACTCCTAGGAACGATTAAGAGATTCAATAAAGTGGCAGGATACAAAATTAACCTAGAAAAAATCAGTAGTCTATCTTTACACCAACAACAAGCAACTGAAGAAGGAAAACAAGACCTTCCCAATCACAATAGCCTCAAAAACAATAACATACCTAGGAACAAATCTAACCCAAAACCCCAAAGATCTCTACAACAAAAATTATAAACTCTTAGAGAAGGAGATTTAAGAAGACATCAGAAGATGGAAAGACCTCCCATGCTCTTGGATTGGAAAAATTAATATAGTAAAAATGTCCAGTCTACACACAAAAATGTACCAATTTAATGCAAGTCCAATTACCCCAAGGACATTCTTCACAGGCTTGGAAAAAAAATTCTTAAGTTCATATGGAACAACAAAAGACCCTGAACAGCGAAAACAACCATGAGTGAAAAGAGCCGTACAGGAGGGATTTCTGTACCAAATATCAAACTATACTATAAGGATATAGTCATAAAAACAGCCTGGTACTGGCACAAAAACTGACCTGTTGACCAATGGAACAAAACTGAAGACCCAAACTTGAGCACATACAATTTCAGCCACCTCTTATTTGACAAGGGGCCCAAAAAACTCAATGGAGGAAAGACAGCATCTTCAGCAAATGGTGTTGGCAAAACTGAATCACCACTTGTAGAAGAATATAATTAAACACCTACTTCTCACCCTGTACAAAAATCAACTCCAAATGGATCAAAGACCTCAATGTGATGCCCAAACTCTGAAGGTGGTAGAAGAAAAAGTTGGTGCAACTTACAAGACACAGGCATTGGAAAAGACTCTAAATCAGACAGCAGCTAGACAGGAAATAAGGTCAACAATTGATTAGTGGGACCTTATTAAACTCAAAAGTTCCTAGCCGGGCGTTGTGGTGCACGCCTTTAATCCTAGCACTTGGGAGACAGAGGCAGGCGGATCTTTGTGAGTTCAAGGCCAGCCTGGTCTACAGAGTGAGTTTCAGGACAGCTGGAGCTACAGGGAGACCCTCAAAAAGACAAAAAAAAAAAAAAAAAAAAAAAAAAAAAAAAAAAAAAAAAAAAAAAAAAACTCAAAAGTTTCTGTACAGCAAAAGAAACAATCAGGGAAGTGAAGAGAAAACCCACAGAGTGGGAGAAAACCTTCACTGCTGATACACCTGACAGAGCATTAACTTCCAGAATATGTAAACTATTCAAAAAAACAAAGAAGAAAACAAATGACTCACTCAAAAGATGGAGTAAAGAGCTGAACAGATACTTCACAAGTGAGGAAATAGAGATGGCTGAGAAACATCTAAAAAAGTGTTCAACATCATTAATAATTAAGGTAATGCAAATTAAAAACACATTAAGATATCATCTCACCCCAATAAAGCTGGAAAAAATCAAGAAAACAAATGATACCAAATGCTGGAGAGGGTGTGGGGAAAGGGGAACACTCATCCACTGCTGGTAGGAATACAAACTTGTACAGCCACTATGGAAAGCAGGATGGACAACCCTTAAAAGACTCACAATGAGCCTACCACCTGATCCAGCCATACCACTTCTGGGAATATACCCATCGGACTCTTCCTACCACAGAGATACATGTACAGCCATGTTTATTGCAGCTCTCTTCACAATAGTGAAGGGCTGGAACCAAACCAAGTGCCCTGCAACTGAGGAGTGGATAGAGAAAATGCAGTACATCTACACAATGGAGTTCTACGCAGCTGTAAAGAAAGATGTCATCATGAAATTTGTAGGTAAATGGATGGAACTAGAAGATTTTATGCTACGTGAAGTAACAGATTCCCAGAAAAACAAAAGACAAATGGTATCCCTCATTTGTGGATGCTAGTACCAAGTAACTAGCTGTAAGACAAACTGAGCAACGTTAATGTTTTATTCCTCATGATCTAAAGATAACTGTGCTCTTGCATTGTGAATCTGTATACAGGTTCCAGAGCTGACCTAACATTTATTTTCAGTCCTTGGGTTTTCGGTACTGATGGAGGATCTGTGTGCATCTTTTAGTGTAATATGGAATTAAAATGGAAAGATGGGAATCAAGAAACATATGGAAATAGCATACAGTTTGTTTCCAAAGGATACAATTTTAATATATGTGCAATGTAATAGGCTGGTGCTACTTAGCCTTTCTGGGTGCTTAATGACCATACTTAACGCCCATGCCAATTTCTCTGAGGGACCTAAGGGATAGCTTTATTCCTTGCCTTCAGAGGTCAACTAAGTCTCAGGGGATTATGCATGGAGACATCTCTTGAAATGTCCTGCAAATGTGGGTCACCAGTTTTCCTGTTCAGGGAGATCTTGGAGAGCCACTATTGGGACTTCAGCCAGTGTCCAGTCTATAAAGAGGAAAGTCTGCTCATGCTTCAGAAAAGGAAGCCTGGTATAGCAAGACCTGATTTTGTCCTTGAGTGGATGGAACTGGTAAATTAAAAGCTGAAAGGAGCAAGGTGCTCCCACCCTCCTCCCTCCAAAAAACCTGGAGAGACCCCAGAGCACCAGATCCTCAACTGACCTTGAGGAAACAAAAACCTTGGTTAATCTGGGGTAACTATGTGGCCTTAAGCATCCAAAAGAAAAGTACAGCCAGATACAAATAATCAGTAAGACCAGAGAAACTGTACTGCAGACATACAACTTGAAATTTTAGTAATAAGACAAAAAGAAAAAAGAGAGAGTACTGTTGTTTGGCCTGTCTTCAATTCTTACTGGCAAGTGCATCAAGTCTGTGGCTGCCACAGCTTTTGGCAGTCCTCAAAGACATGAGACACAGCTTTTTAACCCTCCTATATGGACTGAGGACTCATGTCTCTCCAAAATTCCTCCAAACCTTCAGTGCCAAATGGGGACTACTGATATACCCAGCTTGTGGACTAAACAGCTAAGGCGATGTCAGCCTTGTCAGAATATAGACTGCCATTGTTGGACTACCTGGGCTGTATCCTGGAGGCAAATGCAGGGGGATCGAGACAAGACACATGCTTAACGGACTTAATTTGGGGGACTATGGGAGGGAAAGACCCCAATGTGGAACAAAAGTGAAGGATTGATAGTTGTTTGGGATTGCCAAGGAGGAATCTTTGAGCACTTCTTAAGGAAAACATGACATCTTTTAGGAAAAAAAATCCTCCAATTCAAGTAATATATGTATATGTGTGTGTGTGTGTGTGTGTGTGTGTGTGTGTGTGTGTGTAGTCTATATATCTATATAGACAAGTTGGAAAGAACAACAAAAAAAGAACTGAAAAAAACTCTGGAAAGAGAAAAATATACAGGACATATATGGTAGAGTGCAGGCACTCTGGTGAGGTGAGGGGCATGGAAAGGATAATGATTCTAGATTTTATTGAGAAATGATGTATGACCTATGGAAAAAGTTTAATAACAATAAAAAATTATATAAAAAAAGAAAATTGCAAGCCATTGATGAAGGAAATTAAAACATATATATGATGACTGCCCACTTCATGGACATGAATGAATATTATAAAATTATAATAACATGTATTTTATATATATTATATTATATCATATTAGATCATAAAGTTGCCTATAACACCCACAATGTTGTAGTTCACTATCCACCAAATATTGATGGTATTCTCCAAAGCTATATAAAAATAATCCAAAATTAATAATGGATCTTAAGATACATAGTATGCCCAAAGCAACTGTAAGTAAAATGCACAAAACTAAATGCATTATATTACCTAATATCAAAAATATATTTAAAAATTTGTTATCTTAGCAGTATGGCATAGGTAGGAAAACAGATACCAAGTGCATTGGGATAAAAGACAATGATGAGTAAAAGCTGCTTGCATTTATACTCATCTTATTCTTGACAAAATTGCCCAAATATTACATGCATACCTCCTTACATACAGACACACATAGGTCTTAGAGAAAATTCTATCATTTTCCCAGAAAATTGTAATTTCTTACTGTATGCAAATTAGCATACTTACTTTTATGGACAAGGATGCCAATCACCACTCATCAAAGAAGATTCTTGTGCAATAAATGGAGACTAACAGATTTCTTATTTTGAAGAGGTAAAAACTTTTATCATTTATGACTCAAACCATAAAAGTATCAGAAGGGAAATTATACTTGGACAAATATATATTAATAAAACATCTACTCACAATAATGATTCATGTAGAAAAGTTGCACAAGTAAACTTTAACATACATTAAGTGCAATCAGTATATTTCACTGAGTATATAGTTTAAACTAGAGAAAGATATGTATTTTTATTGATTGTAAAAACTGTTCAAAAATACATGAATATGAAAGATCAACACAGGAAAATACTTTTGTCATTAAAAATACTTGATAGTATTACAGTAGGAATCTCATATTAAAGAAAGCAACTGTGTGTGTGTGTGTGTGTGTGTGTGTGTGTGTGTGTGTGTAGTGTTTTGGTCTTTTTGAAACAGGCTCTCCCTTTACTCCAGCTGGCCTGGAGCTTACTACTTAGACCAGGCTGGCCTTGAGCACACAGAGATCCACCTGCCTCTGCCCCCCAAGTGCTGGGATTAAAGGTGTTTGTCACCATGTCCTGCTGTACAATTTGTATTTTAATACTAAAGACAAACAACATTTATAGAACAATAAAAGAGAAAATTTTTTCTTGAAATTGTAAGATGGGATAAACAATATAATTCCCATTCAAAAAGAGTGTTTTTTATTTTATTTTTTTATTTTATTTTTTATTTATTTTAGCACTATTAATTTAGCTAAAATTGAAAATGTAGTGTGTCAAACACTGGTGTTACTTTTAAATATGTGTGTGGATATGCATCTTTCCCTCAGTGACTTGACATATGGCAGGAAGGTACATGTTGATCCAATGTTTTCATTAGTAGGAAGTTATTAAAATAATAATATTTTGTATTCTATAACTTTAAAAATAAGACATGAGAATGATCACAGAATCTTAGCAATAAATACGTTTAATTCATCTTTTGGTAACTGTATGAGTTCTTTATTCTAAAAACAATTAAGTCTGGAATGAGACTTCTCATGATAAGTAGAAGTTGATAGATAAAACTATAAAATGCAGTGATTCCATATCACATTTTAAAATAGAAATCTTATTAAAGGATCATGCTTTAGTTACTTTTCTGGTGTTATGATAAATTATTATGATTAAGTCAACTTAGAAGAGAAACGGATTTAGTTTGGCTTACAATTTCAGAGGGATTACACCATGATCTGAAAAGTATGACCACATCTTTTTCTCAGTCTTTTATAACCTTTTCGGTGCACAGTTTTACTGTTTTGATCAGTTCTTTAAATAGGTTTTTTTCTCTCTTTTTTTTCTTCCCTTTGATTTTATATTATTCCAAAATATGTATATATACACTCCACACATAAATTAAAATTACAAAATCTGAAAATAAACTATAGGTTAATTCCAAAACACATTTAGAGATTCGCATTTTAACAGTAAAGTTGCATACAGGTAAAAAGAAGTATAACTTTACATTCATTTTTAGAATATGAATAGTAATATTCCTATATGGTAGAACACATCATTGGCTTACATAAGAATTAATCATGAATGGTTGTAGCATGTATCAATAAAGAGAGAAAATATTTTACAAAATATTTTTAACTGATGAATATAATCTTAATGGATTTCTTAAATCTCTTTGAAGCCTAGATGCAGAATTCCTATTGCCTTTCCCTTCACTGAACTTCTTGGATAGAAACATTTTTCAGCAGTCTACAAGGCTATTTGGATCATCTCTGCAGCATTGCAGCAGCTCGGTACCCTTTGATCCTGAGATCAAGTAATTTTAAAAGTCTTCACAAACTAGTGCCATACACAAGTCTCTATCTTTAAGCATACTACAGATTTAATAATTTCTAACACAAAACACTTGTTTGTATATGCACAATGAGAGTGATTTATCAATAGGCAGAGAAAGGATTTGAGGTTACAGCTTACAGGCAAGTATGTAAATGAAGTTTATTTTCTGCAATATGCATTTAGTAGTGTGTCTCTTTAGAAAGCAGCCCTGTACACAACTGGGGTTTGGTGATGCATAAAGATATGCTCTAAAAATGCCATGCTCATTGTGGTTATCAAAGGAACATCCAATTAGTAGCCCCTGTGGAAATCACAAAGCTCCCAAGCACATTGAGTCAGGAAGGTCATCCTGCATAAATCTGTCCAGATTCATGAGTTGCTATGGCTAACTGCCACTAAGACAGGCTCACGCTCCTGGTACATCTCATGCTGCTGAAATGACAGAAGTCACTGGATAAGTTCCCAGCCACTGCATTCAGATGTAGCCTTATCTTTAATGCAGAGAGCTTGAATTCAGAAAACTAGCCCTGAGCACCTGTGTATCTGGAATGGCATTCATTACTTCTCCAAGCTTTGCCAGAGGAATCTATTATTGGTTTTTATATATTTCAAAGGGCAAATTCTGTTGAAAACTTTCTATAGAGTATGATAAACCACATTTTTAGACACTTAAGACTTAATACATTGAAACAGATAAACAAAAAATTAAAGTTCTAAGTGCTGACAGTAAGAGAGGCTAATTGTTATGTTAAAATAATAGTTATACCACATGGCAATGTTTTTGTATACTTCACTTTAAACTTTTTTCTTAAGTTCCCATTTACTTTCAAAATAGTATGTGGGGTGACATCTTCCATCTTAAAAATTATATAAATAATCCATAAAGGCTATATTAATCAAGACACACCACTGGGAGAAGAATATTAGTCTAGTCCAAATTTTGGTTCTCTGATTTTAGGGCTTTCTGTAGCCACACCTGGCCTGAAACACTCTATGTTCACCACACTGGCCTCACTCTCACTCTGTCTCCTGAGTGCTGGGGCTAAAGACATGAAATAAAGACAGGTGCCACCATGTAATACCTAAAATATATGCATTTTCATGTAGTCAATTATTTTAAAATAATTATCTACTCATACGTTTTGCCTTGTCTAGATGCCTTAATCATGCAATTGCTTAAGAAACATAACTTACCTTTAATTATTTTGTACATATCCATGCTATAATATTCAATCATCTGATACATAATTGAAAAATCAGGATAGTTGAGTTTTTGTAAATTAATAAATATCCCTATATATCCCATGCTATTAACTAATGTACATATTTTAGCTTGGATGTATGGAGAACTAATTAATGATAACTAGAAATATTCAGGGAAATCATCATCATCATCATCATCATCATCATCACCATCATCATCCAAGGATGGAAAAGAAACAATAATGAAGTAAAATTCAAATAGAGAAGAAAGGATAAAAATCCAATGTCTAAAAAATTGATGTTCCTTAATAAGAAAGGGGTCAAATTAAACCAGATAACATGTTCAAAGATACATTGAAATTCAAACCTTAGACTTAAAGGAACTGATCCTTCAGATTAAAGAATCAGAAATAAAAATAGTAGCTAGAAAGGATTATAAACAAGAGATATTACGTTGAGTCCCAGTTATCTTCTTTTTTGGTTCCAGCTGGCCTGGAGCTCTCTATGTGGACCTGGCTGGCCTTGAGCTCACAGAGATCCGCCTGCCTCTGTCTCCAGAGTGCTGGGTTTAAAGGCATGAGCCACCAGGCCTGGCTTGAGTTCCACTTATCTTAAAGGAATGGGATCCTGCATGTTTTTTTTTTTTCCTTAAAGTTTCAATCATTTATGTGCTGATATTAGGCTAGAGTATCATGTTCATAGATGATTCGACTACGGTTTTGCTACATTAAAAATATGTAGTATTTAGCTTCATTTTTTTTCACTCTGTATATTCAGGCCCCTCCCCATCAATTCTCATATCCTTCCCCACTCCATATTCTCTATTATTCTTTATTGTCTATGCTAATTCATAGTCCTTAAATTCACCTGTATGGAAGTGTATCCCTTAGAGTCTGGTCAACCTGCCTGACAACACACCTTTAATGAAAAGGGACTCATCTCCAAGCAGCTATCAATTGCCAATAGATCCTCAAATAATGCTGAGGATCCTTGCCCATCTGTCCCAGCCATGGGGGGCTTGGGTCTGGCATGGGCTTACACAGGTCTTGTCCATGATGTCCCAAGCAGGGTGGATTCATATGTGCAACTTTCCTATTGTATATGAAAATCTTGGTTTCCATGCCTTCATTCACCGGCTGACTCACACTCTTTCAGCCCTCTCTTCCACAATGATCCCTGAGTGGTAAGCAGAGGGTTGTGATATAGATGTCTTACTGTGGTGTGGATACTCCTCCGAAGGACTGACCTTGCACATCAAATGCCTGTCCAGTATTATAAACTTGACTTGTTGTCCTTCAGAGGGAAAGGTGGAGCCAGGAATCCAGCCACTCATCCCAGTCCCAGTCAATCAGCCATCTCACCTTGGATGTGTAAGAGGAAGGAGCTAAGAACATATAAGCAGAGAATGCTAGGGGACAGGGCTTTCTATTAGTTGCTATCTTGTAAGGAGGTCACAGGGGTCCCAGTAGGGACCCTGAGATGAGCGTGAGGGAAGAACACCACGAATCCTGTAAACAACCCCACACCAAGAAATGACCCCACACCAAGAACACCAAGAATCCTGTAAATGACCCCACACCCTCCTGCTCTGTAAGCAAGCCTGTGTAAACTGGCTAAAATCTTCTTCCAAACTAGGTGTTTCCTTGTTTTGCTTGGAATTGCAGGAGGTGGAGGGCGGGCACCACAATGGATACACATTTCTCTCAGAAGTAGTTTCAGCCACACCCATTCATGACTGAACATTCCACAATACTTTCTCTATGTTGACCATTTGTGGATTTCTGCCTTAATTTCTGTTGCACGAAGACGCTTCTCTTGTGAGAGTTAAGAGATGCATTCATCTATGAGTATAATTACAAATCATTAAGTCTCAGCTTAATAGTATGACCATTACCAGAATAATAGTAATAAGCTCTCTCCAATGGCCTGTGACCTGTTAGGCAACAGGTTCTTGGCCAGGGTCTAGAGCCTTATGGGTGGATCACGTAGGATTTTTTTAGATTATATTTTGCTATTAACTATAGATGTGTACCTGTGTGTGGGTGTGTGCATGTGACTGCAAATGCTGAGCCATCACTCCAGGCCCCCTTGAAGAAGCTGGTTGTGAGAAGTAGTCAAATATCACTTACTGATGAAATCAAGCCAGGACTTCTCTCTCTCTCTCTCTCTCTCTCTCTCTCTCTCTCTCTCTCTCTCTCTCTAGCTCATAATTAAGAAGGCTTCGGTGACATCATTGTGGATGGCCCTAAGCAGTATCTCGGTTCTCCCTGTCCTTTGTCAGTAGGCTTTGTTGAACAAAGTCCTGAGTTATGGAACTTCCTACCACCCTCCTAAAGTAAATAAATAACAAATATTATTTTTCCCAGATTTCCCTGGAAGATACTCCTCAACCTTCTGTCCTCTTATGCATGACCTCTATAGTTTTTGTTCTTATTTTTAAGCTATTTTTAATGAATTTCCTCTACAAGTTTTAAAAGGAAAGCACTCCTCTTTAACATCTCATCATATTGTCTCTGATATGAATTACTGTCCTTTTTCATCTCAAGCCCCAATTTGGGCTCCCATGTTCATGATACCCCATATTCTACTAAGTTCATCCCTGACAGGACATTTGATGGCAACTTTTCCTTCGTACCAATCCACCTGCTGCTCTTTTCCTTTTTTCTCTAACAATGATGTTGGTTGATGTTGTTGACAATTAAAGTATCACAGACTTTCACACATTTGTAAAAATAAATATGTGAGACAATATTCAGGTTAATTAACTGTGCTACCAATCCATAACTCTATACAAAAATTCATTAAGGATATGCCCATAACTTGTCAGTTCGATAAATAAATAATTAAATGTCTTATTTTTATTAATTTTTATAACATTGAAACTTTTTGTTTATCTACTTTTTTAGATTAGATTTCTTTGTAGAACTCTATATAGAACAAGGTGGCTTCAATCTCACAGATTCACCTGGTTCTTCCACTAGAATTCTAGAATTAAAGCTAGTTTGTAACATTTCAAAACATTAAGGCAGAAAACAACAACCCAAACCTTATGTAGTTAATCCAACTTTTGAAAAGAAACTTTAGGTCTGAAAAATATTAAATTCTCTCTCTCAGTCTCTCTCTCTGTCTCTCTCTCTGTCTCTCTCTCTCTTGCTTTCTTTTTATAGTCTGAAAGAAGTTCTACACAGCTTGACAAGATATTTAAATTAATGAGAAATTATATGTAACTAGCACCATAGAAATTAATGAAGAAATATAAATTGTAATACAAAATATAAAATACAAGTATTACACCCTATACATATATATATATATATATATATATATATATATATATATATGAAGTGCTGAGTAGATTTACACTACAAGTGTTCAAAGAAGCTATAGGAATTATTTGTCACAAATGCTCAGGAATCCAGTGACCATCTAAACTATAACATAGTCTGGCTAGCTAATGCAACATTTTAAAATCAACCATCTCACAGGAGACAGTTTATGATTTAGAAACAAAGGTAGTCTGAATCCAAAGTTTAAGGTATTTTTCAAGCAGCTATCTTCCTCAAGAGGTTAGAAAAGATTTAGGAACCCATTAATATCCTGCTGGAGAAAGTCTCTTGGTGAGAGTAGGAGAGAAGAGCAGTGAGAAAACACCAGAATTTAAGGAGCATTTTTTAAGGGCAAAAAGATAATCCATGTGCAAAATAAGAGAGATGCAAACATTGACTTGGAGAGAAAAATGTCATTGAACCCAGAAAGGTCACTGAAAATTAAGATCTATATTATTTAGGAAGATATTGAAATGTCTGAGAAAATATTCAGCATCAGGAAAATGTAACTCACGGTCATAGTAGGGCATCTTATCATACCTGTCAAAGTGGCTATTACTACCAGTAATAACAAGTATTGGCAAAGCCATAAAAAGGATACCATTAATACATAACTGCTACATGTATAAATCAGCCCTAGGAAGATATATAGCCATTTTCTCCCAGATAAAACTCTTCTTCTTGGAGGTGAACAAGAGGATGAACATAATGCTTTCAGAGAAGGTGATATATTCCATCCTGCAGGAAGGCACTTTAAACTCAGAAGTAATCAGCTCAGTGGTTTGAAGAAGTGCCCAAACCTGTCCAGGTTTCCTAGGCCCCTCCACCTCCATATCTCCTGAAAGATACTCTTAGAGAAGCTAGGTTGTCTGGAAAACAGACAGCAGCCGAGCTGCCTGGAAGAGAGGCTCAGACCAGCTGTACTACTGGGGGAATGATACTCACCAATCTGCTCAGCCCCTGCAGTTTGTGCAGTATGCTCCAGGCTTCCTGCTTTCATGAGCTGTCATCTGTACTGGGTGGGGTTTGGTGATGCAGCTATCTCTGTGTCATTTCTCCTGTAAGGACTCCTTTAAATGACCCCACTAAAATCATTGGTTCACCAAGTTGGACTTGGTGGAGTCCTTCCTCCATCCTGTCACTGGTCCCCCAACTTAGGTGAGTAGACACGTGCTTAAATCTCCTCAGGAAGAGTGTCACACAACAGAATAATATGGCAAGTCCTCAAAAATTAAACATAGAGAAACCCCATGTCATACAAAAAGAATTCAGTTCAGAAGGATGGCATGGATACATGTGCACACCTAGTCCCATCACGTCATCACTCGTGTACTGAATTTGAGAAATGTCTTAATGTCCATCAGCTGACGACCAGAAGAAGAAAGCATGATGCATAAATATCCAATTATTCTACCTTTAAAAGAAGGGAAAGCTAAAACATGGGCGAAACTGTGAAAGATTATACTTGCAAAATAAGCCAGATACAGGGCTACAAATTTTGTTTGATATCACTCATATGTAGAATAATATTTAAACTCATTTTCAGAGAGGGCCATTGTGATGCCATAGATACAGGGAGGTGATAAGTAATGGACAAAAGTGCTTGAGATATACCACCCAACATAGTGGATTAACAGTATTATGTTGCCTTTCTAAATTTTTCTATAAGAATAGACTTTGTACTCAGTATTCTTACTGTAACTACTACAAGAGCAGTAGTACTGGGATTATAGAGATGACTCAGCAGTTAAGTGCACTGGCTGTTCTTATAGAGGACTCTGGTTCTAGTCCAAGCACCCATGGAAAAGGCAGCTAACAACAGTACATAGCTCCAGTTCCAGGGTATCCAACACTCTCTTCTGACCTCTGCAGGTTTTGCACTACATGGATGCACTTGTGTGCATGCAGGAAACGCTGTAATATACATAAAATAAAAATATCTTAAATAAAAAAACATTAATATTATAGAAAACTATGTGTGGAGACCTTGGAGTTTGTAAGTGATAAATGTTTATGGCTTTTGTGTTGTTAATGGTTCTCTTTTATTGATCACAGAATTTATACCAAATCTGCACAAATTTTTATATTTCTATCATACTGTTTTGGTGAAGATCTGGCAGGACACTGGAGGTATGCAGGAAGCAGGCATTTTATCAGGTGCTGAAAAATCTGGGCCAAGAAGGGAAGCATGTCTCTATTATTCCTCAGGTATTGGTTTATGGTGAGAGGGAAACTTACATAGTGATTGGCTATCAGCAAAGTCCTGAAGCCAAGTAAATTATTATACGTTCAGAAAATAAAAACATGCAGAAAATTAAAAAATCCCCTATCTGAAAGCCATTACAGAAGTCTCTGTCTGAGAGAATTGTAATTGAGGAAATGCCAGTTAATGGGCAACTGGTTCTAGCTCTCTATGTCAGCCATCTAACCACAAACTTGTCAGTTTATACAGCAAACAGCCAGAGACAGAAAAAATGATTTTATCCATATTTTCCTTAAATATCCCATCAGGCTCTCCATCTACAATTGAATAAAATGTTCATTTCAAAAGAAAGTGCTTGGTCTGCAATGTGAAATTGTGTGAATATTTTCAGTTTACATCTGTTTCCCCTTCTTCGAATTCCATGTGTTAGATTCTATGGTTTAGACACCTGGTTGGTATTACTGGGAACTGGTGGAAACATTTAGAGGTGGCACAGAGTGTGTCACTGAGTGTATAGTGAGACACTGGTTCAACTTCCTTCCTTTCTCTATACTTTGGCCATCAGGTAAAAGGCTTTTTCTAAACATGGTCCTTCCTGTGGATGCCACACATCATCTCAGAACTCAAAGCAATGTGATGCCTTGTCATGGAAGTCACTTCTAAAACTGTGAAGCAAAATGAACTGTTACATTTTATAAGTTGATTTATATCAGGTATTTATTATGATGATTGAAAGCTAACACCATAGGTCAATTGATCAAACACGTAACAGATAGTGTTCAGCCTTTAACATGGACTATGATATATCCCTTAACTGATGTTAAAAAGAATATTTTAGTTATTACATGTCCAACAGTACATGGTTTGGGTCAATCTGAAACCACAAATGCATGCTTACACAACTTACATGAAAGAAAAGACAAGAAAAACTAAACAAAACAAAAACATCAACAACAAATACCAGAATGTAACCTTATCATGGGGCTGAGAATCTGAGTTTAAGGTTATTTTATCTTATTTTGGGGGAGGGGAGAGGGGTTGGCAGTACTGGTGATTGAATTTAAGGTTTTATATATGATTGGCAATTACTCTACGACTGAGTTTCAGCCCTAGTCGTCCCAGGCTAATTAATATTGTTTCTAATATATATTTCCAATAGAAAAAATAAGGCTTAAATTTGTGCTGATGATAAGGATATGTTATTTAATTACCAACATATATGCAATGATTAAAAATTAAAAATGGCTGAGAAATGAAAAAGAGGTTTTAATTCAGCTGGCCTTCATCTTACTCCGGTAAGACTACCTATAATCCAAAAAATCAAAGGATACCAAATGCTGGAGAGGTTGTAGGGAAAGGGGAACACTCATCCACTGCTGGTGGGAATGCAAACTCCCACAATCCCTATGGAAGCAGTGTGGAGAACTCTCAAGAAAATGAAAATGAGCCTACCAAATGACCCAGTCATACCACTCCTGAGTATATACCCACAAGATGCATCCTATCTCAGAGATACATGCACATCGATGTTTATTGTAGCTCTCTTCACAATAGCAAAGAGCTGGAAGCAACCCAAGTGTCCCTCAACTGAGGAGTGGATAGAGAAAATGTGGTACATCTACACAATGGAATTCTATGCAGCAGTAAAGAAAGATTACATCATGAACTTTGCAGGTAAATGGATGGAACTAGAAGCTATTATGCTAAGTGAAATAACACAGTCCCAGGAAAAACAAATGATGAATGGTATCCCTCATTTATGGATGCTAGTACTGAATCCCTAGTTGAAAGCAAGCTGAGCAGAGTTAATGTTATATTCCATTTTACCTTTTATAATATGAATCCCTTAATGGACTCTAGAATTAACTGACCACTTCTTTTCAGACTTTGTAATTGTGCTATATGTGTGGAGGGTATGTATTCATATATTAGAATAATATAAATTTAAAGCAAAAATGCAAACTAAACATATTTTGGAATTAGCATGCAGTTTATTTTCACAGGTCTTAATTTTGGTATATATGTGACATATATATAGGCATACTTTGGAGCAATAGAAATGGGAGGGAAGAACAGCAACAAAAAGATTGGATCAAACAACTGAATGATACAGTTAACTTCTGCCCAAACAATAAACCTCTCCAGAAAAAAAAAAAAAACTTTAAAAAGACTGAGAAAAAAATGCAAGACATGTATGGCAGAATGCATGAACTGGGGTGGGGTGGGGGGTATGGAAAAAGGAGTGTGTCTAAATTGGACTGAGAAATGAAACACACAAAACACCAATAAAAATATTTTATTTAAAAAAAAATGAAATGCTATGCCAAGTGTGGTGGCACACACCTTTAATCCCAGCACTCAGGAGGCTGAGGCAAGAAGATCTCTGTGATTCTAAGGCCAGCCTGGTCTGCATAGCGAGCTCCAGGCCAGCTGGGACTAAAGGGAGACCCTGTCTCAAAAAGACAAAAAAAAATGAAATGTTAATATGTAAAATACAATAAAAAAGGAAGAAAGAGAGATTGAGAGAGAGAGACACAGAGGCACTGAGATAGAAAGAGAGACACTACAAAGTACTACACATTGTAGTATGAAGGATGGGGTCCCAAAGAATGCTATAAAGCTATCCATCAGTCACAGAACTGCTAAATGAAAAAGAGGATTTAAAACTAGGGTTAGCCGGGCATGGTGGTGCACACCTTTAATCCTAGCACTCAGGAGGCAGAGGCAGAGGGATCTTTGTGAGTTCAAGGCCAGACTGGTCTACAGAGTGGGTTCCAGGATGGCTGGTTCTACAGGGAGACCCTGTCTCAAAAAGACCAACAAAAGAAAAGAAAACTAGGGCAAAACTGAAAATATCATAAATGACATGGCTAAAGGTTATTTTCCTTATTAGCAATGCAAAATATTAAGAGAAGTTATTGAAATAAAGTTTTGTCATACTATATATAAACTAACATTCTAATCTTGGTTTTCTTTCTATTGATAATTTGTTATTTTTTTGAAGATTCACCAATTTCACTGGTGTGGATAAAGTGCTTCTAGTAGGTGAATAAATATTTTCTCATTAACAGAAAAATAAATCAGTGGGAAGTCTGGAGATGTATGCACAAAGGGGAATTACAAAATCTGCATGTGTGTGTGTGTGTGTGTGTGTGTGTGTGTGTGTGTGTGTGTATACGTGTAACTGTGAAATAGTAATTACAAAATTTAGCAGGGAATAGCTGAGACATAAGGAAATTCATGTTCATATCAAAACATTTTATTGTTAGTGTTATTAAGGATCAAGCCAGAGCTCATGCATATTAGACAACAAGTTTACAACACAGCTACAAAGGCAGGACAACACATATATTTTTTTTTCTTTTAAAAATGACATTTGCAGGGTTGGAGAGATGGCTTCATAATTAAAAGGGCTACATTTTCAGACTCTACTGTCTAGCACCCACTTTGAGTGACTCACAATGACCTGGGACTCAACCTTCAGGCCATCTGATACCTTTTTCTGGATTCTGTAGGCACCTGCAAGCATGTACAAATACCAACACAGATATAACAATACACATAAACAAAAGTTAAAAATATTTGTATTTAAATGGCATCTACTTAATTGCTTACGATGTTATTCAAAGTGTTGTTAGCTTGAGGTTTGAATAATGAGGATGCAATAAGACTACTTTTGTGGAAATTAGATAGAAATACTGAAAATTGGATAAGTGTATCTTTAGGTCTCCCTCTCCCTCTAACACTCTCAGCTGTGATAGATTATCACTGCTATTATTCTTTATACAAGCAATTACATATGGTAGAATATGGGTCAGAAGAAATTTGTTATCTATGAAATGCCACAGTGAATTTGATGATTGTTGCTCAATACTGTATTATAGCTTTCACAAAACAACATGGTTATAAAGCTGCTTTCTATTCACAACTGACAAAGGGTTTACAGAACATCACTTTCAATATATTTCAGTTGCTAGACAAATGTCCTTTAGCAAATAAATAAAAGGTGGAAATATCAGAGCATGCTAGAAACTTAACCAAAAGAAAAATACTGGTTTTTGAGTATTGTCATTGTCAAGATAGTTAGGATCTCATTAAATTACCACACATTATGCTGATATAATCTCATTCTTCACTTGCCAAATTTTAGAAGAGTTTGGCAGAAATTTTAAACACAGGTGCCTATGTTCATGCATTTTGGTCATAAAGTGAATCCTTCTGTAAACATTTGAAATTTCAACTGTTTGTTCAATCACCAAAATCCATTTCATATGCCAGTAATAACATCTTTGCAATCTCATAGCATAAATTCATTTAAAATTCTCCACAATGGCATGTAACAGCCTGTTGAACACTGCCAAGCAGTACGAAAACAAACAGTATTTTGATTTCCTTGGCATGAGATCATGTTGTAAAAATATTTTACTATGCTAGATATATATTAGGAAATGTATTCAGAACCAGGAGTTCAAAATGTCACTTTGTGTTTATTTATAGGACCAATATTATCCTCCATTAGAACATGGCACACATTAGGGTCTCCATCCTTTAAGCTCATTTACTATCATTTTGTCCGGTGTTCCTCTATGCTTCAGGTAATGAACACTAATAATGACTGTCATTATTACAACTAACTATCCAAAAGTTTTCTTAAATTGTAGTAACATTTACTCCACAGCTATAGAATGAACATGTTTCAAACATCAGTATATTTCAACTTAATATCATAGAGCAATTTCATTTTATAAAATATTATAGCATACACTATAATTATTATACCTTTATTAGGTAAATATTGAAGACCTCTCTGGTTTTCTTTTCCTCATGTATTAAAAGAAATTTAAGAAGAAAGGTGAAATGTTTTCTTTAACATCGCACAGAGAAAGTAACATACCAAATATTTAATACACTCTTTTCAAAGTGTTGGTACACATCAGGCATGTTATAACATACCAGTGCCCCAGGAATCAGGAAGCTCTGGAGGAAGAGGATCACAAGCTCAACAGTAGTTTGGGCTACTTAGTTGGTTCAAGAGAGCCTGGGCTATCTATTAATGTGGTCAACAAAGAGAAAAAGACAGGTCAAAATAGAAAGAGAGGGAGAGGGAGAGAAATATCACAATACTTGAGAAAAGAAGTACTAATTCCATACATGAGTTGTTGGTTCAGGAATGGCTTTGTCATATTTTTTTTTATTAATTTTATTTATTTCTGTATGTGTACGAATGTATTGTCTGCATGCAAGTCTGTGCACCCGTGTCGTGCAATGCCACGGAGGTCAGAAGTGGGCGTCGGATTCCCCTGGAGCTGGAGTTCTCCTGGAGTTGGAGTTTCAGACGGTTCTCAGCCGCCATGTGGGTGCTGGGGATCGAACCCGGGTCCTCTGCAAGAGCGGTCGGCGCTCTTAACTGCTAGGCCATCTCTCCAGCCCGGCTTTGTCATATTTTAAAAACTACTTTCTATCATCTAGACTGGGAAACTCTAATGATACATTTACAATATTATTTGTGCTTAAGCACCATGTATTTCTATCTTGTTATATACTATGCCTAATTGGTACATTACTCATTATTAAAACCTGTTTCAATTAGCACACAATGAAGGTGTTCTTATTGGCCAAAATCACTCATCTTCTCCTCAAGCATGTGTTACAAACTCTTCAACACATTTATAACCATCATTAACAAAGTCTTGAAATTCAAGGGAGGAACAATAATAAACAATGTTGCTTAGTAATTAAAACAAGCATTGCCTCATTCATTTTAATCCACATATTCTGTACCTAATGACCAGGTTTATTGGATGATTGTAGTTAGTTCCAAGAATTATTTTGCTTTGATTATGTATAGAAAATAAGTTCAGCTTAGTATCTTGCTCAAGACTTGTCTGGAAAAAAATCATTGAGCTAAATGTTAAGGTGATTCTAGATCAAATTTAGCATGAATTTGGCCCTGGGTTCAATTATCAGCACAAGATATAGGCACAAGAGGGATAAGGGGCAAATTAAAAAGGAAAAGGAAAGATTTAAAAAAAGCACCTGTTTTCATGTTTCAGAAATGGTAATTCTAAAGAATTGAAAAGATAATGTTATATTAAAAGAAATTCTGGCTTGTAACATTTCAATATTAATTTCTGTTACCAATCTGATTAGATGCTGGCTCAGTAACTAGCAGCAGACATGAGCACAGCATCATCATATGCTATAGCTCTTATATGTACAGTGACAACCACATGGCATGACTCAGCAAGTTTGCCAATGAGCTGAAACCTTCAGGCTCTGTGAACTCATATCTGTGTCACTTGTGCCTTAGTGACCTCTCACAGAAAAAAGCACTTGAAAGTAACCGCTTAAATTTTGTTTGGGGTTAAAACGACTTCATTTAATGCAGGGAAAAAGTTGTATTGGAGTAATAATTTTAGTTTGATGTTCTTCCTCAATCCTTTATTCTCTAGACAACACCTGATGACCTAAGAACCCTTACTGGGGGACAATTATGTTTCAAACTTACTAATAGGAAACTGATATAAATAAGGGCTCTATGTGACAGAGCTCTCTGTGTCTCCAGGAGATGGTCCATTGTAGCAGTGCACTGGAAATCTGATGACTCCTGTAATAAATACCTTTGGAAAATAAATGCTTTCTCTGAACTCACTGCCTCCTACAACTGTCCCTGTAAGCAAAGTAGAGAAAATGTACTCTTCAGGTTTCTAGTCCCTGCAGAAACTTTAGAGCTAACATACAAACAAAGCAACTCCCCTCTCTACATTTTTCCACTGGCGTCAACTTCAGCAAAGCTGGATCTTAAATTTCTCTGTCTGATATCTTATACAAGATATCAGACAGAGAACATACATAAGAAAATAAAAGGATAGTATAGGCCTTAGGGAACAGACATCATATCAGATCTCTGATTAGTCACCTTGGGAATAGAGCTATTCCAAGAAAAGAGGACCAAAACTCAAATGAAGCCATTAGTTGTGAGTGATTTCTCAGCAAGGCACTACAGAAGAGGTAAAGTGAAATGAAAGTGAAGTGAGACAAGAGAAATCATGAACTGTAAGACCAATATGAATTTCTGTTCCTTTTCCTGGTATCTCTACATAATTGGAACGGGGATTAATGTCTCAACAATAATTCATAATGAGGAGTGTATGCCACTTGTGATTCTGATCTTGTTTCCAAAGAATATTAATTATACAAATTTAAATATCATTTTTCTTTATTTTCAATGAAAGTAATATTAAATATATGTATTTTCCCTTTTTAGATTTTAATCTGTATACCTACACTGCATCCGCAGTCTTTCAAATCATGAGCCATCTATGTACTAAAAGTAAAAATTATAAAATATTTACTAAGCATCTGTAGAAGTGTCTGCATTCATTAAAACAGATTTAGTTATCACTTCCCTAACAGTCTTTCTCCACTTTTCTTACTATTTTATTTGTCATTCAAGAACTATGACTCGTAACCCAACGTGTCAGTTCCTATTTGAATATGAGATGGTAATTTTCCTCTTTAGCTAACAGTGTATCCATAGAAGTTAAAGGACATACCAACAACTTTGAGGAATTAGTCCATTATGACTGCTGCAACAAAAAAATATGATAGCAGAAATGGCGGTGGGGGATCTGCTTCTTGATACAGTTTGTCCTCTGGATGTATTCTAAGATGGCTGAAGATGAAAGGCAATTTGGCCGTGAATGTTCTTAATGTTGTATGTGCGAGCATTTTGCCTGCATGTAAGTATACCCATGCACGCAATGCCAGAAGCGGCCAGAAGAGGGAGATAGGTCCTCAGGAACTCGGGTTTCAGAAAAAACCTAACCCAGATCATCTGGAAGAACAACCAGTGTTCATTCTTAAGTTTTGAGCCATCTCTCCAACCCTGGGGTGTGTTTTTACAAAAGACATTAGTTCCACTGATGATGGCTCTATGATATTAGGGGCTAGAATTTGAACAAATGAATTTTTTTTCCTTTTTTGGTCTTTTAGAAACAGGGTCTCCCTTTAGTCCCAGCTGGTCTGGAGCTCACTCTGTAGACCAGGCTGGCCTTGAACTCACAGAGATTCATAAATAAATTTTACAGTTGCATTCAAGCAGTGTACAGAAAGTTGTTAGTCATTGAGTCTGTTCTCATGTTGGCTGACTCTTAGGGTAAAAGACAGAGAGAATCTATCTAAATTAGGGTTGAAAAAAAGAATCAAAAGGCCTTGTAACCTTTAGACTCATTGGAGGACAGTCAAACAATGACAATTTTGTGCTCATGGTGATATAATTTTAAGTAACTTGTCAAATTTTCTCAGACATTGAAGTATGCCCTTGTGACAAGGGAGGTGACAGCCTAGAATCTAGATTATCAGTGCCAGCTGGTGTTTCAGAGCTACATGACAGAAGCTCTCACACTCCTGCTACAGAGATGTCATTGTAATCATTTTTATAAATCCAGTTTTCCCAAATTAACACATCCTAAATTTGTTTGAATAGCTAGTTTTCTCTAAGTACTATTACACACCAAATTTTACTTCGTGTGTTACCTGCAGTCAACATTTGTCATAATCTTAGAGCTTTTCCTGGAAAATTATATGCAAATGTGTAACCACCTGACTCATTCAAAATATTTTAATTTTCTTTACATATTAATATTTTTAAATGTGTGAAAACTTTTCATATACTTTTTGAACTATGAGTATACAAATAAAAATCAGAGATTACAAAATTGGAGGGAAAAAGAAGAGACTGTAAAAGTCAATGAGCTCTCCTGAGTTCCTGGTATCAGATTTCATCTAGTGCTAGGTTGTAATTAATCATTTTTTTCTGCAAACACATCTAGTCCATACTAACATAATATCAGCTTTGACAGATATGTACATAACTGTAATGTACTAAAGAATAGACTTGTTTAAATGATACTAATGGGAAAATTGATCATACCAAAATAACAACAATATTAATACCAACTACATATTGAAATTTATCAAAATTACTGGTAATTATGTTGACATGTTCAGTATCAGTAAGACTTAGTCAGTTGGGCCTAATGATAGAGAGTACAGGGTTGAACATGATTCATTCATAACTGCAGAAAAAGCTTATCTAAGTGTCCTTATAGGTAAAATTATATCATTTTAGTTTTTAGTTGAACAAATCAAAGGATATATGAGGAAAATTATAATAAAGTATCAAGAACCAAGTAACAGTCCTGTAAACCATATTAAGGCACCATATACTAAAATTTCCATACTAGTTATACTTAATATTTATAAGAAACTAATACCATCCAGCATATATTTTAATTTTTTTAAATTTTATTTTATTTCCGTATGTGTATGAATGTACTCTCTGCATGCAAGTTTGTGCACCCGTGTCGTGCAATGCCACGGAGATCAGAAGAGGGTGTCGGATTCCCCTGGAACTGGAGTTTCAGACGGTTCTTGGCCGCCATGTGGGTGCTGGGGATCGAACCCGGGTCCTCTGTAAGAGCGGCCGTCGCTCTTAACCGCTAGGCCATCTCTCCAGCCCCCCAGCATATATTTTAAAGATACCATCTCAGCCTCTGTGAGATCAAGGCCAATCTTGTCTAGATAGTGAGTTCCAGACCAGCTGGGGCTACAAGGAGACCTTGGCTTAAAACAAAACAAAACAAAAAAAATCAGAAAACAATAGCAACTAAAATATACCATTCAAAATGACCTCTGTGAGGCCAAGGTTGAGAACTGTCCATTATTCAAAGGTGATGTAGACATGGTTTTATAATGTAAAACAATTTTCAGCTTGAATCAGTTACACTGTCCTGTCAAAATTAAACTGATTCTCAAAATGTCTAATAAATTCCAGCAGGTAATAAAATCATTCCCGCATTTGTATTGAATATGGCAAATAAGATAAGCTAGAACTCAGATAGCTAGGTAATTCTTGGATTGGCTGCACATGATGATCCTTGGCTAAGCTTAGATTGATGACGATGAAAACTCAGATAAGCCCAGAAAATATTTATCACTGGATGAAAACTAATTAGATATGTTTGTGAATCTTTTTGAAGGCAATACTTTGTAAAATGCCAGTTCAGCCTTAGGGTAAAACATGTCACTATAATCCTGTACATAAAAAAATATTTTATTTTCATACTGAAAGAATTTAAAATCTACACCATCATATGCTGAGGTCATAGTAATGTGAAAGTCAAATTCTACTGTAGAAACCAACTTCAACAGGAAAGAAAATGAGCAGCACAAGGACCACGAGCTTCCTCCAAATGCACTGAAACAGGATTTTAGTTCTTCAAGGCTTCTCTTTTTGAAGCATGAGCAGACTTTCCTCTTTATAAACTTTGGTATTGTGAAGAGAGCTGCAATAAACATGGCTGTACATGTATCTTTGTGGTAAGATGAGTCTTGTGAGTATATACCCAGAAGTGGTATGGCTCGGTCAGGTGGTAGGCTCATTTTGAGACTTTTAAGGGTTCTCCACACTGCTTTCCATAACGGTTGTATGAGTTTGCATTCCCACCAGCAGTGGATGAGTGTTCCCCTTTCCTCACAACCTTTCCAGCATTTGGTGTCATTTGTTTTCTTGATCCTAGCCAGCCTTATCAGAGTGAGGTGAAATCTTAAATTGGCTTTGATTTGCATTTCCTTAATCATTGGGTATGTTGAACACTTTTTAAGATGTTTCTCTCCATCTCTATTTCCTCACTTGTGAATTTTCTATCCAGACTCTTCTGACATTCATACTCTGCATGGAAAAATCAGCTGTATCTCTTCACAATAGCGAAGAGCTGGAAAAAACCCAAGTGCCCCTCAACCAACGAGTGGATAGAGAAAATGTGGTACATCTACGCAATGGAGTTCTATGCAGTGGTAAAGAAAGATGACATCATGGAATTTGTAGGTAAATGGACGGAACTAGAAGATATTATGTTAAGTGAAGTAATACAGTCCCAGGGGGAAAAAATAGACAAATGGTATCCTTTTTCTGTGGATGCTAGCACCAAGTACCTAGTTGTAAGGCAAACTGAGCAGCATTAACGTTATATTCCTCATGATCTGAACACAACTGTCCTTTTACAGCTGTCCTCTTACATTATGAATCCCTAGACAGGTTCTTGAACTAATTTATCATTTATTTTCGGACTATGGATTTTGGTATATGATGAATGGAATGTATACATATTTTAGAGTAACATAAACTTAAAATGGAAAAAGGTGAATCAAAAAATATGATATGGAAATAACACAGTTTGTTTTCAGAAGATACAATTTTAGTATAGGTGTGGTGTATCAGGCTATTGTAGCTTAGCCTTTCTGGCTGCTTAATGGCCATCCTTAATACCCATACCAGTTTGGCTGAGGGACCTAAGGGATAACTTTGTTCCTTGCCCTCAGAGTTCAACTAAGCCTCAGGGGACTATGCATGGGGGCATCTCTTGAAATGTCCTGCAAATGTGAGTCATCAGTCTTCCTGTACAGGGAGGTCTTGGAGATCCACTAATGGGACTTCAGCCAGTGTCCAGTCTATAAAGAGGAAAGTCTCTTCATACTTCAAAAAGAGAAGCCTGATCTAGCAAGACCTTACTTTGTCCTCGAGTGGATGGAACGGTGATTGAAAAGCCAAAAGGAGCCAGCCACCCCCCACCCCGGAAAAAACAAAAAACAAACAAACAACAACAACAAAAACAGAGTGACCACTGAGGACCAGATCCTCAACTGACCTTGAGAAAACAAAAGTCTTGGTTAATCTGGGCTAATTGTGTGGCCTTAAGCATCCAAAAGAGAAGTATATCCAGAAATAAATAACCAGTAAGGTTTGAGAAATTGTACTTCAGATATAAGACTTGAGAATCCTCCAAACCTTCAATGCCAGATGGGGACTACTGAGATATCCAGCTTGTGGACTGAGCAGCTACTGGGATTTCAGCCTCCTCAGAGTGTAGACTGCCATGGTTGGACTACCCAGGCTCTGTCACGGAGGCCAGTGCAGGCAGATCTAGACAGGAAGCATGCTTTCTGGACTTCATTTGGGTGACCATGGGGGGGCAGTGTGGAGCACAGGGGGAGGATTGATGGTTGTTTGAGCTTGCCAAGGAGGAAACGTCAAGCACTTCCTTGGGGAAACATGACATCTTTAAGCAAAGGAAAGAAAGAGAGAAAGAAAGAAAGAAAGAAAGAAAGAAAGAAAGAAAGAAAGAAAGAAAGGAAGGAAGGAAGGAAGGAAGGAAGGAAGGAAGGAAGGAAGGAAGGAAGGAAGGAAGGAAGGAAGGAAGGAAGGAAGGAAGGAAAGAAAGAAAGAAAGAAAGAAAGAAAGAGAAAGAAAGAGAAAAAATGGAATTTCCATATTAAAGTGTCACTGTATTTTGATGGGGTTTTTTGATATCACAAGTTTCATTTATGTTATTTTGATGCTATGTGTATTATAAAGTTAAAAAAAGACTAAGTAAAAGATGCAAGATATTTATGGTAGAATGCATGAACTGGGGTGGGGTGGGGGGCATGGAAATGGGTGTGTGTATAAATTGGACTGAGAACTGATCTATGAAACACAAAACACAAATAAAATATTTTATTAAAAAAGAATGGACACTATCAAAAATGACAAAAGACAAAACATATGTATCATGAAGAAATAAAATTTTGGAACCCTCGTGAACAGTTGAAAGGAATATAAAATGATGTTTCTGCTTAAAAAAACCAATGTGGACTCTCTTGACAAAAATTAGCTATAACTACCATATGATCCAGAAATATCATTTCAGTGCAGATAGATAGATTATAGATATAGATATAAATGATATAGATATAGATGATATAGATATAGATCTCCAAAGAAAGTGAAATCAGTATGTTAAAGAAATATATGCACTCCTGTGTTGATTCTACCATGACTCACCTAAGTATTCATCAATGATTCACAGAGGTTATGAAGTCCTCCAAAACAACACAGGCTCTTGTCAGTACTCTGGGTTGCCCACTAGAACTAGAGGCTAAGTCTCTATTGTGGAAGATACTACTTCAGTTGCAAAGTAGAGAGAGTGGAAACTGGAACTGAGATGGAAAATTCTCCCTGCTGGCTAGCTTTCACAAAGTTGTGGAAAGTGATATAGAAGCAAACTGTGGGGGGGGGGAAGCATCAGTAATCCTACACAGATATGAACCCTACATTCAGTAAATCAACCTGCTGGGCAAGATTTGCACACCTATGTAATAGTGGCAATGACTATTATGGCACAATTTGATTTGAGGCCAAGTCTAAAGAAAGGAAGTCATGACGGATATTGTAAGCATGGTTAAGAACCTATTCCTTGGATCATAGACCCAAATGAGAATCTTATTAGTTTAATTGAATTGACATAAAATCAAATGCCTTCCAAATATTTAAGTTTATACCCATAGACAAAGCTGCTTTTAACCTTTATCAGAGAATCCTCTTTTTCTAATGAATGGAGTTAAACTCAGAGACTAATGGCTGCTGCCGTGATACTGAGATAAGTGGTTGTTAAGGGCTTAGTTCATATATATATATATAAACATATATTTTCAAACAAACATTTAATGTAAAAACAAAAAAATAATAATTGCAGAGCCGAGTGTGGCAGTGCACCCCTTTAATCCTAGCACTCTGGAGGCAGAGATAGGCAGATCTCTGTGAGTTCAAGGCCAGACTGGTCTACAGAATGAGTTCCAGGCCAGCTGGGGTTACAAGGAGACCCTGTCTCAAAAAGACTAATAATATTAACAGTAATAATAGTAATAGAAATTTTATTTTCCAAATAATTTTAGAATTAAATGATCATTAAGTCCTTATGAAGCCTGCTTTTATAATCATTGCACATTTCAAAGATACATTATAGAGAGAGTAAATACTAAAATTTAAAAAATCATAATATATATATATATGTATTTCCAAGCCAGTATTTTTAATTTTTAAACTTTTTTAATTTATTATTTTTTATCTATATGAGTGTACTGTCTGAATGTAGGTTTGTGCACCTGTGTCGTTGCAATGCCACAATGTCAGAAGAGGGCATCGGATTCCCCTGGAACTGGAGTTAAAGACAGTTCTTAGCCGCCATGTGGGTGCTGGGAATCAAACCCGGGTCATCTGCAAGAACAGTTGGCACTCTTAACCTCTGAGTCATCTCTACAGCCTCCCAAGTCAGTATTTTTAAATGGCCATTCTAGGATTTTTCTGTACATCTTGTTGTCATGTGGTAGCAATTTTTTTTTATTTGTTTATGCTGGTTAGTCATTTAAAGAGTGTTTTTTAGTTTCCAAAGGCCTTAGTAGTACAGTGAGTTATTAATAAATGTTGGCAATGTTGGCAAACTACATGCTCTTCTTTGACACATATTTTACTGTCTCTACATCTTGTTATTCTGAACTGGAGAGAGAGAGAGAGAGAGAGAGAGAGAGAGAGAGAGAGAGAGAGAGAGAGAGCTTTATGGATGGCATCTACAAGCTGCTCTCTCACTTTTAATTGGATAACAACAGAGCATAGTGGAGCTGGAGGCAAAATGAACCGGGAAGGCTAGCTATTTCTAACTTCCACTTCTCTAAGAAAAGGTGTTTGTCTTCTGTGTCATAGGCTTTGTTTCTGGGGTTTTGGATCCATTTCTTCTCTGTGGTATTAGATCCACATTGTTGCTAATGACAACTTCTGCCTTGTCAGTGTTAAGATGCCCCTTCTGTCTGGAGTTTTTTCAAAGGAAAATAGCATGTAGAAAACTGGATATTCAATATTTCTGTCCAATCTAGAATGAAAGTAGAAATCACCTAATAAAGCATAATCTTAAAGCATAATCTTTTATTTTTTCATGGTCACTGGCATAGAGGTTTTAATACACATAATCTTGCATAACAAATAGAAAGGTAATTTCCACTTGCTCATTGTGGTGTGCTCTGACAGTGTTTAAGTTTCTGCTTTATTTTCTTTTTTAAAAGAAAAGAAAAAAATGATAGCTCAATGAGCACAACAGTGAGGGTCCAGTGGTATTCTGAGCACAATTTTTAAGTAATTTCCTTGAAAGCGGAATGACATTTTGTTTGTTTGTGTTGATACATGACCTCACTATGTAGCTCTGACCTCAGACTCAGAATATTTCTTCCATAACCTCTCTAGAGAGTGCTGGGGTTGGAGGTGTCCACCATGCTGCACGAGGAATGAGTTTCAAAAAACAAAGTCTTTCTTAGCAGATCTACCAGTCTGAGAGGCTGTTAGCATTACAGGCATTCGATTAAAGATTTGTAATTTGTTTATAGGGCAAAGAGTAAATCACAAAATTAGAACAAGTAGACCAACACACAAGATATTTTGCTTCCATGGGAAGGAAAGACCCCGATGTGGAGCAAAGGTGCAGGATTGATAGTTGTTTGGGATTGCCAAGGAGGAACTTTTGAGCACTTCCTTAAGGAAAACATGACATCTTTTAGGAAAAAAAATCCTACAAGTCAAGTGGTATGAATTACACATATATATTATATATATAATATATATTATATAATATATATATAATTATATATTATATATATATATAATTACACACACACATATATATATATATATATATATATATATATAGTGTAGCAATACAATTTGGAGAGAACAACAACAAAATAACTGGAAAAAAACCTGGTGAAGGACTCAGAAAAAGATACAGGACATGCATGGCAGAGTGCAGGGACTTGGGTGGGGTGGGGGGCATGGAAAAGGAAGAGATTCTAGATTCGATTCAGAAATGATGTATGACCCATGAAAAAAGTTTAATAATAGAAAAAATTGAAAAAAGGGAAAATGAATGAATAATTCAATACCCACCAAATAAGTATACTATTTCATATTTACACACAAAAAAATAATTAATAAAGAACCTAAAGGACCAGGATAAAAAGATATTTTGCTTTTCAAGCTGCCACAAAGACTAGGTTCATTAATTCATTTCTTGCCACTCCTGGTTTCCTCATCAATAGAAGGAAATTAACCATGGATGGAGAATGTGTACCAAAAGTTCACAGTGGTTACTAACACAGGCAATAGCTCAGACAATGGCCATGTTCATAATTGGTATAGCTTTCTTCGATACAAGTTTCCTACCATGCCGAAGAAAGCTGAACCTCCTCTGGAAATGCCACTGTGCTCATATTTAAGAGCATAGCTTTCCCCGTACTCTGGAGGCCTAAGCAACTGAGAACTAAGATTAAAAACAAGAGCATTTTAAAAACGTTCTTGCAGAAATCTCCCTTAACATTTCTCTGGGGTCATAGATTCTAGACACTAAAAAAAAAAAATCCAGTTTTCCTGTGAGTATCTACTTTTTGTTTTCAGTTTGAAAATAAAAAATTAAGCTCCTGCATTCTGAAAACTCTAAAGTGACAATGCACTGGTTTTTAGAGTGTAAAACCAGCACAGTAAATGATACAGGGAAAGAAAAAATAGACACAAAACAGAAAACCACATTTTTAAATTGATGAGGGACAACCATATGATGATCGATCAAAAGAAGCCAGTTCCCAGCCTGACCATGGAGAATGCCGAGGCATTCCTCTGGTCATGTGTGGCATTCCCTAAAGGCTCATTATTTCCAAGTCCCTGAAGAAATAATGGTGGTTCACGAATAATAGATGGTGAGTTTACTGAAATATTGTAAGTAAACAAAGATCCCTTACCAACTCTACTTATCTTTGTAGGATTGACTTCTGGAGATGATCAAACATTTCTCTGGGTTCGGAAACTGGAAATTTGAATGGTAAACAATAGGACTAAGTAAATCAACCTGCTGAATATGAAGTCTTCTAAATTCTCTCTGTCTGTCATTAATCTCCTGGAATTCTGCCAGATATGTATTCTGAGAAGATTCTCACAGTCCTCTATTAGTATTCTGTGCAAACAGTATAACTGAATGCTGAGCTGGGAAAAGCTCCAGAGTGCATGCCTTTGAATTGAAATATCAGTTTATAATTACTTTACTTTTACTTTTACGGTTGTCTTTACCTTTGATACCACAAGAAGAAAATAGCATCAAAGATATAGATAACTGTAAAAGTAAATTATAAACTGATATTTCAATTCTACCTATAGCCATCCTAATTTACAAGGGTAGCTAAACACAATTAAAAAATACCCATTATAGTTCCCATGATTGCTCCAGAAAAATATTAAACATAAAATATTATCCACCTTCATAATCCAGAATGAGTTTGCTACAGCACACCACTAATTATACCATAAAAGCCAGGGCTAGAGGTTTAACCAGCTCTTCTTCTATATTGTAAAAAATATTTTGAAATTAGATTCACAGTTTTCTTAACATTTTTTTCAAATGTTAAGAGCAACATTTTCCCATCTGTGCTAGGGATTGAACCCTGGACTATGAAGAACCCAGGACAGTCGTCTACCACTGAGCTATATAACCTTCCCACAGTTGGCTTATTTTCACTCAAAGAAATGGAACAGGCAGATTTAAGTTATTTTAATTAGTTCAAGAAAGCATAAAATGAAACTTAAAGTGTTTAAATCACAAAAAAAGATTTTTCCTTTAATGGAACGTTCTTTTTCAGATACCTGCTGAATCTTCTGTGTACATTCAGACCTTCAATTATTTGAAAGTGATTTCAACAATTAAAATAACAGATCTTCTTAGTTTTAATCAAGGTGTATATTAAGCATGTTGAATATTAAATTTTCTAGTGAATCCTTCCTTTGTCTGAAAATTTTCCATAATCTCACCTCAACAAATTTGAAATATTATGATTATAAAACCTAAAAATGACAGCAAACTTGTGAGTTATTAATTTTTAAAAGGAAAATAAACACTAACTCCTAGTGACCTACTGCCTGGCTGGAGGACAACAATAATATGAAATTTCAAATACCAGACTGTCTGGTTTGAAACTGGGGTGTGACCACACAAGTGGAGGCCAAGGGTAAGGAACTGGTGATATCAGAATACCAAAAACTTAGAAATTAATATAGCTATCGCTACTGATTACAAAAGTGAGGCATAATGTTAAATAATAGTACATTGAGAATATATTCATTTAATTTTCTCCAAAAAGCATAGGAAACACATCCATTTTACTGTGGATAATGAGCAGATACTGTGATTCATGAAAAAATAAGCAATTTGCCCAATATCAGAAAACCATAAATGGATATTAAAATATACTTATTAATCTATATTCAAGAATATCAAGCATTCCATCCTCTGTATCCATATTTCCTTAATACTCTCTATAGTAACTGATAAATCCCAGAACAGCCTAAATTACAGTATTATTAGCCCCATTTCCTCCTCTTGCAAAGAGTATTCTTCATCCAGGTTTATCTGATATGTACCTGAGGTACACATGATTTCCACCAAGACTATTAATTCTACTTAGAATGTTTCCATCTGTTTTCTTTTTCTATATTTTTATAGCCATTAAAAATACTTTATGGAAGTTCCCTTCATCCAGGAAATGCACTATAATTGCCAGAACAACTACATTCTTGCCTGTTTATGCACAACCTGCAGGTATTTATCACCTAAAACTATGTGTTCATTAGTTTTATTATTTATCATTGGTTCTTAACTGCAGCACTTAAACACACAGCACTAGCATAAACTGGGAACTTGTTGGAAATGGGCATTCTTGGGTCCTACCCTTGCCCACTAATTGATAAACTCTTGAGGTGGGGAAGCCACAAAGTATTATAAATGCATCTTTCAGGTGATTCAAGACAAAATATAAAATCTTCAGAACAAGAGGAATATTTTTAGCCACAAGTGTTCATTTGGATATGGATCATATTCTCAAATGAATATATTGTTGTGATTATATATATGTACTAAGAAAATGGTCTTCAGGACAGAAGAGGTAGCTCATTCCAACTGGGTTTGATTAGTAACACCCCCATGATAGCTAAAAACATCTGTAACTCTAGTTCCAGTGATTCTGAAACCCTCTTCTAACCTCCACAGGCATTGCACAACATGGGTGCACCTACATACTTGCAAATAATGCACACCAAAGAAAAATAATAAATAAAATATTTTTAAAAAAGAAAGTGGTCTTCCAATGAAGAATGGACTTTTCCAGAGTGAGATGTCCTAAAATAGTACCCATTTGTGAGACCAGCACAGGTGATTTCAAAAGGCAGGATGCCTTTTAGAATACCTGCTTATCAAGGTACATGAAACAGTGGTCATTCTACCACACTGACACAGGTCCAATCCCAGTGACCAAGTAGCACACTGTCTGCCTAGGAAGATAAATGCCAAAATTTATTGGGACATTAGTATAGATATTTCTTATTTCAGGAAGAATAAAATTTGTTAAGGCTAGATGCTACCTTTATATGTACCAAGTTGAGGACAGATGTGATTGGTTCACACAGGTAAGGATGAGGCAGTGAACTCCATAGAGAATCACATGAAGTGCTACCAATAAAACTGCAATTACTCTTTATCTCTATTTTGTTAGCTTTGGGAGTTTAATAATGAATTGTTTAGAAAGAGCATGTGGAATCTGGCCTGTAATTAAGAGAGATATGTCTTTCCTCACTTGGGCATTTCTGTCAGTTATCAAAATGCTGATTAGGGAGCAAATTGTATAGAGCAAATAAAAAAAAAAACTTAGAATAAAGAAAGAATGGACCTATGGGTCTGAGATGGCTTTAATGAAAAGAAGTTTAGTCATTTTCCTATTAATCATTCTGGGGATTTCTTGATGGGCAAAAATGATCATCTTATGTTAATCATTATTGTTTTACTCCATATTTTATTATTTAGAAAAATATTTTATACTGTACAAAAATAATAAGAACTAACCAGCATCAGTATTAAGATATGTGGACACTGCTATATACTTTAAATGTACCTTTGTATTTATTACATAAACTCCCTATTTTTATTGTTATGTCTTTGAAAAGGGTTTATTGCTCATAGATCAAAGTAGCTCTAAATTCAAGGTAATTGTTTAGAGAAAGATAAAAGCAAAAACAAAGGAAGCATTTTTGGCAACAATGCATGAAACTGCTTCTAATATCCCTTTTTTCCCCTGAATTTAGCTAGGTGACTATACATGTGCATATGTATATGGTCACATACGATAGGGTAGGAAATGATGTCTTCTTTCTATTCTAGTTTTATGTCCAGATAATGGAAGTAAAGGAAAACAAACATCAGAGATGGCCATCAGTATATACTATGTGTTCTAGGTGTTTTGTAGAAAAAATGATAACAGTTTAAAAACAAAGCCTGTGTCTGGAAAGAGAGCTCAGCAGTTCAGTTCTTGCAGACATTTCAGGTTGGATTCCAAGCACAAAGATAGTGTCTGACTGTCCATAACTCCAGTTACAAGGCATCCCATACCCTCTTCTAGCCTCCAAGGACATTGCACTACATGGGTACACTTACATACATTCTGGTAAAACATTTATACACATAAAATAATAAAAACAAAGAGCCTTTCATAATATGCCCAGTGTCAGTTGTTACCATCCTTTGGGAATTAGTGTTGTAAGTTTTCTTAAAACAACAAACATAGGATTGCTGAAATCACCCAAGACTACATCTAATATAGAGAGTTCACTGAAGAAAAGGCAATATTTATTAACTGAGGAAGGGGATATAAATGAAATCCCAAAATTAAAATATTCAGCTTTTCCATCCAAACATTCAACATCTAAACACTAAAGGAAAAGAGAGTAAATTCTCTGACTTTCTTATGAATATAATAATATTTTATTATACGTAATTCTTGTTGAAGGTCTAATGTTGAAAAACAATATTAGGGTTTTTATATCTCTCTGGATTCTTACACCAACACAAGTACATGGAATTCACCCAGGTTTGGCACACTAATAAGAATAATATGGGCCTGTTTGTTGCACATGTTCAACACAGTTTTTGGAACATGATGTAATACTATTTGCCAGGTGATATAAATAAAAAGAAAGTGTGTGTGTGTGTGCCTTTCTGGACAATTTTAATAGAAAAACAAAATTATACACATTTCTGCCCAGGTGTCCAAGCATCTACTGGCAGGTCAAAAGAACCAATAATCAGAATGAGACCAAGTCAAGAAATACAATGGCCTCCAAAATCCACTATATGGGATGTAAATATGCCAGGGAGAAAATGGGAAACTGTATAACAAACAACTTAAACTCCTTAGTTGCAGACACCTCAAATCCCATTAAACATGAAGATAGGTATTGTCTTTGCCATGAATATATTAATTAAGCACTGCACCAAGAATTTGATCTTTGGAAAAGCTTCTTCAAAATAAGAAGTGGAATTAACATTGGGTGGGATATCTTTTCAAAGTACTTCACATACTACTGCTAATCATCAACGTTACTTCTGTTAACAAGATTTTTAAACTTTTTTCTTTTCAAATTAAACTTCCATCTTTGTCGCAAAGTGCCCACATCCATGATTATCCCTAGGAAGTTCCTCTCTCTGTATTTCGGAGTCCCTTTAATGTTTCTGCCCTTCTTTCTCAGGACTGAATTATGTACCATTTAGCATTTTCATGAAAATGTGTTGTAAATTATATGCAGTACATAAATAGGTTCCTTTCTTCAATGAAGATGGATACCATAATGGTTTGAAATACAAATACAAAGAACCATAATGCAAGTCATCCCAGTTCTACATGAAGAATTGAAGATGTGTTCAATTTGTTTTTTTGTTTTTTTTTTTTTCACATAAATTTATTTTTATTTTTTTAACAAATCTAGACCCGTGTTCCCTCCCACTCCTCCACCCCGCCATAGCTCATGCATTCTGCCAAACATGTTTTTGATCTCTTTCTCAGTCTTTCTCAATATTCTCCATGAGGAAGTTGACTGTTTTGAGCAGAAGTTCACTGTTTCAGTCAGTTCTTTGATGCAGTCATTTCAGTTGTTGTTGTTGTTGTTTCCAATATGCATTATGCCCAACTGCTTTGGACAAAAGCTCAGGGGGCCCTACACAAGAAATTCTTACAACTAGGTAATTGGCACTAGCATCCACAGATGAGGGATAGCATACATCGTTTGTTTTTCTGGGACTGTGTTACTTCACTCAGCAAAATGTCCTCTAGCTCCAGCCACTTTCCTGCAAATCTCGTGATGTCATCTTTTTTACTGCTGCATAGAACTCCATTGTGTAGATGTACTACATTTTCTCTATCCACTCATAGGTTGAGGGGCATTTGGGTTGGTTGCAGCTCCTTGCTATTGTGAAGAGAGCTGAAATGAACATGACGGTGCATGGTTCATGTATCTCTGCGGTGGGGTGAGTCTTGAGGGTACATGCCCAGGAGTGGTATGGCTGGTTCAGGTGGCAAGTTCATTCCAAGTCTTCCAGGGGTTCTCCACACTGCTTTACATAGTGGCTGTACAAGTTTACATTCCCACCAGCAGTGGATGAGTGTTCCCCTTTCCCCACAACCTCTCCGGCACTTGGTATCATTAGTTTTCTTGGTCCTAGCCAGTTTTATTAGAGTAAGATGATACTTAAAGTGGTTTTGATTTGCATTTCTTAATGATTAGCGATGTTGAACACATCTTAAGGTGTTTCTCAGACATCTCTAATTCCTCACTTGTGAAGTCTCTGTTCAGTTCTTTGCTCCATCTATTGAGTGGGTCATTTGTGTTCTTTTTTCTTTGTTTTTTGAGTAGTTTATATATTCTGGAAATCAATGCTTTGTCAGATGTATCTGCAGTGAAGGTTTCCTCCCACTCTGTGGGATTTCTCTTCACTTCCTTGATTGTTTCTTTTGATGTACAGAAGCTTTTGAGTTTGATGAGGTCCCATTTGTCAATTGTCGACCTTAATTCTTGTGCAGCTGCTGTCTGATTTAGGAAGTCTTTTCCTACGCCTATGTCTTGTAGTCTGCTGCCAACTTTTTCTTCTATCACCTTCAGAGTTTGGGGTTTCACGTTGAGGTCTTTAATCCATCTGGAGTTGACTTTTGTACAGGGTGAGAGGTAGGGGTTTAATTTCATTCTTCTACAAGTGGTGATCCAGTTTTGCCAACACCACTTGCTGAAGATGCTGTCTTTTCTCCATTGTGGTTTCTTGGCCCCCTTGTCAAATATGAGATGGCTGAAATTGTATATGCTCATATTGGATCTTCGGTTTTGTTCCATGTTCCATTGGTCAACAGGTCTGTTTTTGTGCCAGTACCAGGCTGTTTTTTGACTATAGCCCTGTAGTACAATTTGAAAATCTGGTATAGAGATCCCCACTGTGTAGCTCTTTTTGCTCCAGGGTTGCTTTTTTGGTTTCTTTTTTGAGGTCTTTTGTTTTTCCAAAGTACAATTTAAGGACTTTTGTTTCCAACTGTTGGAGAAACTTGGGGATTTGATTGGGAATTGCATCTAAATCTATACAAGAGTTTTGGTAGAATCCTTGGTGTCTTTGATTAGGTTTGGTCCTAAGGATTTTATTATTTTTGAGGCTAGTATGAGTGGGAGGTCTCTTTTAATTCTTTCTCCAGTTGCTTGTTCTGGTGTAAAGAAGGCCACTGAATTTTTTAGGTTACATGTTTGTACCTGCCACTTTGATGAAGCTATTAATCGTTCCTAGGAGTTTTTGGTGGAGTTTTTTAGCATCCCTAGTAAAACAATATATCATCAGCCAAATAGGGATAGGCTGGTGACTTCCTCTTTTCCATTAGTACTCTTAATTTTCTTTTCTTGCCTTATGCTATAGCAAAGTGTTTCAAGCACTATATTGAAGAGGTATGGTGACAGGGACAGCTTGCTGAGTTCCTACCTTTAAAGGGAATGTTCTTTCATTTCCCCTTGAGGATGATATTGGCTGTTGTTTCCTATATAGGCTTTGATTACATTGAGGAATGATCCCTCCAATCCATTCCTGTCTAGGACTTTAAGCATGAAAAGGGATGTTGGATTTTGTCAAAGGCTTTTTCAGCATCAATTGAGATGATGGTGCGCTTTTGTCTTTGATTCCGTTTATGTGTTTGATGATGTTTATTGATTTTCGATATTGAACCATCCCTGCATCTCTGGTATGAATCCAACTTGGTCATGATGCTATGATCTTCTTGATGTGGGTCTGTATGGGATTGCCAGTATCCGTTTAGAATGTTTGCATCTGGTTTCATTAGGGGATGGGTCTATAATTTTCTTTATAGTTTGTACCTTTGCCTGGTTTTGTAATAGAGTGATGCTGGCTCATAAAAGGAATTTGGGAGAATTCCTCTGATTGTATACTTCTAAACAGTTTCAGATATAATGGTTGTAGGTCTTTTGAAATGTTTTATAGAATTCTGCCATGAAACCGTCTGGGCCTGGGCTTTTTTTAGTTGGAGGTTTCTTACTACATCCTCTATTCTCTTCATATTTTATGGGTCTGTTTAAGCTGCCGATCTCTTCTTGGTTGAGCTTGGTGATTCCCAGGATTTCAGATATTCATCCATTTCTTCTAGGTTTTCAAACCTGGTGAGTATAGTGTTCTTGAAGATTCCCATATGATTTCTGATCTTTTCCTTGTCTGTTGTGATATTTCCTTTTCATCACAGATTGTGTTGATTTGGAGTGTTCTTTCTTTGGTTAACTGGGCTAGAGGTATGTCTATCGTGTATTCTTTCAAAGAACCAACTTGGCTTCGTTGATTTTTTGTATTGTTTTCTTTGTTTCTATTTCATTGATTTCTGCTCTGATTTTGTTATTTCATCCTGTCTGTTGCATTTAGGGTTCATCTGTTGTTGCCTCTCAACTGCGTTTAGCTGTAGTGTTAGATAATTCACTTGGGCTCTTTCTGTTTTTCTAATATAGGCACCCAGGCTAAACTTCCCCTTAGGACTGCTTTTAAGGTATCCCATAGGTTTTTGTTGTGTTGTATTTTCATTATCATTCAGTTCCAGGAATGCTTTATTCTTCTTTTATCTCTCCTTGACCCATTTCATTATCAAGAGTGTGTTGTTAGTCTCCATGGTTTCTTGTAGGCAGGAGGGCTTGTCCTGGTGTTGATGTTGAGCTTTATTGCACTGTTGGTCTGATAGAATGCATGAAACTATTCAATTTTTTTGTATTTCTGGAAGTTCTTCTGTGTCCCAGTATTAGTCATTTTGAGAATACTCCGTGTGGTTGCTGAGTGAAAGTGTATTCTCTGGTATTAGATGGAATATTCAGTAGAGGTCTACGAGGTCCATTTGGTGTATCATATCGTTTCAGTTCAGATGTCTGTTTATTCTTGTCCTGTTGACCTATCCAAAGGACTCAGTGGGGTATTGAAATCTCCCACTATGAGTGTGCTGGGGTTATCTGTGACTTGTGGTCCTGAGAATTGTCTTTAATAAAGTTTGGTACCCAGGAATTTTGGGGCATATATATCATAATTGTGAAATCTTCTTGGTGAATTGTTCCTTTGATAAAAAGGTAAGGCCTTCTTTGTCCTTCTTGATTCTTTTACTTTGAAGTCTATTTGTCTGATATTAAAATAGCCACACCTGCTTCTTTTTGCCACATTGCTTGGAATAGTTTTTTTCATCCCTTCACCTTAAGGTGTGCCTGTCCTTGAATGTAAGATATGTTTTCTTGTAGACAGCATGTTGATGGATTCTGTTCCTAACAATCTCCCAGTTTATGTCTTTTGATTGGGAATTTAGTTCCTAATATTTAATGTTATGACTGACAGGGTTGTGTGCTTCCTTTTGCCTTATTATCCATTTGTGGTTTGGGTTTCAGTTTCTACTTCTGCAGTTATGCTTTTATTGATTTTCCTTTCTAGGTGCCTGGGTTGGTTCTCCTTTCTTCTTTTCTTTGAATGCTTCGAGTGATTCTCTGATGGTTGGGTTTCCAGTCATGTAGTTTTCATGTTGTTTATGTCATGGAAGTTTTTCTCTTCTTCAACTATAATGATATTTTTGCTGGGTATAGTAACCTGGGTTGGCATCTTATTGTCCTTTAACACTGGGAATGCTTCTCTCCAGGTTCTTCTTGCTTTCATAGTTGCATTGAAAATCATTGTAATCTGATAGGTTTCCCCTTATAGGTCACTTATTGCTTTTCTCTTGTGGCTTTAATGATTTGTCTTTGTTTTGGGTGTCTAGCATTTTAACTATGATGTGCATGGAGATTTCTTTCTAATCTTGTCTGTTTGGAGTTCATGTGCTTCTTGTATTTGTATTGGTTTGGCCTTTTTTAGTTTGGGGAAGTTTTCATCTATTATTCTGTTGAAGATCTGTCAGTACCATTTTCTGGATTTCTCCCTTCCTCTATTCCTATGATGCAGAGGTTTGATCTTTTCATAGTACCAAATTCCTGGTTGTTCCTCTTTGTGTATTTTAAATTTTTCATCAATTTTCTTTGAGGTTTTAGTTGTTCTGAGTATCTTCGGTTGATATCTTTTCTGCTTCCTCCATCTGCTTCTGAGCTATTCCTTTCCTCTTGATTGGATGAGTGTTTGATTTCCTTTTCATTTTCCCTTCTGATTTCTTTAGTATTTCTACTTTTTTGGAGCTTCTCAATCTCTTCTTGTAGTTCTTTGCTTCACTTGTTCGTTTTCTTATCTTTTTCAGCATGGGATCTTTTCAGTATTTCTACTTCCTTCCAGAGCTTGTCATTCTCTCTCTCTCTAGGTCCTTCTTGAGTTCTTCATTCTCTTTTCTTAGTTCTTTGATTTGTTCTTTATAATCTTGTAGTTCTTTAAATATGTTCCCAATTGTGTTTCTGATATCTGTGTCCTGGGGCATCCCCAGAGGGATCCCACTGCAGGAGTCTTCCATAGGGTTGGTAGAGCTTGGTGCAGGATTATCTTGCCCCTTTCCGGTGTTGTCTCTTCTTCGTGATCCTGTCATATTGGCTTCTCCTTGCCTGAATTCCAATGTGAGTCCTAAATGCCTCTTCACTGTGTTGAAGGCTTGCTTTGCTTGCCTCCTTCAGATGCTTTCGTAATCCCAGTTGGGGGGTGGGCTCTTCCACTGGCTTCAGGAGATCTCGATGTGTTCAATTTGAAGCTGAGATATATTACCCACAACATATGCAGAATAGAACAGCATTTATGATTGCACTCTTGGAATAAGAATGTGTGAAGGAAAGTAAGTCCTGAGGAGTGTGTGTGTGTGTGTGTGTTTATTTACTTATCATAATTACTTTTCCTTGTTTATAATGAGTATCATATTTTCTGAGTCTAAGACATTCTTGAATATGTCATAAAATAATCAGTAAGATAAAATTGTTTTAACATTGCATAATTAGGGACCAGAGAAATTGCTCAGTGGTTAAATGCACTGGCTACTATTCCAGAGGGCTGAACTTTGATTCTCAGCACCCACATGATGGCTAACAACCATGCATAACTACAGTTTCTGGGGATCTGATGATATCTTATCACCCACATGGGCATTGCAAGACATGGGTGCACCTACCTACTCAAGAGCAATATACTCATACACAAAACATATAAATAATAATTTTATACATATGAGTATATCCCCTGCATGTATTTAAGTACACCCATGCCTCACAATGTCCACAAAATTAGAAGTTGCAGAGTTCCTCTGGAATTGGAGTTATGGACAGTTGTTAGCTGCTATGTGGGTGTTGAGATTTAAACCCTGATCTTCTGCAAGAGCAGCCAGTGCTCTTAACCTCAGAGCCATCTTTCTAGCATTTCGACCTTAAAGTCTAAAGAGATGGCAACATTTGAACTTTGACTTGAAGAAAATCTCAAGATTTTCTCTTTGGGTAAGTTTTAGCAAGAAACAGTGTGAGATTTTGAGGGAATAATGTAAAATAAATTACTGAGAACAAACAGAGGCATTTAATCCATGAAAATACCAAAATACCTGTATTTTAACACACAAATGTGTCAGCAACAGCATGACAAATTCAGACGGGAGGTGGTTGAGTGAGGATGATGGTTTCTAGGAAGAAATGGACAGACACAAATCAAAATGTGGGAAGATCCCACCTAATTTAAATTGAAAAAAATAACTATAATATATAGAGTGGATAAGATATCTGTGGTAGTTTGAATGAGAATGTCCCCCATAGGCTTTAAGTATTCAGACATTTTGTCCCCACTTGGTGGCACTGTTCTGGGAGGTCTTAGAAGGTGTGGCCATGCTGGAGAAGGTATGTCATTGGGGGCGGGCTTAGTGAGTTAAACAAGCCATGCAGTCTACAGTCTTTCTCTCTCTTGAGTTACTGTACTCATTGCAAGATGTGAACTTCAGCTTTCTAGCCCTGGCCACCATGCCTCCTGCCACAATGGACTCTAATTCCCTGGAACCATCAATTGTAAGCTCAAATAAACTCTTCCTTTTATAAGTTCCCTTGGTCATGGTGGTTTTATCGTAGCAACAGAAAAGTGACTAATACAATATCCAAATGAAAGAAAAAGAAAGAGAACCAGGAAACCCACCTATAAAACACAAAAGTATCAAATTTTCAGGATGTGAATGAAAGTTCCCAAAAAGAACCATAACTTCCATTATATCCTTCTACAAGGCTGATTTGCTGATTAAAACTCTAAGGCTATGGAGAGGTAGTAAAGTTACAGGTCTAGACCCAAGTACATTTGCTGGATCCATAGCCTCATCAATAACCATTTATTACTCTCTTCTGTTATGCTTGTCGTATGTCAATTTCCTCTGAGGTAACATCTTTATCTTAGAAGGAAGCTGAATAAACAAGAGAAAATACTAAAGGAAGCTATATAACAGGATGTCTGAAAAGATGTAAACAATAGGGAGTTCTTAATTTACAAAGGTACACAACAGGATGTTTTGAGGAGAGGTGAAACATTCCATCTTGCTGGGAAGCTCATTACCTTCAGGACATAAAATAACACAATAGCGTCAGGAAGTCCCTGAAATTGGCCAGGTTTGCTAGGTCTCTCCAACCCCCAGAATATAAAATAACTGGTGGAGTCAGTCTAAGACCAACCAGCTCTCTCCCTCAGAAGAAACAGAGGCAAGGAAGCTCTCTGGAACAGTTATACACCAACCAAGCAGCCTGGAAGAGGAAAAGAACAGCTGACCTTCTGGGAAGAAATCAAAACCAGCTGAGCTTACTGAAAAAAGACTCAGGCCAACTGAACTACATGGAACAGACATTTCCCAAACCGTTGGGCTGCATGCATGCTGCACAATGAACTCCAGGTGTCCTGCTTTCATGAGCTGACACCCATGCTAGGATGTGCTTTGCTGATACCACTGTCTGCAAGCCATTTGTGCTTCTGTAACACTTTACCTATACTTCTGTAACTAAGATAAATCTCTTTGGCTCATTGGTTGTATTTTGGTGGTCTGTGGTTGGTTTCCTCTGAGGGTGAGTAGATATTTGTTCCCATCTTCCCAGGAATAATGTCACACAACAGTGACCTAAGATGTATGTTATTAGTTAAATCATTTGTAACAAATGAATATACCACTATGTTCTAACCAAATTGCTGAGAATGCTGTCAGCCTTCTCTTTCCTGTAACCCCTGCCTACCTAATACTTACAGCAATTTATTTGATAAGTGCCTTTATTTTTTCTGTTACTATAAGAACTTTATTGCCTTTTAACCACACTGGGAAAGGGTGGTAGAGTAAACTAAATCTATATTACTGGGACATTATCATACACACTTCACTCAAGAATAAGCTGTCTCTTACCCCTTTCAGTTGAAAGCTATTGTTTTTGTATCAAGATGAAAACGAATGCTCAATAGGTACTTCTATTTGATGATAAAACTTTTATATAACATTATCCATTAAAAAGAAAATTGAGAATATAGGGTTATTAAAATGTAAAAAGCTGTATTTTTGGAAAATCATTAAGACACTAGAATAACAAACTAAATTCTGAGCAGAAAAAACATTCCAAATCATACTTTTGAACATTAACTGGTGTCCTGAGTTTTGACACTTGAAACACATCCCAAACGAAATAATAATACAAATGAAAACAAACTAAAAGATATGAACAAAATTTTATTTAAAGAAGATACACAAGTTGTAAATAAATATTTGAAATGTTGTCACTAGACATTATCATGTTATATCCAGTCTTATGTGACTACATACTTAACAGAACAATTAAAATGGACAAAAATCCAAAGCTTCAATGGCTGGTGAGGACATAGACCAATAATTATATAAGCATTTTAGTCATTGTGGCTTGGAATGAAAAAGACTTCAGCTGCTTTGTCAGTTTCTTATAAAGTGTAGATACATTAAGATACTGGAAAGCAGAGAAAACTAACATTATTACTGTATTGAAAATTTTCCATTTTTTCATTTAAAAATATTTTATTAACACTGCTATCTTTTCTTTTCTTTTTTTTTTTCTTTTTTTTGGTCTTTTCAAGACAGGGTCTCCCTGTAGCCCCAGCTGTCCTGGAACTCACTGTGTAGACCAGGCTGGCCTTGAACTCACAAAGATCTGCCTGCCTCTGCCTCCCAAGTACTAGGATTAAAGATGTGCGCCACTACGCCCGGCTAACACTGTTTTCTTTAAGAAGTAGCATGATTATATTGAATGACTTTGTATAATTTGGAGCTTTTGTAATGGGAGTGAATGGTAAATTCAGACAAGCAGTGCTAAATTTCACATTGTTGTTGAAGTTTGATAATACAGTTTTTCATTAAGCAATAGTAAAAAAAATATTATTGTAGGCAGAATTTTAAATTTATATTCTAAGATATATTACATACTTTTAGTTTGATGATTTTATCTGTTTACTTATGACAGTACTTTCTATTTCTTTAACTTCCCGGACTGATTTTATGGTGGTACATTTAAGGCATAGGTGAAGGCATACTATACTGGGGCTAAAAAAGAGAAATCAAAAAAGAATGGATCACCTCTTAATATCCGGTAAGGGGAAAGACCCAACATGAAGGCCTGATTAACCAGGACCACTTCTGGAGGGAAGACCAGAGCGGGGCCCCAGGGAAGGTGGGAGTATTATTCGAGAGAACTAGTCATCTCAAGACTAGAATCTGCAAATAACAGAGGCCTCACCAGTCACCAGAACAAGATCAGAGCCTCTATAATGCACAACATGGAGCCTTGCAATGTAGTCACTTAGAGAAGACAAACTCCTGCGCAGCATCAGGAGGTACCCCATATTCTATTCTGATTGTGTTTTGCTTATGAAATCTTGAGATCAAAAGGTAGATTCCACCTAATATGAGAAAGTAGAAAGAACAAACGATGTTACAGCATTAGGTAGAACAGAGAATCTCCTAAAAGAATATCGAGTGGAATTTCTGCAAGGAATACAAACCCACAACAGCTTTGTCTTCAAATATGGTTTCATATTATATTGTTTGTGTATTGTAAAGACTGGAATGACTCAATTTTGTATAAAATAGCCTTATTAGAGATTTGAGGCCAGCCCTGTCATCAGTTTGAGTCTGGCACACAATTCCAGGAAGTGCTGACCACAGCCCACTTCCCCACCACCCACAAATGCGTAACTGTTATGAAATGATTAACTAACTGCTCACTCTGGCTTCTGTAAACTTGCTTAATCTCTGCTTGTACAATAAACCTATGGTGCTATCCCACACCAACAGAATGGAAGCAGTTGTGGGTTTTGCCTTTAAGATCCCCCTTCCCACTTCATTTGCGATTGTGATCCCTGTTACCAATCAAGTGTCTGTGGTCTGCTGCAGCTTTTATTAAAATTTGTCTGATTAAAACTTGATGGAGAATGGGAGGTATTCCCCTGTGGTCTCACACTCCATAACAATATGATAAAGAGAAACAATATGGTAACTTTTTTTGCTACATATTTTTCAATTAATTTTTGATTTTCAGTTTTCTTTCCCACATAATTAAATTGTTGTGTTAACTATTCTATAATCTATTTTTTCATATATTAATATCTTTATTGTTGAGTACTTATTTAAATCAGCCATATCAAATATTAAAAAGCTGTAACTATGCTGATTTCCAAGAATTTTTTATCATATCAGTTATCAGGCCATACTAGTTTAATTACTGAGCAACCCACAGTATATTTGACACTCTTATTCTTTGTTGTTATTTTTTTAATATCATGCTGTGATGGCCTTTATCTCCCCATCCGTCTCCCATTCTAGTCAACACAAGCTAGCTTTCTCCTCCCCACATGCTCATTTTCCTGTCTTGGCCTGGCTTCCTGACTTCCCGGCTTGCTTTGTGCTTGCTTTCTCTCTCTTTTCAAGCCCTATGCTCTCATAGGGTACTAGGCCCTCATAGAATCTGTCTTTTCCACTCCAGTGACAGAAGAAAAGCCCCAAACTCTCTTTTTTTCTGGTCTTTTTTGAGACAAGGTTCTCTCTGTAGCCCCAGCTGTCCTGGAACTTGCTATGTAGACCAAGCCAGCCTTGAACTCACAGAAATCCATCTGCCTCTGTCTTCCAAGTGCTGGGGTTAAAAGCCTGTGCTACCAAGCCTGGCTAAACCCCAAACTATCATCTGTGACTGGCATAGTTTTACTATGAAGCTGCATCTCTCCTAATCTGTATTGAGAGCACCTAAATTCCATGTGACACATCTGCTATTTAGTAGAAATTAAATGAAGAAATAAAGATTCTGTATTGTTGATCTTTGTTTTTTTCTAGAATGAAGACATTCTGGAAAACTGTGAAAATATAAAAATGTGAGCTTGTACTCATAAATTATCACTTATTGTTACAAAATGAAAAAAACTGAGAGAAAGATGCAGGACAGTTATGGCAGAATGCATGATCTGGGATGGGGTGGGGTCGGGGGAAGGGAAAGGGAAATATGCCTGAACTGAATTGCAAAATGATGTATGAAATACACAAAGCATCAATAAAAACACGAAAATTTAAAGAAATTTAAAAAAAATAAAAATAAAAATGCTGTTCAAGAAAGTTTGTTATAATTTTAAGCGTAAAATAACTGATATTCTTACATACCATTAAATGCATGATAATCGGAGTGATACAAGTGCAATGTAAACTTTGTATGTAGAGTTGAACTAAAGTATTATCAACAACCAGGTGTGAACAACAGAAGCCACTTTGCAAACAGAGGCAAAGGACAGATCAATACATCTCTTTATGGTACTCTGAACTGGATGAACATACCTTTGGAATTGGCACATTCAGTTCTCTGATACCTAGAAAAAAATTCATATTACATATGTTTAATAGGATCAGACTGAATTAGTTTTATTTCTAACATGTAAAGCGCAGCCAGAAGAGATGATATCTCCTCTGGTTTTCCTTAAGCAAAAACACAGAAATTATATTGGGTGAATAGTCTGACTTTCTTCTTAACAGACTAATCTAGTATAAATAAATCAGTTTTGCCACTAAAATCTAATCTGATACACTTTGATTTACTCATTAGATATGGCTGTGCTATCCTACATTTTAAATATACCACTGGCCAAATCCAGAACTAATGTGTTTATAGTTTTAGGCGGTCATATTCTATCTTCAAGTTTTTTGGCTAAAATAATAAAGTCTTTTGGATTTAAGAGCCAATGTCAAGAACAATGTGTTTGATACACTTACTACTAGTGATTAAAGATGCATTTGCATTTAGATATAACTGGATTTAATTATTACAATTATTTATTGTGATTTCTATCTAATTTTACATCTTACATTGTTAGAATTGGTTTAATCTAAGTCTCTAATCTGGTGTGAACTGCTTGAAAATTTGATTTTATTTAAATTTTAAAACAGGTATATCTCATAATTGTTACCAATTAAAGAGATTATGCAATTATTTCCAATGAGGTGTCTCATTGGAAATAATCAATCATAAACAGGATCAAAGAATTTAATGACCTTGATGAAGACATGAACAACTCAAAAAACTCAGAGAGGAATAAACTCCTGAGAGAAGCTTAAGAAAATATGAATATAAATCTGAATGAAATGACAAAAAAATCAGGACTTGGAATGTAAATTCATGAAACAGATAGATATATTGAGGAAATTCAGGACAAAATCAAAACAGAATCTAAGCACTCAATACCAGAAATAGAAGAATGCCTCTGAAGCAGAATGAAAATATTAAAAACAACATAAAGAGTATAGGAAAATGTTGAAGAATTAGAATGGTCAAAGTGAGGGAACAGCAACAACATAAGTACTGGGTCAAAGATCTGACTGAAACATTTTTTATTGATGTTTTGTATATTTCATACATCATTTTCCAATTCAGTTCAGGCATATTCCCCTTTCCCTTCCTTCCACCCCATCCCACCCCATCCCAGGTCATGCATTCTGTCATAACTGTCCTGCACTTTCTCTCAGTATTTTTTTTTTTATTTCGGTATGTGTATCAATGTACTGTCTGCATGCAGGTTTGTGCACCCGTGTCGTGCAATGCCGCGGAGGTCAGAAGAGGGTCTCGGATTCCCCTGGAACTGGAGTTCTCCTGGAACTGGAGTTTCAGACGGCTCTCGGCCACCATGTGGGTGCTGGGGATCGAACCCGGGTCCTCTGCAAGAGCGGTCGGCGCTCTTAACCGCTAGGCCATCTCTCCAGCCCCCTCTCTCAGTATTTTTTATATTATTCCAAAATATGCATATATACACTCCACACATAAGTCAAAATTAAAAATTCTGAAATAAACTATAGGTTGATTCCTAAACACATTTAGAGATTCACATTTTAACAGTAAATTTGCATGCAGGTATAAAGTCATGTAACTTTACATTCTTTTTTCTAAATAGAATATGACTACATATCCTCCATCTATATATGGTAATTACAATATGTGAGTATAAGTGGATGGATAATTTTAGAGCCCATTTATAGATTCACATTGTAATAGCACAGTTGCTTTCAGATACAATGAAATATAATAATAGAGTTGCTCAGTTTGATTGCCAACTGGGGATTTGATGTTAGCATCCACAAGTGAGGGAAATCATTTGTCTTTGTTTTTCTGGAACTGTGTTATTTCACTTAGTATAATTGCTTCTAGCTCCATGAATTTACCAGCAAAGCTCATGATGTCATCTTTCTTTTCTTTTTTTAATATTTTTATTGTACTATTTTTAAATAATAGGTCATAAGAATGAATACAGGCATCCTTCATGTATAACCACTTTGCAAGTAGCTATGCCCAAACTTATACAACCTGAGGCCCCTATCGTCCAGCTGGGAGAGCTTATATATACTATCATGTTGATCAAATAAGAGTCCAGTCTATGTTTCTGCAGTTTTGTAATTCACCCCAATCACAGCTCTTACATTCTACCACATGCCCTTTTCTGCAGATTGTTCCCAAGGCTTTAGAAAAGGGACCCAAGTGGGCGAGAAACAAAACAGTCTACTTTCTCTGGAGATGTCGTTTTGGACTCTGACCAGTTCAGGCTGTTTTCTTTCATGAGTTGGAAGTTTATCCAGGAGTAACCTTTTACTCCTACTGATGAAGCACAAGCAGTTAGATATACAGGCATCTGACCAGTACTAATTATTATGGAAGGATATGTTGGTATAGACACAGATGTTTGGAAGGTATGCTAATCCATGGACTATAGCTTTTCTGTAAAAGCTGACAAGGTCTTACTGTGGCTTATAACATCTCTTAACCACTAGACGACTTAAGTTTGTAGCATCAGCCCTGAATTATTCCTCCAAGGAGAGAGCTAATAGATAATTAGATTTGGGATATACAGACATTTGGCTGCCACTGCTGCACAGTATTTCCAGGCAGGTGAGGGGTAGCTGATGCTGACAGAGGAGTCTTGCTTGACTCAAGGAGGCCAATATCTGCTTTGTTTATTTAGTGGACTTTGGTAACATTCTCTGGCATTCCAGAGGCCAACTGTACACTTGCAAGTATGGTCTCAATATATCTTTCCCATGCTTACACCAGGTCTTTGACAGCAGGGCCTTACTGCCTCTCTTCTTGTGGGTATCCCAGTTTTATGGCAAAAAGCCTTTATCTTTTGGGGGGCTTGGATCCCCTAGCCAACATCTTCTTGGCTGAGTAATCCATTTCTGATAACATAGCTCTCCTGTATTAATATATTTTGCTCAATTACCCAGCTTATATAGACTTTAGTATTATATTTGGCTCTGAATAGAGAATTATCCTTTCACAGTTCCTACAACTATGAGTCAATTAAAGAAGGCAACTATATCGCTTTTATAAGAGATTAACTCTGTAACAGTAAGCTCTAACTTACAGATAGGGAATAACTTCATTACCATCATGTTTTTCTTTGTTCTATGAAAAGGAGGTAAGGAAGTCTCCTATATTAAAACTTTGAGGCACCTGAAATTTGAAGTTCATTAGGACACATCATAAATAGTTGTTACAGTTAGGATCCACAGAGATGTTTGATACCTGTAGCAGTCTGAGGCTTTTCCTCCTTTTAATGTTTAGCTGGGCCAACTTTTCTGTATTAAATTTACTCAAGCAGTTTATCATTTCCTGTATGTTGTTAATTTGGGAAGCTAACTTAATTCCTTTAGTTAAATTATCCTACAGGTAGAAGAAAATGTTACAAGTTGATACTGTACAACACAATCATTGTATAGAATATTTGTATCCATTAACCCCTAAATTGTTGTTATACAAATTATAAGTGAGGCAGATGTGGACTACAATTTATATTTCCAATTATCTTAAATGTATTACCTTTTCTGTTAAAACCTTTTAACCAATATTGTTTAATGCAGACGTTTTTACTTTTACTAAAACCTAGAATACCATATAATATGCAGAAAAAGTTTGGGCAAATTTGGATACCTGTTAAGCTCACATCAATTAACTATACCTTAATCTAATGAAGACCCATGCCCACCTTCCAACCCTCCCACCCCACCAGATTCACCATTTCAGTCAGTTCTTGTTGCAGCCTTTTCTGTTGTTGTTGTTGTTGTTGTTGTTGTTGTTGTTTCCAATATGCATCACTCCCCACACAGAATATTTTCAACTGGGTTATTGGTGCTAGCATCCGCAGATGAGAGATACCATCCATCGTTTGTTTTTCTGGGACTGTGTTACTTCACTTAAGGTAATTTCTTCCAGTTCCATCCATTTACCTGCAAATTTCGTCATGTCATCTTTCTTTACCTCTGCATAGAACTCCATTGTGTAGATGTTTCACATTTTCTCTATCCATTCGTCAGTTTAGGGGCATTTTGGTTGGTTCCAGCTCTCCACTATTGTGAAGAGAGCTGCAATGAACATGACCGTTCATGTATCTCTGTGGTATGAAGAGTCTGGTGGATATATTCCCAGAAGTGATATGGCTGAGTCAGGTGGTAGGCTCATTTTGAGTCTTTTAAGTGTTCTCCATACTGCTTTCCATAGTGGTTGTCCAAGTTTGCATTGCCACCAGCAGTGGATGAGTGTTCCCTTTTCCCCGCACCCTCTCCAGCATTTAGGATCATTTGTTTTCTTGATCCTTGCCAGCCTTATCGGGGTGAGAGGATATCTTAAAGTGGTTTTAATTTGCATTTCCTTAATTATTAGAGATGTTGAACACTTTTTAAGATGTTTCTCAGCCATCTCTATTTCCTCACTTGTGAAGTCTCTGCTCAGATCTTTACTCCATCTTTTGAGTGAGTCATTTGTTTTCTTCTTTGTTTTTTGAATAGTTTATATATTCTGGAGGTTAATGCTCTGTCAGATGTTTCAGCAATGAAGGTTTCCTCCCACTCTGTGGGTTTTCTCTTCACTTCCCTGACTGTTTCTTTTGCTGTAATGAAACTTTTGAGTTTAATAATGTCCCACTTGTCAATTATCAACCTTATTTCCTGAGCAGCTGCTAACTGATTTTCCTATACCTATGTCTTGTAAGTTGGTGCCAACCTTTTCTTCTATCACCTTTAGAGTTTTGGGTTACACATAGAGGTCTTTGATCTATTTGGAGATGATTTTTGTACAGGGTGAGAGGTAGGGGTTTAATTTTATTTTTCTACAGGTGCTGATCCAGTTTTGCCAACACCATTTGCTGAAGATGCTGTCTTTCCTCCACTGATTCTTTTTGGCCCCCTTATCAAATATGAGGTGGCTAAAATTGTATGTGCTCAAGTTTGGATCTTCAGTTTCGTTCCATTGGTCTACCGGTCTGTTTTTGTGCCAGTACCATGCTTGTTTTATGACTATAGCCCTGTAATATAGTTTGATGTCTGGTATAGAAATCCCCCCTGTATTTAAGAATTTTTTCTAAGCCTGTGAAGAATGTTCTTGGGATTTTAATTAGGATTGCTTTGAATCTGTATATTAATTTGGGTAAAATGGACATTTTTACTATATTAATTTTTTCCAATCCATGAGCATGGGAGGTCTTTCCATCTTCTGATGTCTTCTTCAATCTCCTTCTTCAGGAGCTTATAATTTTTGTCGTAGAGATCTTTAGTGGTTTTGGTTAGGTCGATTCCTAGGTATTTTATTGATTTTGAGGGTATTGTGAGTGGGAAGGACTCCTTGTATTCCTTCTTCAGTTGCTTGTTGTTGGTGTAGAGAAAAGCTACTGATTTTTTTAGGTTAATTTGTAACCTGCTACTTTACTGAAACTTTTAATCATTTCTAGTTTTCTTGTGGAGTTTTTAGCATCCCTTAGGTAAATTATCATATCATCTGCAAAAAGGGATAGTTTTACTTCCTCTTTTCCATTTAGTATTCCTTTAATTTCCTTTTCTTGCCTTACTGCCCTAGCCAGTGTTTCAAGCACTATATTGAAGAGGAGTGGTGACAGGGGGCAGCCTTGTTGGGTTCCTATCTTTAAGGGGAATCCTAACTTCTCTCCATTTAGGATGATACTGGCTGTGGGTTTCTTTTTTTTATATATTTTTTTATTTTTATTTTTAAGGGATTCTACAATACAATGACACAGTTGTTTGCAGATAACATTGATGTTACTCAGTATGTCATACAATTAAGTAATTGGTGCATTTTGCAAGTATCTATGTCCAAATTTTGAACAACCCAAGTTCCCATAGTCCAGTTGGAGAAGCTTGTATGCACAGGCATGTTGATCAATCAGGTGTCCAGACTATATTCCTATAGTCTCATGATTCACCCCTATCTCTCCACAGCCCTTACAATCTACCACGCCTCCTCTTCCGCAGTTTGTTCCCTAGGCTTTGGGAAAGGGGCACAAGTGGGTGAGAAGAAAACAGTCTAATTTCTTTGGAGTTGTCATTTTGGACTCCAGTCTGTTCAGTTTGTTTCCCTTCACGGATTGACAGCTTTCACAGTGATACCCTTTTCAGTCATACTAACAAAGCTCAAGCTATTGGATGTACAGGCATTTAAGCAGTACCACTTATTGTGTCAAGCTAAGCTGTGAGCATAGACACAGATGCTTGGATGGTATGCTAATCTGCAAACTGTGGTTTCTCTATAAAGGGTGACAAGTTCTTATTGTGGCTTATAACATCGCCTAACCACTAGAGGACATAAGCTTGTGGCATCCGCTGTGAGTTATTCCTCCAAGGAGAGAGCTAATAGCCAAATAGTTTTGGGATATAATATAGACACTTGGCTGCCACTGTTGCACTGTATCTCCAGGCTGTTGAGGTGTAGCTGATATTTTCGGAGGAGTCTTGTTTGTCTCAGGGAGACCAATATTTTGCTGTATTGCTGTAGTGGCCTTTGGTAACGCTCTCTAGCATTTCAGAGGCCAGTTGTACGCTAGCAGGTGACGTCTCATAACATTTTTCATGCTCACACCAGGTCTTCGACAACAGGGACTTACTGCCTTTCTCCTTGCATATATCCCACTTATAGGCAAAAGGCCTTTATAATTTGGGGGGGCGGGTTTGAATCCCCTAGCCAACATCTCCTAGGCAGAATAATTCATTGCTGATGTCAGAGCTTTCCTGTAGTAATATATTTTGCTTAATTACACAACTTATAAACACTTTACTATTGAATTTGGCTCTAGATAGAGAAATATCCTTTCACAGTTCCTATGCCTATCAATCAGTTAATACGTTGTGCCTGTTTTATAGGAAATTACCACCGTAACAATTGGCTCTAGTTTACAGTTTGGGAGTGGTTTCATTACCATCCTGTTTTTCTTTTTTCAAAAAAAAAAAAAAAAAAAAAGGGGGGGGAGAGGTAGGAAGGTTTCTCAGCATTAGGGTCCATTATTAACAGTCAACCCCAATATTATTCAGAGAGATGCTCAGTGACCGTGTCTCAGGCAGTCTGATGTTCCTCATTCCTTAGTGTTCAGATGGGTCAACCTCTCTGCTGACATTCCCCAGTTCATCCTGCACAGCCATAAGTTGTATGTTTTCAGGCATTTAGATTGGTGACTTTTACCTGTGGGAACATAAAATTCTCCTCCCATTGTTATTTTCAAGATCAGAAAAATTGAAAATTTATCAATAGGATTGAAACACAGAGTTTTCCATTTATATCCCAGAAAGGATAGTACCCCACCTCCCCCCTCCCTCTCTTTTTTTTTTTTAGGTTTTTGTTTTGACCTATAGATGCCTAAGTTGTATTACACATACCCATAAGCAGGAGCCAAGGCATAAGCTTTCATTACATTTACCCAAACTGGTTCTCATTGACTGTATGCTACTTATTTGGGAAGGAAATTTAAGCTTAGTTCCTTTAACTTGTCCTACAAGTAAAGAAAGTGTTATAATGTGATATTGTGTTATTCAGAAAAAATATATAGGCCATTTGTATACCTTAACCCGATACAAATTATAAATAAGACCAATTAACATTTTATATTCCCGATTAGTTCAATTGTATTACCATTTCCACCAAAACCTACACCTAAATTTAATTAATCTAAACAATTCACTAAGCCATTAAAATATCCTATACTTGGTGGATAAAGCTTGGGCAGAGTTGAGAACCTGCTAAATAAATTTTACCCAATAAACACTTTGCTCTTTAACGCTTTATGACTGGACTAAGACTTCTACTTATTTGGTAAGTAAAAATTTAAGCTTAATTCCTTTAAATTGTCCTACAAGTAAAAGAAAGTGTTACACTGTGATGTTGTGTATTTCAGAAAAATATAGAGACCAACCCAATACTAACTATAAATAAAACAACTAGCATTTTATATTCCCAGTTAGTTCAAATGTCAGTATCTAGCTCCTTTCCTTTTTTTTCCCAGCACAAGATTCCTTCATATAAAACCAATTTGCTATTCTAGTATCAGATAAAATATATAGGCTGTGGGTTTCTTATATATGGCTTTGATTATGTTAGGAATGATCCTTCCAGTCCAATTCCCTCTAAGACTTTAATCATGAAGGGATGCTGGATTTTGTCAAAGGCCTTTTCTGCATCAATGGAGATGATGGTGTGGTTTTTGTCCTTCAGTCCATTTATGTGTTTTATGATATTTACTGATTTTCGTATGTTGAACCATCCCTGCATCTCTGTTATGAATCCAACTTGATCATGGTGAATGATCTTTTTGATGTGGGTCTGTATATGGATTGTGAGTATTTTGTTGAGAATTTTTGCATCTGAGTTAACTAATGAGATGGGTCTGTAGTTCTATTTTTTGGATGCATCCTTGCCTGGTTTTAGTATTAGAGTGATGTTGGCTTTATAGAAGAAATTTGGGAGATTTCTCTCTGCTTGTATCCTTCTGAACAGTTTTAGTAATAATGGTTGTAAGTCCTCTTTGAATGTTTTATAGAATTCTGCTGTGAAACCTGGGCTTTTTTTAGTTGGGAGGGCTCTTATTACATTTTCAATTTCTTCATATGTTATGGTCTGTTTATGCTGTCAATCTCCTCTTGGTGTAGCTTTGTTGATTCCCTGGATTGTAGATATTCATCCATTTCTCTTAGGTTTTCAAATTTGGTAGAGTATAGGTTTTTGAATTATTCCTGTATGATTGTCTGGATCTTTTCACTGTCTGTAGTAATATTTCCCCTTTCCTCCTCAATTCTACTGATTAGGAGTTGTTTCTTTCTTTTGGTTAACTGGGTTAGGCATCTATCTATCTTGTTTATTTTCTCAAAGAACCAACTTTTGCATTTTGCATTCTTTGATTTTCTGTATTGTTTTCTTTGTTTCTATTTCATTGATTTCTGCTCTGAATTTTGTTATTTCCTCCTGTCTGCTGTGTTTAGGATCTATTTGTTGTTGTCTTTGCCATGATTTTAGCTGCAGTGTTAGTTCATTTATCTGTGCTCTTTCTGTTTTTTTTTTTGTTTGTTTGTTTGTTTTGTTTTGTTTTGTTTTGTTTTTTATATAGGCACCCAGGGCTATAAGCTTCCCTCTTAGGACTGCTTTAAAAATGTCCCATAGGTTTTGTTGTGTTGTATTGTCTTTGTCGTTTAGTTCCAGGAATGCTTTTATTTCTTTCTTTTTTTTATTATTAATTTTATTTATTTCTGTATGTGTATGAATGTACTGTCTGCATGCAAGTCTGTGCACCGGTGTCGTGCAATGCCGCGGAGGTCAGAAGAGGGTGTCGGATTCCCCTGGAAATGGAGTTCTAGAATTGGAGTTTCAGACGGCTCTCGGCCGCCATGTGGGTGCTGGGGATCAAACCCTGATCCTCTACAAGAGCGGTTAGCGCTCTTAACTGCTAGGCCATCTCTCCAGCCCTTCTTTCTTTATTTCCTCCTTCACCCATATATTATTCAGGAGTGTGTTGTTTAGTCTCCATGTGTTCATGTAGGTAGGAGGACTTATCCTGGTGTTGATATTGAGCTTTATTGCACTATGTTCTGATAGAATGCATGAAGTTATTTCAGTTTTTCTGTATTTGTTGAGATGTTTTCTGTGTCCAAGTGTGTGGTCAATTTTGGAGAATGTTCCATGGAGTGCTGAGTAGAAAGTATATTCTCTGGTTATGGTTGGAATATTCGGAAGATGTCTGTGAGGACCATTTCCTTTATTGTATTGTTCAGTTCAGATGTCTCTCTGTTTATTCTTTGTCCAGTTGATCTGTCCAACAGACTTAGTAGGGTTTTGAAGTCCCCTACTATGAGTGCGTTGGGGTTAATCTGTGCCTTGAGGTCCTGTAGAGTCGTATTTACAAAGCTTGGTGCACTGGAGTTTGGTGTATATACTCATGATTGTGAAGTCTTCATGTTTAATTTTCCTTTTGATAAGGATATAATGGCCCTCCTTGTCTCTTCTAATTGCTTCTACTTTGAATTCTATTTTGTCTGAGATTAGGATAGCAACTCCTGCTTTCTTTTTAGTACCATTTGCTTGGAATATTTTTTCCATCCTTTCACTTTCAGTTGATGTCTATCCTTAAGGGTGAAATGGGTTTCTTGTACACAGCATATTGATGGGTTCTGTTTACTAATCCATTTTCCCAGTCTATGTCTTTTGATTGGGGAGTTTAGCCCGTTGATATTTAAGGTTATAATTGAGAAGTATTTGTTGCTTCCTTTCATCTTATTATACATTTGCATTTTTTGTGTAGGTTTCTACCTCTGCATTTCTGTTTTTATTAAATTTTTTTTCTGTCAAGGTGCCTAGGGATTGTTGTTCCTCTCCTCTGTCCTTTGAATTGTTTCAAGCATTCTCTGGAGGGTTGGTTTTCCAAGCATGTATTCTTTCATCTTGTTTATGTCATGGAAGATTTTTTCTCTTTCCTTCAACTGGAATCAATAGTTTTGCTGGATATAGTAACCTGGTTGACATCCATAGTCCTTTAGCAATTGGAATGCTTTGGTCCACATTCTTCTTGCTTTCATGGTTTGTGCTGGAAAGTCAGCTGTGATTCTGATAGGTTTTCCCTTGTATGTAACTTGTTATTATCTTGTGGATTTCAGAATTTTGTCTTTGTTTTGGGTATCTAGCATTTTAACTACGATATGGTGGGGGGGAGTTTCTTTTCTGGTCTAGTCTATTTGGTGTTCTACTTGATTCTTGTATTTGCATGGGTTTGTCTTTTTTTAGTTTGGGGAAATTTTCCTCTATTATTTTGTTGACAATCTGATCAATACAATTTTCTTTGGATTCTTCTCCTTCCTCTATCCCTGTGATGCAGAGGTTTGATCTTTTCATAGTTGTCCCACGAGTGGAACAACATTTCTTGGTTGTTCCACTCGTGTATTTTTAAATTTTTCATATTCTTTACTTGAGCTTTTTAGTTGTTCTGTATTGTCTTCCAGGTCTGATAATCTTTTTTCTGCTTCCTCCATTCTGCTTCTGAGCCTTTTTCCCATTCTTTCCTCTTGATTGGATTACTGTTAAATTTCCTTTTTTTATTGTTCTTCCTGTGTTTTCCTTACAATTTCCATTTGCTTTTGGAGCTTCTCAAACTTTTCTTGTAGCTCATTGGTTTCCTTTTTCATTTCAGCATGGGATCTTTTCAATGTTTCCACTTCCTTTCAGAGTTTGTCGTTTTGTCCCTCTAGTTCTTTCTGGAATCTGACATTTTCTCCTTTTAGTTCTTTCCAAAGTTTGTCCTTGTCTTCCTCTAGGTCCTTTCTGAGTATTTCATTCTCTCCCCTTAGTTTTATGATTTCTTTGAATATATCTATGATTATTATTTTGGGATCTGTGGCCTGGGTTATCCCTACGGAGATTCCATTGTAGCGGTCCTCCACTGGCTCCGTAGAGTTTGGTGTAGAGTTTTTCTGTGCTTTTCCCATATTATTCTTTCGTTGTGCTCTTGGCCTGTGGTTAGCTTTTTTCTTTATTCTGATGCGAATTTTGAATGCCTCTTCACTTTGTTGAAGGATTGTTTTCCTTGATTCCTGCAGGTGTCTTTGTTATATTCTCCTTATGAATGGAGTTTTGACTGTCTAGGTTTTAGGCTTTCAATTTTGGTTATATATTGAAAGGTATTGTTCACTTTTCCCTTTCTGTTCTTCAGGAGCTGGGTGGGTAGCAACCTGTTGACACCTTCTGGATACTATATTTCTTATGCTGTCAGTCACTCTCTCCTGAGTTCCACTTGGGGGTTCCAGTTGGTAGCAGGGGTGGGGGGGGTGTTTGGGTTGCTGTCTGTGTTTGAGCCTCAGTTCCTAGCTCCCAAGGCCTTCTGGGACACCTTTCCCAATCAGCTGGACCCTCCAGTCCTTTCAGATTCCACCCCTAGCTGAAGCACCAGCAGCAAGTAAACCACCACCAACTATTTGCCCAAACTCTGGGTTCAGGCCTCAGCTCCTAGTTCCCAAGGCCTTAAGGGACACGTTTCCCAGTCAGCTGGACCTGCAAGCCCCCTCAGACTCCACCCCTGGCTGGAGCACCTGCAGCAAGTAAACCACCACCAAATATTTGCCCAAACTCTGGGTTCAGGTCTTGGCTCCTAGTTCCCAAGGCCTTGAGGGACACATTTCCCAGTCAACTGGAACTGCAAGTGCCCTCAGACTCCTCCCCTAGCTGGAGCACCAACAGCAAGTAAACCGCCACCAAATACTTTCCAGAACTCTGTGTTCAGGCTTCAGCTCCTAGTTCCCAAGGCCTTCCAAGGCACATTTCACGTCATCTTTCTTTACTGCTGCATAGAACTCCATTATGTAGATGTGCCACATTTTTGTTATCCAGTCATCAGTTGAGGGGCATTTGGGTTGGTTCCACATCTTTGCTATTATGAAGAGAGCTGCAATAAACATAGCTGTGCATGTATCTTGCTGGTAGGTTGCATCTTATGGGCATAATGCCAGGACTGGTATGGCTGGGTAATGTCATAAGCTCATTTTGAGTATTTTTAAGGGTTCTCCACACTGCATTCCACAGTGGTTGTACCAGTTTACATTTCCACCAGCAGTGGGATGAGTGTTCTTCTTTCCCACAACCTCTCCAACATTCGGTGTCTTTTGTTTTCTAGATCTTGTCTAGACTTATTGGAGTGAGATGATACCTTAGTGTGGTTTTAATTTGCATTTCCTTAATTATTAGTGATGTTGAACACTTTTAAAGATATTTCTCAGCCATCTTTTCAGTAGGTCATTTGTTTTCTTACTTCTTTGTTTTTTAAGTAAGCTTATATATTCTGCATGTGAATGCTTTGTCTGATGTATCAGTGGTGAAGGTTTCCTCCTACTCTGTNAACATAGCTGTGCATGTATCTTGCTGGTAGGTTGCATCTTATGGGCATAATGCCAGGACTGGTATGGCTGGGTAATGTCATAAGCTCATTTTGAGTATTTTTAAGGGTTCTCCACACTGCATTCCACAGTGGTTGTACCAGTTTACATTTCCACCAGCAGTGGGATGAGTGTTCTTCTTTCCCACAACCTCTCCAACATTCGGTGTCTTTTGTTTTCTAGATCTTGTCTAGACTTATTGGAGTGAGATGATACCTTAGTGTGGTTTTAATTTGCATTTCCTTAATTATTAGTGATGTTGAACACTTTTAAAGATATTTCTCAGCCATCTTTTCAGTAGGTCATTTGTTTTCTTACTTCTTTGTTTTTTAAGTAAGCTTATATATTCTGCATGTGAATGCTTTGTCTGATGTATCAGTGGTGAAGGTTTCCTCCTACTCTGTGGGTATTCTCTTCACTTCCTTGATTGTTTCTTTAGCTGTACAAAAGCTTTTGAGTTTGATGAAGTCCCACTTGCCAGCTATTGTCCTTATTTCCTGTGCAGCTGCTGTTTGATTTAGAAAGTCTTTTCCTACACCTATGTCTTGTAGGTTGCTGCCGTCTTTTTCTTCTATCACCTTCAGGGTTTCAGGTTTCAGGTTGAGATCATTGATCCACTTGGAGTTGATTTTTGTACAGGGTGAGAGGTAGGGGTTTAATTTTGTTCTTCTACAAATGGTGATCCAGTTTTAACAAAACCATTTTCGGAAGATGCTATCTTTCCTCCATTGAGCTTTTTTTGGCCCCTTTGTCAAATATGAGGTGCTCAAGTTTGGATCTTCAATTTTGTTCCATTGGTCAATGGTTCCGGTTTTTTGCCAGTACCAAACTGTCTTTATGACTATAGCCATGTATTATAGCTTGAAGTCTGGTAATGTAATACCCCCAGTATTGCACTTTTCACTCAGGGTTGCTTTAGTTATTTAGGGTCTTTTGTTTTTTTATATGAATTTAAGGATATTTCTAAGTTTGTGAAAAAGCTCATGGGGATTTTGATTGGGATTACATTGAATCTGTATATTAATTTGTGTAGAATGGACATTTTTACTACATTAATTTTTCCAATCCAAGAGCATGGGAGGTCTTTCCTTCTTTTGATGTAATTTTCAATCTCCTTCTTCAGGGTTTTAAAATTTTTGTTGCAGATGTTTTTGGTGTCTTTGGTTAGGTTTATCCCTAGATTTTTTTGACGTTATTGTGATTGGGAAGGTCTCCTTATATTTCTTCTCCAGTTGCTTATTATTGATGTAAAGAAAGGCTACTGATTTTTCTAGGTTTAAATTTTGTATCCTGCCACTTTACTGAAACTTTTGATTGTTCCTAAGAATTTTGGGGTGGAGTTTTTAGCATCCCTTAGGTAAACTATCATATCATCTGCAAAAAGGGATAGTTTTACTTCCTCTTTTCCAATTAGTACCCCTTTAATTTCTCTTTCTTGCCTTATTGCCCTAGCAAGCATTTCAAGCACTATATTGAAGAGGAGTGTCAATAGTGGACAGCTTTGCCATGTTCCTGCCTTTAAGGGGAATGTTTCCAACTTTTCTCCATTTAGGATGATATTGGCTGAGTGTTTCTTGTATATGGCTTTGATTATATTGAGGAATGATTCCTCCAATCCAATTCCCTCTAAGACTTTAAGCATGAAGGGATGCTGGAATTTGTCAAAATCTTTTTCTCTATCAATTGAGATGATTGTGTGTGTATTTTTTGTCTTTAAGTCCATTTATGTGTTTTATGATGTTTGTTGATTTACATATGTTGAAACATCCCTGCATCTCTGGTATGAATCCAACTTGGTTATGCTGGATGATCTTTTTGATGTGGGTCTGTATGTGGTTTGCAAGTATTTTGTTGAGAATTTTTGCATCTGTGTTCATCAATGGTATGGGTCTATAGTTTTCTTTCTTGTTTGTGTCTTTGCCTGGATGAATATTAGATTGATGCTGGTTTTGTAGAAGGAATTTGGGATATTTCCCTCTGTCTGTATCCTTCTGAAAAGTTTGAGTAGTAATGGTTGTATGACCTCTTTAAATGTTTTATAGAATTCTGCTATGAAACCATCTGGGCCTGGGCTTTTTTTAGTTGGGAGGTTTTTTATTACATCTTCAATTTCCTCAAGTGTTATGTGTCTGTTTAAGCTGTCAATCTCTTCTTGGTTAAGCTTTGGCAAATCCCAGGATTTCAGATATTTATCCATTTCTCTTAGGTTTTCAAATTTAGTAGAGTATAGGTTTTTGAAGTATTCTCCTTTGATTGTCTGGATCTTGTCTTTATCTATTTTGGATGTTTCCCCTTTCATCACAAATGCTATTGATTTGGAGTTGCTCTTTCTTTCAGTTAACTGGGCTAGAGATCTGTCCATTTTGTTTAACTTTTCAAAGAACCAGCTTTTGGATTCATTGATTTTTGTATTGTTTTCTTTGGTTCTATGTCATTGATTTCTGCTCTGAGTTTTGTTATTTCTTCCTGTCTGTTGGGTTAAGGGTTCATTTGTTTTTGTCTTTCAAGTGTTTTTAGCTACATTGTTAGATCATTTACTTGTTCTCTTTCTGTTTTTTTTTTAACATTTTTTTATTGATGCTTTGTGCATTTCATACATCATTTTCCAATTCAGTTCAGGTATATCTCCCCTTCCCTTCCCCCCCACCCTCACCCCAACTGAGATCATGCATTCTGCCATGACTGTCCTGCATATCTCTCTCAGTTTTTTTTCCATTTTTTAGCTATAAGTGATAATCCATGAGTACAAGCATCCTTCATGTAAAACCAATTTGCAGGCTGTTGTGCCCAAACCCCCACAGCCCCACCTTCCAGCGGGGAGTGAGGGGTTGTATGTTCAATCAGGTTAATCAAATGAGGGTCCAGACTACATTGCTGTAGTTTCACCCTTCACCCCAATCGCAGCCCTTACATTCTACCATGCCCCTCTTCTGATGGTTATTCCTGTGGGCTTAGAAAAGGTGGACAGGGGGGATAACGAACAGCCAGTCTCTCTGGAGCTGTTGTCCTTGGATTCTGGTCATTCTGGCTGTTTCCTTCATGGGCTGCACAGTCTGTTATTGGAATAACCTTTAGATTCCCGACTACTGAAGCAAAGGCAGAATTAGTATTATAGGTACTTAATGGAGCATTAGTAGTTTATGGGTAGGTTCTTTTTTTACTTTGTTGTATTCATTTTTTAGATAATGTATTATCCCTAATGTACTGAACCAATTTTATTTCCTGTTAAATATGACAGGCGGTCTTACGGGGCTTCTGATATTCTCCTAACTGTAGAGGATGTAAGTTTTTGGCATCAGCCATGGGTCATTTCTCCAAGGGGAGAGGGGGAGAGGAGCCAATTGCAAATTAGATTTGGGATATTACAGGGTAATATGGCTTGCATCTGCATGCAAAGTATTTACAGTACAGGTGAGGTGTAGCTGGTGCTGCCGGTGGAGTCTTGCTTGACTTCAACGGAGGACCCGTATTTGCTTTATTTGTTTAGGGGCCTTTGGTAACACTCACTAGTATTCCAGAGCCATTTGTATACTTGCAAGTGCGGCCTCAATGTATCTTTCCCATGTTAACGTCAGGTCTCAGAAGCAGGGCCTTATAGAACTCTATTCTTGCAGGTATCCCAGTTTAGGTGCAAGGAGCCTTTACCTTTGATGGGGCCTTAAGATTCCCCGGCCAACATCTCCCTGGTGGGATAATCCATTACTGATGTAGAGCTCTCCTGTATTGAATTATTTTGCTTAAGCGCATAGTTTAGGACTTTAGTATTATATTTGGTCCCTCATATGTGGATGCTAGTACTCAATAACCCAGATATAAAAATTTTCTCATGGAGAGGATGCATAGTAAAAGGAACAACAACAGAAAGACTGCCACAGAAAACTGGACCCGAAATGGTGAATTGGGAAGCGGGGGAGGGGTGGGTGAGGGACACGGGTGTATATTTGATTATGCCATATTTAATGACGTGAGTTCAACAGTCCCAAGTTTTGCCAAGACACTGTGTACAGGATACCTGGGACTTTTAGGACGTAGTTAAAGGTAAATCTGTGTATATTAAAACAACATTGATTTACAGACTCTGATAAAAACCTTCAATGCATCCGGAGTTAATGGCAATATAAATCACTGTTGTCCCACACTTGTTTTACATAAATTTGTGAGCAATAACCTGGGATATGGCACATACAAATGTTCTCTATAGTTCTCTGTTGTACAGTATCACCTTGTATGCATCTCTTAAGATGATTTAACATAAAAATTAAGTTTGCCCCCCCAAGTTAATCATATATCAGTCACCCATAAACAGCATGGTGTAAATTTGATGAAATCTAGCCTAGATTTCCACCCTATATTTTGTATAATACAACTGTCTTTGTGAGATCATGGCGTTAAAAAAAAGGAGGGGCGGGTACAGATAGGACATGAAAACTTTTCAGTCAAAAAACCTTGCAATTCAAATCTTAAAAATTAACTATGGGAAAAGATTTGTGTGTTCCAACAGGACAAAATGTCACCAACTCATAATGGCTTGAGAAAGAAAAGACAAAACGATACAGCTTAGCATTGGTCAGGATGTCCAGAAGTGCCAACAAAAGGTTGACCCTGTTCTGAAACATAAAGAAGAAAAGCCTTCAGACTGCCCATAACACTAGAACCCCACTGTGGCCCCTACATGTAACAACTATTTATAATGAGTCCTAATGAAACTTACCTTCTAGGTGCCACAAAGGTTTTGATATGAGAGACTTTCTTGCCTCCCCCCCAGAACAAGGAGAAATATGACGATGATGAGGTTGCTCTCCAACTGTAAATTGGAGACAACTATTATAGAGGTACTCTCTTATAAAACTGGTAAAACTGCCTTCTTTAATTGACTAATAGACATAGAACTGTGAAAAGGTTTGGTTTTTTTTTTTAATGTGGGCACTTAAGGCTATAAATTTCCCTCTTAGGTCTGACTTTAATGTATCCCACAGCTTTTGTTGTGTTGAATTGTCATTTTTGTTTAGTTCCAGGAATGCTTTTATTTCATTCATTTCTTCTCTGGCCCACTCATTGTTCAGTATTGTGTTGCTTAGTCTCCATGTGTTCTTATAGTTAGTAGGGCTTATGCTGGTGTTAATATTGAGCTTTATTGCACTGTGGTCTGATAGAATGCATGGGATAATTTCAATCCTTTTGTATTTGTTGAGGTTTTGTTGTGTCCCAGTATGTGGTCAATTTTGGAGAATGTTCCATGGGGCCCTGAGTAGAAAGTATATTCTCTTGTTTGCATGGAATATTCTGTAGACATACATGAGGTCCATTTGGTGTATTGTATTTTTCAGTTCTGATATCTGTCTGTTTATTTTTTGTCCAGTTGACCTATCCAGTTGGCTCAGTGGGGTAGTGAAGTCCCCCACTATTAGCTTACTGGGATTAATCTGTGTCTTGAGGTCCTGAAGGACTGTGTTTATAAATTTCAGTGCACCAGAGTTTGGTGCACAAATATTTGATTGTGAATTCTTCTTGGTTAATTATTCCATTGATAAGGATATAACGGCCCTCTTTGCCTTTTCTGATTAATTTTATTCTGAGGTCTATTATATCTGATATTACAATAGCCACTGCTGCTTGCTTTTTGATGTCATTTGCTTGGAATATTTTTTTCCATCCTTTCACTCTAAGGTGGTGTCTGTCCTTGAGGGTGAGATGGGTTTCTTGTAGGAAGCATATAGATGGATACTGTTTTCTAATCCATTCTCCCAGTCTATGTCTTTTCATTGGGGAGTTTAGACCATTAATATTTAAGGTTATTATTGAGAGATGTGTGTTCTTTCCTTTCAACTTATTTTTCATTTGCATTCTTGTTCTAGGTATTTATTTACTCTGTTATGCTTTGGGTAATTTCTCTCTTGGGTTGCTTAAGGACAGTTGCTCCTTTCCTCTGTTCTTTGAATTGCTTCTAATATTTTCTGAAGTGTTGGTTTTTATGACATGTGTTCTTTCATTTTGTTTATGTCTTGAAAGATTTTTCTTTCTCCTTCAACTATGATTGACATTTTGCTGGGTGTAGTAATCGGGGTTGGCATCTAAAGTCATTTATTACTGATACAGTTAAATTCTTCTCAATACAATAAGCCTCTGCAGAAGAAATCCTTGGAAACACTGAAGGAAGGATGGAAGACATGTATGGAAGAATGCATAAACTGGGGTGGGGGAGGGGCAGGGAGAGGAGAATGTATCCAAATTGGACTGAAAATGATGTATGACATATAAAAAGTGTCAATAAAAAAGACTTAAGTTATTCAAAAAGATAGAAACACAAGGAGAAATTCAAAACTTCCTTTAAGAAAACATTATAACATAAAACCAAAAACCATGTAAGGACAAAAATGAAAGTAAACTATAGATGTAGACACCTAATGGACATAGATACAAAAATTCTCAACAAAATACAAATCGAACTGAGACATACATCAAAAAGATCACCTACCATAATAAGTAAGCTTTATCTCAGAGAGTCAGGGATGGTTCAATATATGTAAATCAAAAAATGCAGTAAATCATATAATTGGACTTAAATACAAAAACCACATGATCCTCTCAATAGATGCAGAAAAGGCCATTGACAAAATCCAACATACATTTGTGATGAAAGTCCTAAATGGAATTTGACTAGACGGAATATACCTCAATATAATTACAGCTACATACAATAAACTTACAGGCAACATCACTCTAAATGGAGAAAAATCCAGTACACTCCCATTAAAATCAGGAACCTGTCAAGTATGTCCACTATCTCTATTCCTCTTCAGTATATTATATTTAATGTTGTGGTAAGGCAAGATGATAAGAGAATGACATTAAAAGGTTATTACTCATTAGAAAATAAGAAGTTGAATTATCCCTAATTCTTAATAATGTGATATTATATATAAGAGACCTCAAAAACTACACCAGAGAACTAGAAAGGATCAACACTTTCAGCAAAGTGTCAGATTAAAAAATCAATTCACAAAAATCAGTATCCTTGCTATATACCAATAACAAGAAATCATAAAAAAATTCATGAAAACATTGTCATTCACAACACCCTCAAAAAGAATTAAATATCTCAGAATAACCATAGCCAAAGACATTAAAATCTCTACAATGAAAATTATAAATATTTGTAGAAAGAGACTGAGGAAGAAACAAGAATATGGAAAGACACCCTGTGATCATGGATTGGTAAAATTAATACTGTGAAAATTACTATCCTACCAAAAGTAATGTATAGGTTCAATGAAATCTCAATCAAAATACCATAACCTTCCTCACTGAATTAGAAAATACTATCCCAAAATTCATACAGAACCACAAAAGACCCTGGTTAATCAAAGCAAATCTTAGTACAAAGAGCAATGTTAAGGTATTACCATAAAAGATCTCAAGATATATTACAGAGATATAATCATAAAAACACACAATATTGGCACAAACGTAGATGTTGAGATCAATGGAACAAAAATATAAGATATGCAAAAGACCCCTCAAACCCAAAACAGATAAAAACACCAGACAGGATTGAAGAAATGGTAAGGAGGCCCAGCTTAAGTTGGAACTATTGGCAACTGATTACTGCTGGCCAAATGAAAATTGGTCTTTAAGGAAATGACACTAGATAAGCTGACTAGGCTCCAGTGGATGAACTCACACCAAAGGACATCTGGAGGAAAACAAAACAAAACAAAACAAAACAAAAAAAAAATAAATAAAACGAACTTGCCTCTATAGGCCTTAACACATAAGAGTGCATGATATCTACTTGGCAGGGAGGGTATGAGGGATAGAAAATAGGAAAGAAGGTCTAAATATAATTAATGTGTACTTATGAAATGCACAAATTCAATAAAAGTAGTAAAAATACCATTTATAATGAAAGCATTTAAGTGTTGACAGTAATACTGAAAACTCAGTGGCAGTTATCACAAAAAATCCAGAAAATGTTGTGATGGTTTGAATGATTGCCCCCCATAGGTTTTAAGTATTCAGACATTTTATCTCCACTTGGTGGCAGTGTTTTTGGAGGTCTTAGAAGGTATGGCCATGCTGGAGAAAGTACGTTATTGGGGGCATGCTTCGTGAGTTTAACAAGCCTTGTGGTCTCCAGTCTCTCTCTCTCTCTCTCTCTCTCTCTCTCTCTCTCTCTCTCTCTCTCTCTCTCTCTCTCCTTCCTGTGCTCATTGTGAGATATGACCTTCAGGTTGCTGCTCCAGCCCCAGCCACCATGCTTCCCACCACAATAGACTCTGATTCCCTGGAACCGTCAATTGTAAACTCAAATAAGCTCTTCCTTTTATAAGTTCCCTTGCTCATGGTGGTTTTATCACAGCAACAGAAAAGTGACTGGTACAGTTGTTTTGAACCAGAGAGTGGGCTGTTGGCTGTGAAGAACCTGACCATGTGGAAGTTTGAAGAAATGTGGAAGATTTGGAACTTTGGAATAGAAAAGCTGTTGACTACTGTAAGCAGAGCTTAACTGGCCATTCTAGTAGAAGCCTGGAAGAAAGCATTGATGCAAAAAATGTAGTTCCAGAGGAAAATAAAGACTTAGGCAGCAACTAGGATATTTTGATGAAGAGTCTGGCAGCAGTTTGCCCACAGCCCAAGTGCTTGCTTGATGCTAAGTTGAAAAGCAATGGACTAGGTCGGTCTCCTCTGCCCCTGCGTGGGTTACGAGTTCGACCCTAGTGCACTGGTTTTTCCCGAATAAAGCTAGTGTAATTGCAGCGAGAATGGTCTTTGGCTGATTTTTTGGGAGTCATTCTATCCCGAGATTTGAGTGAGAGCCACTCCAGTTTCTGGGGGTCTTTCATTTGGGGGCTCGTCCGGGATCGAAGACCACCCTCAAATCACGAAGACCCTCTTGGAGGTAAGATTCTTTTTCTGTCTGTCCGTCTACTGTGTCTGTCTGATTCTGGGAGGCACCAAAAATCTGTTACTTTCGGTTTGCAGTCGCTCCCCGCTTGTGAGAGCAAGGAACTCCCCATTCCGGACGAGGGGGGAGAGTTACCGACAGACGTGTCAGGAAGGTAACCGACTATGTTGCCCTGGGAGACGTCCCAGGAGGTCTGAGGGAGGCCCGAGGATGCTCGGGGCCCTCCTGTCTGGGTGCCAACATGGACGCTGGGGTTCTCATAGAATCGAGAGTTTCCATGTCTTCTCGGCCACCTGAAACTGTTTCTTGGTGTTGGAGGACTCGCAGAAAATGGGTCCTGGTTTCTGTTTTGTTCGTATTCTGTTTTGTTCATGACTTTGACGATGGGACAGACTGTCAGTACTCCACTTGGGCAGACATTAGACCACTGGACTGAGGTTAAAAAAGAGCCCAAATCTGTCTGTGGAGGTAAAAAAGGAGGTATCTATGTCTTGTGTTTATGGTAACCATGTGCCTAAGATTCATGTAGCTTGTTATGCATCTAAGTTTGTGTGAGTGTGTGTGTGTGTGTGTGTTTGTAATTCAGTTATTGTGTTTGTCTCATGTTGGTTCTGTCAAACAAAGTGGCCACTTCAAGTTTCAATCCTTTATGTGCACAGAATCATTTCATTTTGGCATGCCAGACTAGATATGCACGTGCAAAGTTTAAAAATTGATATTTAAAAAATACATTTAAAGGCCTAAAATTTGAATACCGTAGTCATCTAAATTTATTGTCTCTGAGTTTCTCAAATGCTTCACAACAGGAGATAGTTGTTTATAGAAATCAGCCTCAGAGCTGACTGTTTAAAGATCCCATTTTGGTTTGTGTTTGCTTTCAAAATGTAACTTGCTTGCTTTGGAATTATCTATTTTTTTAAGACCTTGTGGACCAGATTCAGAACTGGAAATGGATTCTTGGACTAGCTTTTGTTTAGGGTGGGGCAGTTTTGTTGCCCCTTGGGACCGGGTGTGGTGGCACACACCTTTAATCCCAGTACTTGGGAGGCAGATGCAGGCAGTTTTTGTAAGCTCAAGGTCAGCCTGGTCTACAGAGCGAGTTCCAGGCCAGCTGAGACTAAGGGTAAACCCTGTTGCAAAAAAAGACCAAAGGAAAAAAAAAAGAAAAAAGCATGCGTGTGAGTATTGGTAATTACACATGTGTATGTGACTATTGGTAATTTTCCACCTAAAGTAAATAACGTGTTGTTAAACAAAATAAATACAGGTAGCTGTCTCCATTGAAATCATTCTTGGCATTAGGCAGGTCCTCCATGGGACTCACAGCTCCTGGCCACAGGGGTGTATACCATATACACAACTATGGCTAGAGAGTGGGACCCCCTGGTGCTTAAGGTCCCTGCCATACTCCCAACCCCATCTGGTCAGTGGGCTTGGCCTTAAGTGTGAGTGAGAGTTGTTTTTGAGTAAAAGGATGCATCAAGCATATAGGAGCCAGTAAGAGGGATGTGGGCAAGATGAATGTGCATGTTTGAGGTGGCTGGGGCTTACTGTCCCTGCATTGGGAGGAGGTGTGGAAGTTTTCTAGGCAGAGAAGGTATGGAAAGGCTGAACAAGGGACTGGAATTGTTCTGTTTTTACTGATGGTAGAAAGGAAAAGCCTATTTTGAGTCTCTGATGAAAAAAAAAGGCAGGTTAGAGATTTTTGTGATGCATCAGACAGGGCTGGAGTTTGGTCATAGAAGGGCCATTTCTCACCTCTCACCACCTGTACTTGCTTCAGACTCAAGTCACATTTGAACCCTGACTGCTCTGGTGACCACTGCTCAGAGGTGGGTCACTTTAATGTTCACACCCACTTAGAGCCCCACAGTAGATTCTGGGTCAGGACTCCAGCAGGCTCATCTGGGAAGGTGACTTCCCTTGTCTCTAATGACCCAGTAGGGTGCCCATCAGTAGCTGTGAGAAGCAGGCTGCTTCATGAGCAGCACCTTGTTTAAAACATGTATTTACAAAAATCTACCCAGTTGCTATCACAAAGGACCAGAAATAATCTGCTTCTTACAGGTTAGTAAAATTTGCATCAGCAGTCTGCCTTGGAAGGAGGTCTTTAGAGCTTGGGGAATTCCTGAGCACTCTGGACGGCACACGTGGCAACCTTTCCATCTTTGCTAGAGACTGATTTTGGAGTCTGGTATCTGGATCAGTGGGGTGTTACATGGCTTCCAGGGGTGCATTACAGGCTCTTGCCCCCAAGGAGCAAGGGAGAGTAGTCTGGAGCAGCTTTTTGGGGTTCTGTTATGTTTCTGCAAGAATTTTTGAGCCTGTTTCTCCTCCCTCCCTTCCTCCTCATGGGAGGAAAAGGGACCTCTCTGGGTCTGTGCCCCCCTTGCTGATCAGGCTGGCAGACTGTGTGTTTGTGTTGAAGAAGGATTGGTCTCAAAGAACTGGGTAAATCAAATTCATGAAAACTGTACTTCATGTTTTTAGTCTCCTAGCTGGGCGTGGTGGCACACACTTTTAATCCTAGCACAGCCAAGGTCTTTAGGTGGAGAGATCACTACTGTAGAAATTCTGAGTACTGTTACAAACTTAAGAGTCATATTTTACTCTGATTTAGGTTTTTATCTCTAATTTAGAGTTTTCATCAAGGTGCTAAAGTTTTGGGTTTGAAACTAGTTAAACATATTTGTTTCATGGAGCTGTTTAAATGAATAGGCTTGCATCTAATGCTAATGATTTACTTGATAATTGTATCTGGGAAGGAAGGACAGACTTTAGGCCCTTCATAATCTGCTACTGAAAGCCTGACAGGGCTACTTGAATCCTTATAGACATAGTCTTTGGCACAGAAGAAAAGTTTAAAAAAAAAAGTTGCTGTGTGAAATTGTTTGTCATTGACCATTTACATTCCTGCCATAAAATAAGTGGCATGGATGCCTGAGTGGATATAGAGAGTGTTCAGTCCTGAGAGGTTTAAAACTAAGAGATCAATTTTTATTGAACATTTCTGTGATTTTTCAAACTATTGTATTTGAGATAACTGTCCCATCTTGTTACACGGGAAATAAGTATTAATTACTTAGTAAATCTGCACAATTAAGGGTTAAAAGGATAAAAAAAATGTTAAAAAGGTATTTATAATAAAAATTTATGTAAAGAAAAAAATATGCGAGTGATAAAAGTCTGAGGTTTGTTGTGACAGGTAAAAAGAACAATATATGAATAAGCTTAAATTTATAAGGTTCAGTCAACTAGTTTAAAAATCAAAATGTATATGTAGTCAAGGTTTGTTTAAGAGTGTTCAGTTTTTGTCCAACCTTTATATGCATATCACATGGCACCTCAAGGTTTAGTAAAAATAATAAAATACCTATATTAAGTTAAATTGGTATATATAAATACTCAAGCTGGTTTACTAGTCGCCTAAATAGGATTGTAAATATACAGAGTTGTTAATTTTCAGTCCTCTCCTAGCTTGAACCTGACTCCCTGTTGCAGATTTAGATTAAATGGGCACAGGTAAATGTTGGGGTTACCTATGGCTACTGAAAAATGTACTTTATGTTTCCTGCAAGATTTGCTATTTGATATTTCTTTTAACCTAACCAGATAATAAAAAAGTCTAGCTTAAAAGGCTAGACTCTTTCTTCCTGAACCAGCTGCATGCAGTCCAGAAGAAGACAGTCTGGATGGGCTTGGTAATCCTTATCAGTTTATTTCCTGTCTTCTGGTATGTGTTACAACTCCTGTCTTTCATTGGAAAACTATAAATCAGGATAAAGGGTCTGAGAAAGAAAGGATTGTCCCCATTTGTAGTAACTGTAGTGAACGGTTTTACATTTAAAATAAGCCTAAAATTGTTTAATTCGACCTTGCAGGTTATGCCTGTTTAATGTATGGTGTTAAGCCCCTCCTCCAGTCAGTATTACACAAGGCTGCTTGAACTTTTGTCTAAGCCTTATCTAGAATGTTATACAGTAGTTAAAGGTGTTAGCCTGATGGAACTTAGCCTTTCTGGGTGGATAACTACCATACTTAAATGCCCATACCAATTCGGCTGAGGGACCTAAGGAACATCTTTGCTCCTTGCCCTCTGAGGTCAACCAATCCTAGGAACTATGTCTGGGGGTATCTCTTGAAATGTCCTGCAATTGTGAGTCACCAGTCCTCCTAGGCAGGGAGGTCTTGGAGACCCACTAACGGGACTCTAGCCAGTGTCCAGTCTGTAAAAAGGAAAGCCTGGTCTAGCAAGACCTGACTTTGTCCTCGTTTGGATGGAACTGGTGATTGAAAAACCAAGAGGAGCCAGAAGCCTCTCCCCCCGCAAAGGCCCAAGTAGTCCCTGAAGACCAGATCCTCAACTGACCTTGAGAAAACAAAAGATGGTTAATCTGGGCTAACTGTATGGATTTAGACACCCAAGAGGAAGAGTATAACCAAAAGATAAGTAATCATTATATTTCCTTTAAAGTCTGAAAGACTGTGCCTCCAGACACTAGATTTTAAGTCATTTAAAGTCATATGAGATCTGTTGTTATAAAATAATAAAGTTTCCTCTCTCTCTTTAAGCAACCACCTAAGGGAAACTCACACCAAGATTATTGAAACTTGCTGGGAAGCAGATCCTGAGTCCAGACAACACCATAGCCAAATGAACAAAAGGAAAAGCTCAATGGATGCTTTGGAACCCCTCATTGAGAAATTCTAAAGGACTTTTAAGTTGGACATTTAATTCATCCTGTTCCTTTCCTGGTTCCCTGTCTAAAAATGTACCTAGCTACTCTCTCCACAGGCACTGGCTAAGGATTTTGTTCTCTATACTTTTGGGGTCTTTCAGATAGATCCACTGAGCAGGAGTACCCCAGTTACCACCTCCTACACCCCTTTTCAGCATGGAAGAAGTCAGAGCGGTCAGCGCCCCAATTCCTCCTGGCAATTGGGGTAACCTCCTCAGAGGGTAATGTGATAAGAGTAGGAGCTAAAAATTGGCTAGGCAGTTTAGGGTCAAGACCCCCGAAAGGAGCCAGTTTCTTCCTCACCTGAGAGCTGAAGACTTCCTAGATCTGCCAGTAAACTTATCCTTCTGGTTGCTCTGACTTGTGGACCATGCATCCTTAACTCACTTGTCAGATTTATTAACCAGTGGGTAAAATCCATTAAAATCATGGTACTCAGGACAAGGTATGGCCCCATTAGCCTCCCAGTATAAAACTCGAGGAAAAGATGTAAGAGAGGCCCACACTGACTCCATTTTGAGTATAGCCACCATTTTTAAACAATTACTGAAACCTGCCAAATCCAGAAAAAAAGTTGATTGCTCAAAGACAGTTGCTCAAGGCCTCAAGAACAGCTAACTTGAAGATAACTGTTGGTATGAAGAGTGGTTCTCCAAGTCCCCTTGGATGACTACCCTGTTTTCCACCCTGATGGGACCCCTGATGATTCTATTATTTTTGCTCACCATAGGGCCTTGCATAATCAATAGACTAATTGCTTTTGTTCACCAGAGAGTAGGTGCTGTGCAGATTTTAATGCTTCGCCAACAATATCAGCGTGTAGAGCATAAAGGACCTAAAAGTAAAAAAAAAAAAAAAAACTTTTATTAAAGAGGTACTCTGAGCTTTAGTTCTATGATTAGAACTATGTCCTAGAGAGAGTGGGGAATGAAGGAGCCCTGCCCCAAGGTTTTATGCACCCTTAAAAATCTGTCTTTAAGAACCATGGTACCGCCATCTTATAAGGCCTCCAAGTCACGTACGCTATAAGGTTTCCCTACCTGCTTCCTCATACCTTGTGGTGCTTAACTGAGTCATGCCCACCTGTGAGTCAAGATAAGGTTTCCCTCCCCGCTTCTTCATACCTTGTGGTGCTTAACTGAGTCACGCCTGCCTGTGTGTCACTGGCCTGCGTGCCAAGATGATTTTTTTTACTATTACACAAAACTTCCTCCATTTCCCCATACCTTGGGATCTCTGCTTTTAAAAGTTCCCTATCCCAGTCCCTGGGGGTCAGTCTCCTCTGCCCCTGTGTGGGTTACGAGTTCAACCCCAGTGCACTGGCTTTTCCCGAATAAACCTCGTGTAATTGCAGCGAGAATGGTCTTTGGCTAATTTTTTGGGAGTCATTCTATCCCGAGATTTGAGTGAGAGCCACTCCAGTTTCTGGGGGTCTTTTATTTCTTGTTTTGGTTCTGAGAGACAGGTTCTGCTTATGTTGTCCAGGCTGGCCTTAAACTCACTACATAGCTCAGGTTGGCTTTGAACTAGTGACTTTCCTGCCTCAGGCTCCCTTACGCTTAGATTAAAGGCAGGCACCACCACACTTGGAGGCTCAGTGTTATTTTTTTTCTTATCACCATGTAAAATGTAAAATTTTATGATGGTAGTATATTTGCATTAGCCTGTTTCTTTCCTCACCTACTCTTTTCAACTATGGACTAGCATTACAAAGCCATGATCTACTTTCTGTCTATGCAGATGGTTTTTCTCATAAAGATTAAATCATACTAAGACAAAAAAAAAACAAACAAACAAACAAACAAAAAAAAAAACAAAAACAAAAAAAACCAATGGACTAATGTCTTTGGCATAGGATATTTCAAGACAGCCTAAGGTAGAAATGGTGGCATGGCTGTTAATGGTGAATATTGTACAGATCAACAGTGAAGAAGAGCAGATGGGGCAGAAAGAAATGCAGAATGTACAATTTGGATCTGAAAACTGCACTAGGAAGATTAAAGGTGGTGTCAAGGCATGTGAAGGAGAGGTTCCTTTTGATAAAGGAGACTAAAGTGATTAAGGAGAAGCCTAGATATTTACATAAACAATGGAAAACGTGAGATTAAAGTGATTAAGGAGAGGCCTGGAGATTTACAAGTAAACAACAGAAACACTACCTTCAGGGCAAGACCACACCCAGCTAAGCCTCCAATTTTTGAAAGGAAAATACTGAAAGCATTTTCTACTCCAACAAGTCCAGGGCAGAGCATATTTGCAAATGTGGTTAAAGTAGGAGAGAGTCCATCCCGAACTTGCAGCCAAACTCTGCAATTTCATTCACATGGTGCTGGCTTTAGAGGCTTGAGGTTTGCAAGAGTGAAGGGGTCATCAGTTCTTCCTCCATGATTTCAGAGGGCGACAGAGGCCAGAGAGAGTGCAGCAGGGGCGTCCCTGAATAAGGAAGGCCCTGATAGGCAATCAAGTAAAGCTGTGAATGTGAAGCCTCCAGTTGGTGGCACTGTTCTTGGAGGTCTTAGAAGGTGTAGCCATGCTGGAGGAAGTACATTATTGGGGGCAGGATTAGTGAGTTTAACAAGCCTTGTCGTGTCCAGTCTCTCTCTCTCTCTCTCTCTCTCTCTCTCTCTCTCTCTCTCTCTCTCCCTCTCCCTCTCTCTCTCTCCCCTTCCTGTGCCCTAGGCTTGCTGCTCCAGCCCCGGCCACCATGCTTCCAGGCACAATGGACTCTGATTCCCTTGAACCGTCAATCCTAAGCTCAAATAAACTCTTCCTTTCATAAATTCCCTTGCTCATGGTGGCTTTATCACAGCAACAGAAAAGTGACTAATACAAATGTCACATGTGGAAAGCTCAGTTTTATCATTACAAGTAAAACTAAAGCTGATAGGTCAGATTGAATTTAGTCTGCATCATTTAACAGGGTTCTTTTAAAATTCTGACACTTTGGGTGGATAAAGCATTTAATAAAAGTATATCTATATGGGCTGGAGAGATAGCCTAGTGGTTAAGAGCACCGACTGCTCTTGCAGAGGACCTGGGTTCGATCCCCAGCACCCACAGGGAGGCTGAGAAACGTCTGTATCTCAATTCCAGGAGAACTCCAGTTCCAGGGGAATCCGACACCCTCTTCTGACCTCCACAACATTGCACAACATGGGTGCACAAACCTGCATGCAGACAGTACATTCATACACATAGAAAATAAATAAATAAAAATTTTTAAAAAGTATATCTATACTTTAATTAATAATCTCCATGTGAAAAATCACAACATGATCTATTATCCTTTTTTTGGTATTGGCAGGGTCTCCCTTTAGTCCCACCTGGCCTGGAGCTCATTCACTATGTAGACCAGGCTGGCCTTGAACTCAACAGTGATCTGCCTGCCTCTGCCTCCCAAATGATGGATTTATTATCTTTTTAAAGTATAATACTTGGATTTTATCTTCACCACATTTAGTAACTAATTTTAAAATCTGTTTAAATTTCTGGTTTATCATAAACATTGTATCAGGAAGTACTAACAAGACCATGCAACCCATCTTTTTAGTTGGTGAGATGTTTACTACTGAACAACTTCTCCATTATATGCAGTAGCCCAGGTAAATAAACCCTGGTTTTTTTTTTTATTAAAGTTAAGGATTCAATTTTTGGGTATTGTTTACAGTTAGTGATAAACACGTGATATATATATATATATATATATATATATATATATATATAGTCATTTCCAAAGGCAAAAAGTATGTCCTTCTGATGGGTCTTGTAGTTGAACAGTTTACTATCATGACCCAAGACAGCACCTTTCAACTAATATTTGGCCAGAGTCACAGAATGCCTTTACTTGGCAAGTCCCTGTAACTCATGGAGATTTGGGCAGCAGATAAGCAGAAGTTTTTGAACAGAAACTCTGAGCTCCAACTTTCACAAATTCAACTTGTAATTATGGTGGAAATTCAGGAGGCAAACCACATCGTCAAATTGGCAGAAGCTTTTGACTATTAGGAATTATGAGACAAAAATACTCTTTCCTGCTTTTATTATTTTTGTCTATTAGATATGATTGAGTTTCTGTGACTTAAATGGTAAAATGTACATATGAAAGTGCACTTCTGAGAATAGCACTAAGAGCATAACATTGTAATAACAGCAAATGTTGATCACACAAATACACTGGTTTTGAAATACCATCCTCCAGTAGAAAGATTGAAGACCTAAGGGAAAAGAAGACTGGTTCTAGGAATAGCATGGCATGAGTAATCCATGTTGACTGTGGAGTAATTGTCATGCTAGAGAGTAAAGGAGTACAAAACAGAAAGATTGGGACATTTCAAATAAGAATGGAAAGATTAAGTAAATTCACATGGCTTGTCAACAAGACAGTTAGAGCTATGTAGAGCACACACACACAATGCTCAAGATTATTCAAAAAGCCATTAACATTCTTCATGTGTGAATGTGGTTAACGAGATTGTTGGGTTGTCAAGATTGAGAGAAGGAATAGATGAAGGCAAAGGAAATACAGGAAGAAAGTTCTATTATGCAGAACTGTTCTATATAGGCCTAGGGCAATAGGCTTATTATTCAGTGCATCATTCCATATCCATAGGACTGCACATCACATTTAGGTTTGTCAGTATACTAATATAATCAATCAAGACTTCTGGTTTCCAGGATAAAATGTACAAAGGCAAATTAAACTATTTATCTGGTATTTATAATATATGCTGTGATAAGTTGGGAGTTATAACACCAAGTTGAGCTAAGTAGCCAAACAAATTGTATTTTTTACTGCAAATATACAAACCTCTTTTTACTGCAAATATACAAAAAGAAAACATACCTCAATATATTCTTAGTAAAATTTCTTCTGAAAAGTGTGTAATTTTTTTATCTGAAAAGTTGAAAATATAAGCAAACATCCGGGGGCTGGAGAGATGGCAAATGTTAAGATACTTAAAAAGACCAAAAAAGATCGACAATTGACAAATGGGACCTCATTAAACTCAAAAGCTTCTGTACATCAAAGGAAGCAATAAAGGAAGTGAGGAAAAGACCCACAGAGTGGGAGGAAACCTTCACAGCAGATACATCTGACAAAGCATTAATTTCCAGAGTATACAAGCTACTCAAAAAACAAAGAAGAAAGAAAACAAATGAATCATTCAAAAGATGGAGCAAAGATCTGAATAGAGACTTCACAGAGGAGGAGTTAGAGATGGCCGAGAAACATCTTAAGAAGTGTTCAACATCTCTGATAATTAAGGAAATGCAAATTAAAACCACTCTGAGATATCACCTTACTCCAATAAGACTGGCTAGGATCAGGAATTTGAATGATACCAAGTGCTGGAGAGGTTGTGGAAGGAGAGGTGGGGGAAGGGAGGGGAAAACATCGTCACATTGACCATGTGGCATGTGTGGAATGTAAAATTGTACAGCCACTGTGGAACAAGAGGAAGAAAGCAGTTGGGGGGAGAACCCTTGAGCCACTCAAAATGAGCCTTCCATTTGACCCAGTCATACCACTCTGGGTTATACCCACAGACCCATCTACTGCAAAGATACACGCACAGCTAGGTTTTGAGTTCAGCTCGTTCACAATAGCAAAAAAGCTGGAACCAGCCCCAGGTGCCCTTCTAACTGATGCGATGGATTGGGTAGAGAAAAGTATACAATGGAAAATTTACTAATGCAGCAGGGAAAGTCAGTTAGTAGTTTTTAAGGAGAAAGGAGGGACAAGCAGCAGGTAAAGGGGGGCCAGGCGGAACAATGGATGGGACGCGTTTGAAGACCGGGACTGGGGAAGGGAAGTCAAAGGAACACTAGGGCCCCGATAAGGAGAAAATAAAAAACGACAAGAGGAGGCGAGTACAGAAGTGCAGTAGGGGGAGGCGTTAGGAGGAGGTACCAACAAACCAGCAGGAGAGAAGAGGGCGCAGGAGAGGGGAGAGAGGGCGGCAGAGGAAGTGGTGAAAAAGACCAAACATGACGAGAAGAGGGCAGCAGTAAAAGGGACGGCCGGAAAAAGGGGGACATGGGAAACAAAGGGGGGGGCCGGGGGGAAGTTAGGAGGGGGGGAGAGAGGGAGCCTGGGCTGAGGGAGCCTGGGAATGCACCTACGAGAAAAGAGAAGAAATAGGAAAAAATGAAGAAGGAAAGTGAAGAAAGAAAAATGAGAAAAGAGAAACGTAAACACGCAGTCCCGAGCCCCCGCAGAGATCCAGGGAGCGGTGTGTCCCGTAGCGCGGAGGAGGACATGGGAGTATATCCTACAGATTGGAAGACAGGCCCTATATTGAAGGTAAGACGGGTGGCAGGAGCTCCTCTCTCCAGCAAGTACCCAAGCTTCCTAGCGAGACAAGGGCTACAGGACACATTGGTTTTATGGACCCTTGCTCCCCTTAGTAAAGTAGTAAACGTTTCGTATTAAAACAACATCATTTGGTTACAGAAGAAATCTGATTGAAAAAGGGTTAATGGCCTAGCGGAATGGGAAAGGAGATATTAATTTCGCTGTGGCACAAAGGGTCGGTGATCAGAAAGAGCGTATTAGCGGTGTAGAGAAAGAACTTTTTTGGGATTGACACCCATACAATATTCTCTGGAGTAAAACTCTCCTGATTTGTACCAGTATAACCTCTTTTTTGTTTTTGTAGCAATTCTCTTAAGATGATTTTTAACGTATATAAAAATTAAGTTTGCTCCACAAGTTAATCACATACAGCCACCAAAAACAGCATGGGTGAACTTAACAAAATCTGTGCCTTGATTCCAAACTATAGGTATATGTAATACAAATGCCCTTTAGAGATTTATGGGTCAAAAAAAAAAAAAAAAAAAGGGGGGGGGGGAGTGGCGCTAGGGAGGATGACCGAAAGAAGGAAGAATCTGGGCAGCGAGAGACCCTGGCCAAGGTAACGCGAAAAACGAAGTATGGTGAAACGATTTGTGGTGATTCCAACAGGACAACACGTGTCACCACTTAACAGTGGGAGGAGCTGAGCAAAGAAAGGCATATACGAGACCAGGTGCTCTCTACCAATGGAGGCGGTAGATTGGTACCAAAAATTCACCAACTGGGATTGCTGAGGGGGTGTCCAACAGGAGTGAAGGGGGATTTTCTGGATCTCCCTTTTGGATGAACCCACTTCATGTACCAAGGGAAGGAGAAGAAGATGAATATAGAAAAACGTAAGAAGTAGACTTTAAAAGAAATATATGAAAAAATCGATAAAGCACAGAGTAATAGAAAAAAATAGAAAGAAATTATGAAAGAAAACAGCAAGAAATCGCCTCGACTGCCATAACATCGAACCCCTCCTGTGTGGATCCTACATTGTAACAACTGTTTACATGAGAGTCCTAATGGAAAAACTTTACCTAGGATAAGCACAAAGAAGTGTCTTGATATGAGAGACTTTCTTCCTTTCCCCCCCCCCATAGAACACGGAGAAAAATGACTGATGATTCGGATGGTGTTCCCCAACTGTAACATTAGACAATCATTGTAGAGATCGTTAACTCTTATATTAAAATCCAGTTAAAAACTGCTGTCTTTAACGTTAGCTGACAGAGACATAAGGTGAAGACGTAGCACGGAAGGGATTACTCTGCTGTTCGAGAACCCAACAGACTAAAGAGACGTCCTAGGTGCATGCACTCGTGCAATAATATTATTTATTTTTATACGGATGCCTCTGACTAGGCAATGGATTTTCTACCAGGTGGATGTTGGCAGGGGATCCAACTCTTTTGGCCTCCACCCACAAAAGTTTGGTAAGGGCTCTTGCCTCTAGGTTGGGTATACCTAACAGTGATGGAGAGTGCAATACCCTAAAGCACCCTTGCTTTGTCGAAGACTCCTGACGCTTAATCATGTGAGGGATGTATTTGAGACCTATCAAATGCAAGTGTACAGATGGCCTCTGGATGCCTGTATGAGGATGGTGTTACCAAAGGCCACTCACCCAATAAAGCAAATATGGTCTCCTTGAATGTTTTGTGAGTTCATAGCATATATAATGACTCCATCCATTCTAGCGCACCATGGCTTTCCTTAGCTCTATACACTATCACCTGCGGCTGTATCGGATAATAATGTGCAGCATGAGGGCATGCCCTGTGCCTTGTATTATATCCCCAAATCTAATTGGCTACTTGCTCTCTCCTTGGAGGAAAAAACCCACGGCTGATGCCCTTACAAACTGTGTCTTACATCCTCTACACGGTTAGTAGGATGGATGTTTTACATTATGCCACTAGTAAGTACCCTGTCATATTTATATCAGGGGGGGAATATTGTAAAAGGGAGGTAAGAAAGGATAATGAGTGTAATGAAGATATGTTGTCGAAATAGAGGGATAAGGAGAAAGGAATAGACTAAAAGGTAATAAAGGAATGAGATGGAAAAAGAGAATGGATAGGAAGCTTGACAGGAGGAATGGAAAATTGTATTAAGTTTTATTATTTGATTATTAACATCTATCTCAAATCATTGTGTCTATGTCTTTAAATATATAGCCACATTTAATCTATTAGTGTTGTCTCTATGCTGCTTTGTATATCTTTCTTAAATAGCTATATATAATCGTAAATTGCTTGACAATGTCAATTCATCTATGTCACGGATAATAAGCAAAGGAGAATATAGGCTAGCTGACGTGACATCTCCCACTAAAGTAAATCCACATGAAAGGAAACAGCCAGACAGAATTGACCAGAGTCCAATCAACAGCTCCAGAGAGAGTGGACTGTTTTACCCTCTATCCCACCTGTGCCCCTTTCTAAGCCTAGGGAAACAACACTCGCCATGAAGAAGAGGTAGGGGGCATCTGAGGGAGGCCCAAGCACGGGCAAGCCAGTCAAACCCACACGTGAAGAGGCAGTTGTAATTTGTATTGTGTAAGGTAGTGAGGATTAATCGATTTGTCCATTTTGTGGTTGGGTTCGGCTGTGTAGGTAGAAAATTAGTTGTTAGAAGAGGAGGCCGTGGGGTGGGGTTCGTTTCTGGTGTTTAGTAGATGGTAGTAGTTGGCTGTGGAGGGGTTGGGTATGATAGATGGTTGGGGTAGAATTGTAAGGGCTTTTTGATTGGGGTGGAAGTACGTTGAATGGTGAGTGAGGAACAAGAGAAACCCAGTATTGACTGATGGATGAACTTTACTTACAGCAATGTAGTCTGGGGGACACTCATTTGATCAACTGATTGAACAAACAACCTGTCACCCCCACTGGATGGTGGGGCTGTAGGTGTTTGGCAGAACAGCCTGCAGGATAGTGTTTTGCCTGCATGAAGTGTGCTTGTACTCATGGATTACCCCTTATAGCTAAAAATGAAAAAAAAAAAAACCACTGTGAGAGAAACTTGCAGGGACAGTTATGGCAGAATGCATACTCTGGGATGGTTGTGGGGTGTGGGGGGGAGGGAAAGGGAAGGGAAAAAGGGAACTAAGCCTGCTCTGATCTGATTGGAAAGAAAAAATATGTATATGGGAAAATGCACAAGCATCAATAAAAACACTAATTTAATTAGAAAACAAAAAAAAACCCTAAAAAAAATAAAAAGCCGCAAAAAAAAAAAAAAAAAGATACTTAAGTAGGTATACATTCAAATCATAATACATAGTTTGTAACCCTGTAACAAAATGTGTGTGTGTGTGTGTGTATGTGTGTGTGTATGTGTGTGTGTGTGTGTGTGTGTGTGAGAGAGAGAGAGAGAGAGAGAGAGAGAGAGAGAGAGAGAGAGGGAGAGAGAGAATTTCTGAGAAAACGTCAGTTTAAATTCAGCCGGATACCGAATCCTCAGAAACTGCTACAGTTCACATGGTCTGTACTTTTACATTGTGATGAATTTCCTACTGGAAAGTTGACATTTACGTTGTGGATCTCTTGCATCTGAAGGTGAAATTCCTCTGTAAAGTTTTTTAATGTTAGAGTTAACTGACAACTTGCTGCCCTTTTCCTTTTGTAAAGTTTATAAATTTGCAAAAAGCAAATATTTGAAACTTCCCTTTTCCATCTAGAGGATCATCAAATCTCCAACTTCTTATTGATTGCACAAACTTCAATTTCCCTCACAGTGTATTGAGCACTTCCTATGAGAACTGACTAGTCACAATTCCTTGCAAGCATTCTTGTTGTTTTTTTTTTTTTTTTTTTCACATGACTGTGCTCCCACTGTCTTTGCCATGTTTTGTCTTAGATCAATACACTCTCCCTCCCAGGGAGTAGTCCACCTTCCAATATGTTCTTATAATCTGGAGAATCCCTCAGTAAAATGTTCACACGAATCTATATTTATTGCTTCTGGAAACCTGATAAAGACCTGAAATTCTGCCAAAACTCCTTCTATCTCACCATGATTTTTTTCATAACTATTTTATTGGAAGAAATTTAAATCTTACAGAAAAGTTGCAAAAGTTGTACTGAGTCTGCATGTGTTCCATACCTATTTGACCTAACCTTTGCATGACATTCATGAAAAATAAAAAGCTCACAAGGCTACATTACTATGAAGTGAGTTCCAGACTTTATCTTAGTTTTCCTGGCTTTTTTTTTTTCTTTACAATATCATCTTCTTTTTCTCCCACCACCCTGTTGGGAAAACTAAGCTGAATTTAATTGTTACACTTCTATGCAAGTTGGGAGGGAGATGTGAAATAATTTTCTCAAAGTTATAGGAGCAAGGAGCAGAAGAAGAAACCTCTCTTCCTCACTGTCCACATAAACATGGCTCCTCACATTCTGCCCGCAGCATTGCTGATCATTTCTGGATTAATAATATGAATTTGACTTTATACTATTGTTTATATTAAAAATAAAATGATAGAGTCTAGAGAGTTGGCTCAGCAGTTAAAAGCACTAGACGTTTTTACAGAGGACCAGGGTTGAGTACCCAAAACCCACATGGCAGCTAAAAAACATCCTAACTCTGGCTCCAGGATATCTGACACTTCTTGCTTCTATAATTATTGCACACAGGGGCACATTTAACATACATACAGGCAAAACACTCATACACATAAATTAAAAAATACAAATCTTTAGATACAAAACTGAATTTTTTATGTACAGTAACCCACTTTAAAGAAAAACATTGAAGATTGACTTGTGGTTCAAAGGCAGATGACTTGTCAGAAACAGAGGCAAGCTTGGAATTAAGCCACATCAATGAAAGAAAAAGAAAACTAACTCTCCAGGTCCTAAATAAGCCAGGCAGTCATCAAGACCCATAAAACAATAAACAATAAACATTTGACTCATGTATTTGATACCCTATTGAGTAAAGGAATTAAATTGCACAGTACATTAGATGAGTTGGATAGAGATAATTGTAAAGAAGAAAAATGTACTTTTATAGATGAGCCAAAGACAACTTCTATGAGTTGAATTTTAATACAATTGTATTTGTACTTAAATATTAACACATGGTTTAGCATAGAATTTTGCATAGAGTATATTCTCAATAATATTCATCTTTAGGGCTGGAGAGATGGCCTAGCCATTGAGAGGGCTGACTGCTCTTGCAGAGGACCGGGGTTCGATCCGCCAGTGCCCACGTGGCTACTGAGAACCGTCTTTAACTCCAGTTCCAGGGGAATCTGACGCCCTCTTCTGACCTCCTCGGCATTACACAACACGAGTGCACAAACCTGCATGCTGACAGTACATTCATACACATAAAAAAAGGAAAATATTGCTGGAGAGATGGCCTGGCGGTTGGGAGCGCCGACCGCTCTTGCAGAGGACCCGGGTTCGATCCCCAGCACACATATGGCGGCCGAGAAACGTCTGAAACTCCAATTCCAGGAGAACTCCAGTTCCAGGGGAGTCCGACACCCTCTTCTGACCTCCGCGGCATTGCACGACACGGGTGCACAGACTTGCATGCAGACAGTGCATTGATACACATACATAAATAAATAAATTCCAGGCGTGGTGGCGCACGCCTTTAATTCTGGCACTTGGGAGGCAGAGGCATGCGAATCTCTGTGAGTTTGAGGCCAGCCTGGTCTACAGAGTGAGTTCCAGGACAGCCAGAGCTACAGGGAGACCCTGTCTCAAAAAGACCAAAAAAAAATATTCATCTTTAATAAGCTAAAAGAGAAGAATAATTTCAATAATATATATGCGCGTTTTATTTTGCTGACTTTTTCATTACTGTGACAAAATACATGACAAAAGCAAATTCGACAAGAAATTGTTTGGTCTCCATCAAGGTGAAGGACATATGGTGTCAGGAGCATGCAGTGGCTGGTGAAGAGTTAGGTGGCAGAGAGATAAAGCCTAGTGCCCAGCTAGCTTCTTTATTTTAATTTTATTCAATCTGGGACCACAGTTCATAGAATGATCCTATCCATGTATTTCCCTGTATGGAAATTCCCTAATGGGAATACTCAGGAGTATATTTCCAAAGTTATTCCAAATATGCTCATGCTGACAGTGGAGATGAAGCATCACCGTGTAATAACTATCCATGGCACTGTGTATTCTGGTTATGATTCATGGCAGGATGCTATTTTTATTAGAAAAATATTCTAAGAACCTGTGATATTTATTATTCAAACCATGGTAAGGAATAGAAAAGTATGCCTTTTCATCAAAGATTTCATAAATTAAAATATATTATAAATTTATTTTTTTAATTTAGATTAATTTTACTGATTCTTAAAAATGAAATCACATATTATTAAGATGCCACATGGTGTTTTACTACTTGTATATATTAATGTTTACATCAAGTTAAAAATGTATAAAATATAGGTTTAAATTCACAGTCTCACATTATTTGCCCAATATGCTATTAGTTTTTATGTAGTCCTTGCAGCCTACTTCATATAGTAGATTTAACAATTTAAGAAATTCAATATTTGAAACTATAGGAAATTGCAACGTTTCTATTATCATATCCACAATTTATATTTAAGTTATTGCTTTCTCTCTGAGTATCTTTTCCATAATTTTTAGTTTAAATGTAAGCACTGAGTTACTCTATTGGAAATGGCTATTTCATACATAACACTATGTATTTTCCAGTTACATGTTTTTTACTTTCATATGTATTTTCTGATATTTCCTTTAGAATGGTGCTAAGGTATAAGGATTATAATTTTCCAACTTTAAACCTGTGGAAATGAAGGCAGATTTACTGGATGTTACCCACTGTGTTCCGTGAAACATAGTCATAATGATCAGATTGTTCTGTCAAAGAGCAATGGTAGACAACTTTCAGTCTCATTAATTCAATACATGATTAACAAATAGTTAATATTTTCATATCAATTTCTACCATATATTGTACTTAAACTTGTAACATTATTATGAGTCATGTATTATAAATGCTTTTTGCCCAAAATTTATCAATTTCCACTCACATGTGTGGTTGTATAACAGTGCTTGATGCATAACCTACTCATTTTTTTCTTGAATAGAACTGTAAATCCTAGACAGGATTCATGAGAGATTTGAGAACTCTAAAATTATATGGCTGCAACAGGAAGAATGGTAGAGACTAGAATTTTAAATAACTTTAAAATGAAAGATTATTTTCCCTCGATCCAGAGACAGCTATAAACCTATAAATGTGTACTGGGTACAAGGGAAAAGAGATGCAAGAGAATCTCTGTTTCTGATCAAAGCTTCAGGAAATATTCTCTCGGTGTTCTCTCTGTGGTACCCAAGGAAAATTCACTAGTGCATTTTAATTATTAATTGTTTCCACCTTGTTGTGGTTTAAATATGAAATGTCCCCCACAGTCTTGTGTGTTCAAACATTTGGTTCCTAACCTGTGGCACTATTGGAAAACTTGTAGATATTTTAGGAAACGGAGACTTGTGAAAGAAAGTGATTCCCTGGGGATGAGCCCTGAGGCGTTACAGTCCAGCCCCACTGCTGTTCCTGGTCTTGAGTATGGGGCAGTGTGAAGAGCACCTGCCACCATGACGTCTTCTCTATCATGATGGGCCCTGAACTCTATTGGAGCTGTAAATCAAAGAAAAGTCTTTCTCCCTTGGTGAATATGTCAGGTTATTTCATCACAGCACTGAGAAATTAACAGATTCCTGGACCCAGGCAATACTATGGTAGCCCTGATAGGAAAAGCATCCCAGTGACTCTAAAAAGTTACCCTTTCTCTTGGACCAGAGGATGGAGAGTACATAGTGCATGAGAGAAATTTCTTTGCTCTTCCTACCCCAACCCTGGTCCTGTACCTCAGCAACAACAATGATAAAGCAAAGAAAGGAAATAAAAATCATAAACTAAAACACAATACTAAATAAAAGACTTTTAATAAATATGTTGAAAACAAAAAGAAAATAAAAGCAAGGAAAGGAGAGGCAGAAAGAAGAGAAGACCAGACTATAAGATAAATAATAAAATGTTAGGAATAAAAGGAACATAGAGAATTGCAATATTTTTGAAAAGTATCCCTTCAAAGGCATAGTTCAGTTGAAATTAGTAAGCCTCAATTATCTATTATCTACAATTATCAACTAGAAATAGAATGATATAAGTATGTTTGTCATCAGAGGCCTAGGCTAGGGCTTTGTTTTGGGGGTCTTAAGGGACCAGACATTTATCCATTATCTCAATAATGCAGTCAGAGGATGAATAATGGTGAATAAAGAATGCTATTTATTTAGTGTAGCCATACTGGAGGGGAGGGAGGCCATCAATATCCACAGCCCTTTCTTTAGAACCCTGAAAAGAGCTGCAGGAAAATGAAATTAAAGAACAAAAGCAAGTGCCAAATTTGTATTCGGAGGAAAGAGGCTTTTGCAAACTGCTGTGTGGTCAATTGCTATGAATGATATGGTTCTGGGAAGGCTCCACTGACTCCAGGGAAATGGTCATTTCTTGAGACTGGGGAGTTAGTTCCTGATGTTAGATTTTTTTCCCCATTTGGAGAGATAGCCTCACTTTGGAGTAAACCTCGGTTAAATTTTGGCTGTTAAAGGAAATTTGAGAAAATAGTTACTTTTACTTTGTTGTCTTCTGCCTTCAGAACAGATGAGAGAAATTGGGAAAATTTGGTTCTAACAATCATTTTTTTCCCATTTTGGGGAGAGGTGCTCCATAACATGGTTGTGTCTGCAGTTGATCAGGAATGTAATTCAAGATCTAAGGTAACAACAGAAAATTGCAGAGTTTAGGACCAAGTGAATAGTCAGTATTTTAACTAAATTATTACCAGGCAAAGTGGACCTCTGAAAGAAGAGGATGCCATGTATACAGATGAATATTACATAATAATAAAATGTTCATTTTTCTAAGAAAATATAACAATTTAAGCATATATATCTATCAATATACCATTAAGATATTATGAATCAAACTGTTCCGAAAATTCCTTCTGGAATGTGTGAGTGATATCTGGCCCCCTTTCCCTCCATCCTTATGACAAACCCAGGACTAATCACTCTAGATTACAGTTTCAATAATTTGAGATTACTAACAGAGTAATGGGTGAGGGGGTTACTTACAGAAAAGTGGGTGCCTCCCCTCCAAAGCCTCACTGGAAAGTCCACGTCAAGGCATGGACTTCTAACTTTCCAGTAGCAGTGAAAAATAGTGAGAGAGCACACCTCTCTCTGGCTTCCTCCACTTACACAATTAGTCCCTCCAACACAGGCAATTCAGGCCAATTAGTTTTTTGGGGGCCTGACTGAGTCTCCCCTCCCTTCCTTTCTTCTGACGGCCACCATCAAGTATTATGAGTCAAGATGGTGCAACCAATCTTGGAAAGAAGGCAGCTGTCCATAGCTTGTCATTTGACTGCTCGCAGTATTCCATTTGGAGGATGGTTCTATGGAACATTACACTGCTTTCTTCTCCTCCTCTTACATTCTTTCCATTGGCCACTTCCTGAAAGAATCCCTGAGACTTGAAGGGGGTGACAGATGTAGGAAAATCTTTCTCTCATTGTGGCAAGTCACTGAACTCCCGGGCATTTATAGCATCTGTTTTAAAGGGTTATTGGCCCATTTCAGTGGTATTCCTCCTAGTATAAAAACATAGATAGAAGCAGGAACAACCAAACAAATACCGATTGCTATAACAACCTAACCTATGGATGGACATAAACACAAGTGCTTGGATATTGCCTTAGCAGATGCATCATATCTATCTAAAAAAAATACAGTTGTAATGGCTTCCACATTGGGGCCTATAACTTCACCTGACTCATAGCATCAGTTGTATCTTCCACCCCAAAGGAGTGAGACTTAAATCCAATTGGAAATTTGTCAGTTGTACATACACTGGTCACTCCACTATTGTACCATCAGAAACCTCTTGCAATGTCAATAGTGCAGCATGCAGGACTCATTTCTAAGCAGAACCTTTGGGACCATTCTCCCCTAGAGGTCGAGCCCCCTGGCACTATAAAGGACAACCATTCAGTGGCAGTGAGTTTCCAGCTTGGGTCCAACTTGATCTCTCCTTCCTGTGCTCACATCACGCCACGTCTCCAGCAATATGGTCTTACTGTCTATTTCTGGTGTGCAAGCAATATTAGTGGTAATAGACTTTATTGTTTGGAGTCATTCCAGGGCCCCTCCATGCCAAACAGCTCATGGGGGGCATCTACCCCCATTACTAGAATTTTCATTTAACACTAGTAATATATATAATTAATATATATATCATACTATATTATATATATATATATATATATATATATTCTTTGTTATCTTTAGGCCCAGGTTGTTGTAGACTGTTTCCAATCATCCTGATGGTATTTCTTGATATTTTTCAAATGAGTTTCACATCTGTAAAATACTCATAATTTAACACTATATAATAATGAAACATAAACAAGGTCTAACAGAGCATGGAAAATGTTAGCCATTTGTATCTACTGTTTTATCAATAAATCCTTGTTGGGTACAATGACATGGATAAGAGGTATTAATTTAGTTAGTTCTTTGTTAACTCTATTCTTTTTTTGGAGGCATTTGCTATCCTGGGGTTATTGCATGGTGATGCCCTGCATTTTGTTATACTTGATAAACTCTTTATGCCTGGCTGAAGCTAGCTGCCTGGCCCTGAACAGGGCCAAGGGGGAACAGGATCCCACTTGCCCCTGCTACACCTGTTGGTTCCCTGGGTCAGGCAGGTCCTGGGTCTGACTCCTGACTGTATCCACACCTATCGTCCCTCTATTGACCACACCTGGCTGGTGGGGGAGGCCATGGATGTGCAGACTCCTCCACCCCTAGCATAACCTTTCACAGGAGAAAAATGTACCCAGTTTAACAGAGGACTGTTCATTATCCACCACTGGAACAGTTTTCCCATCTGTGTGAATTTTGTGTACGGTTACTCAAGCAAGTTTTAAAACCTTTCAGAAATACTTTTGTATAGAATTTGGCCTATTGTCAAATTTTTTTCTTTAGGAACTTGTGCTGGACACAAATCTTAACACATTTGCCTTCAAATAACCCAAACAGACCTCTTCTCTGCATTTATCATATATATTTTTTTTCTTCAAGTTGTTCTACTCTTTTACAGACATACTTTACATGCTGGCCTGAGTCACTTAGATCTGTCAAAGCCTCTCCTACGCTATAAACATCCTGCACTTTAGGAAGCTTTCTTTTTATGCTGAACAGTGAACATGTGGCCCTGCTGAGGGGAATGGTGATACAGTGCCTGCTTTGCGGACGCTGTGGGGAGCTGACCCTTTGGCTCAGAGGCCAGCTGGCTACTTCCCATAGCCCAGCCTGGGTGCAGACCCATGAGACATGTGTTTCACTCTTGGCTTTGGCTTCTCACCTGCCCAGAGGCTGGACAGGAATTTCAGGCTGATGGCTGATTGCCTCCCTTCAGCCAGCCAATACCCACTCACAACACCAGCTACCAAGATTGGTGGTCTGCAAAGGGGAGCTTTTTTCCAACCCACTGGCCACCCAAATGAAATGTAGGCCTACCTTAGCCTATATGTGCACAATAATTAATAAAAATAACAGCCGGAATTCCATGATGATGTTACTATGAAATTCAAATTTATTCCTTGCTACAGCTCGCTTTTTTAAACTAACTGACGTCAGTTACCAGGACCAATCATAAGTCCCCAACTCCATGCCACTGCGCACTTTGCCCTACCCAGCATCACAGACCTAGGCCATGCTGCTTGCTGCTCCTTGGGACGGGGCCAGACCCTCAGCCACACAGTGTCCTGAGGCATGCTAGTTGGAAAGCCAGTCTGGAATTCAAGCTGGATTTCCCTACACTGCCCCTCTAAGGAAGTCAGCATAGCCCATAAACCTCTATACCCATCTCAAGGTCCTTGCTCAATCAAGTTCTTCTTTAAATCTCTAGTGAACACAGTCCTACCTGGTCCAGTGAATTGGGCACTATACATTGATTTCCTCATACCTAGTTCTCTCAGTAGTACCAACCCCTCTTTTATTGGCCCTCCAGCTGCTAATATCCATGGGAACCTTCACTGGTGATGACAAAGTATGTCTAATAACTTGTATAAGCCAGTTAGTTCATCAGGGACTGATTCTCTGTGCTACCTCAGGTTATGAATCCTGGGTCTCAAGGAAAGATGAGTAGCTTTATTGTTCAGCTTTAATGCACTGCAGCACTTAAAGTAATATCATATGCTCCCATGTCCCATATCCTCAGAAACCATGTGATGAGGGACTCTTTCACTGCTCGTTTGAAAGTCTTACCAATTCTAACAGCTCCAGTGCTAAGTATTCTCTAATAGCCCTAATTTCTTGTACTGGACCATTGTTAAGGTCTCCAAGAACATGTCTTAACATGAAGCATCTTCAGCTTTTTCTTCCTCACCACTATATGCCTTCTCCCATCGGTCAGGTTTTAGATCCCAATATGAGATATTATCAATCTAATCTGGCCTATCTTCTCCTTCTGGAGCCCTATCCGTGAATTTATCAACAGGGTAACATCTCTATTTCCTTTTCTCTTTTATGCAATGAACTGGCAAGGTCAGAGCCCAATACTGAAGAGGATGGCCTCATATTCTTTGTGCCCTATAATTCTGTTCTTACAGCTTCAGTAGTCTCCAGGCTACTGTCTCTGTCTGAGACAGATTTTTTACTAGCCATAGCAGGGACCAGGCTTCCTCTTCAGTGACTTGTTGATGTTTCTATCCCTGATGCTCTCTTCCCAGGCCTTGCAAAGTTTGCTCTAGACCATTGCACTCTTCTCAACAACAACAACAAATGATTAGCACTTAAGAATTAAGTAAACTTTTAAATAATTGATAATTAATTGAGAAATTCTCATCAGAAAATATGTTAAATTGAAGAAAAATGAGACTATAAAAAACCAAAATAGGTAAGATGTAGTTATTTCTGAACCTGAGTAAAAGACTGAAATCATTAAGAATGTCAATCCTTAGATCAAAAAAGTTTCAAGTAAATAATGTAAATTTCTGCCTATCAAAGAAATGTTCTGGTAAAGATAAGAAGAAAAGAAGGAATATAGAAATAAACAGCCTTGAAATACACACACACACACACACACACACACACACATGCACACATACACACATATGTGCAGAAAGAAAAAATAGAAAACATCAATAAATCATTGTTGATTCTCTCTTTCAAAGAGTTTATAGAATTGATAGCTTTATAGCCAAATGAATAGCACAGAATAAAATAATTACCACAATCAGGACTGAAGGTGGTACTGTCACTGGTAATTATAGATCTTATGAAAACTTGTAACAAGGAGATATCACAGACAACACCCTTCAAATACTATAAATCATTTAATTCAACAAGAAAGACCTCTAAAGTAATAATCCACTCAAATTTAGTTAAGAATAAACAAGTCACTTATACTTTTGCTTAATTATTAATAAGATTTAATTTGTAGTTGGCTAGAACACACTTCAGGAAAGTCAATCTTCAGGAATCATCAGCTTGACTGCCATAGTTACTTTTGTGTTGATGTGATAAAATACCCTGACAAAAGCACATTAAGGAAGAGTTAATTTCAGTTCAGAATTCAAGGGAACATCTGTCATCTTTAGGAAAAAAAAGTGGCAGAAGCTTGAAAGCACAGATAACATCTACACAATCAGGAATCAGAGAGGCTTGAGTGTAATCAGCTACTCAGCTCTCCTGTTCCTTTTAGAGTCCAGCTACTAGCTAGGGAACCGTGACACCCGGAGTCTTTGTATTTTTCCACTTCTGTTAATTTAATGCAGATAATTCCTCATATGCATGCTTCACAGAGACCCTTCTTGCACGTGAATCTAGATTCAGTCCAGAAGGCAATTAACAGTAACCATCACATTAATTAACTATTTCAATTTCAAATGATATATTTCTCCGAGCCCAAATTGAAGCCATTCAGGCTAAACCCTTACAAGTACACTACCAACAGTTGGCTATGCAGGACTCCCCTCCTTACTCTGAGGCACGTCTATACAACGATAAGGCTTGCTAAGCTGGATAGTCAGTGACGGGTAACGGGATCATAGCCTCAGGCTAGCCAGCCCTACCAAGCTAAGACAGGGAGGCGACGCTGAGAGGTTGCCCACCCAATGACGGCTAAGGAGGGCGCCTGAGCAGATCCCCTTGCCTTCTAATATAAAAGGGGGACCTGTGGGGTTCTCAGATGAGTTTAGCCATCTAGTAATTTCCACTAGCAGATTCCCAGCACTGAAATTATCACAAGGAGGTTGCAGTCCATTGTGTAACTTCATAGGAGATGTTGCAAATATTCACCTCAAGATCTGTATCTGCACATTCTTTCTATATGTAAGCACTGAGGTGCCCTGTGTTTTAGCAATACTTCCGCATTCCCTAACCTTTATATTCTACTTCTGTTCTATACAATAAATGAGACTTGATCAGAAAAAAAAATAATAAATAAATAAATAAATAAATTCAAAATATAGGTGAATTTCTCAATGATCTTGCTTTCAAAACTGGAAAAAGATTAAAAAATCAAAATATAAACATGAAAATACTTTATGAAACAGATATTGATATCCAAAGCAAAACACTAGACATGCTTTCATAAGTATTCAATTTATAAACTACTATCTATTACCTCAAAATTGAAACTGCAGTATTTAGTGCTAGCTGACAGGCTCAGGAACTAATCCTCTTAAACTCTCCAACTTAGATCTTATTCAAAGTGCATACATGTCTCGTACTCAGTCTCCTTAACTGTAGAACTACATATTACAAATGATTTATCACCCAGGATATATGTCATGGATTAAGTGGATAAAAATATAAAATCAATTTAATCTGATGTAAATTATTGTTTTTAATCTGTTTTGCTCATAATATGCAAATAGCATTCACTATATAACAATCACATCATTAATTGATATTTCTCATCATAGTTTCTCATATAAATCTACACGTTTCTACATTCAAATTTTTCTGATTTACTTATTTTTATGCCTAAGTGTATGTGTACATGATCCAAATGAATCATTTCTTCCTTTACATTCAGCAACCAGTCTGTTTTGAAAAATGTGATAAGGGACCAAAAGCAATTTGAAAATGGACTAACAATGAATTGCGGCCAAGAAATACACATTTTAAATTTAAACCATACTGAGTAACCCTAATGCCTTCCTATGTCCATATAATTGATGGAAATAGATGGCAAATTGCAAACCTTTACCTACAATAAGGAACCTACAATAATTTCATGAATAAACTTCTTTCCAATATAATTTTTATATAATGAAAATTATGAATAATAGGAATATTTTCCAAAATAAGTTTATAGGCAGCCATGCAAAAGAGTATCAAGTGTCATATCTATTTTTAGTATTCTTCAAAACAAATATTAATCATGGTCCAGTGACCCTGAGCACTTGAATTCAATCTCCTATTACCACACGGTGGAAGGAGAAAATGACTCCTGTAAATTGTTCTCTGATTTCAACATCAGGAACCATGATATGCACATGCTCACATAAGTGCTTTCACACACACACACACACGCACATGCACACACACACACATACACACACACATATATAAACACTAAATTAATAAAATGCAATGAAAATGAACAATCACTATGAATATTCACACTACAGTCTAGGAATTCAATTCTAATATTTCTACCTTAAATTTTAGTTAAGACAATATACTTAATATTTGTCTGAAAATTTATTTACTTACTATTGCATTCTATTTATAAATTTGATGAGGATTATCAAACAGGAATTTAAAAAATTATTAAATTTTTTAGGCTGACAACAATCAAAAAGTGAGTATATTTAATTTTTATTATGCCCCCAAAGTATCATTTAAACAATTGCACTACCAGATAAACCCTTGTTTTATTTAATTACTAATGTAGTTTGAAATTTTTATAAGTAAAGCTTCTGTAGTAAGTAGGCATCCAAGTGAACTAAAAACTTATACATAACTACATACATATTAAAGTGTTCTTATTATCCTTGCATTTTATACATTGCAGATATTTTATATAAGATGAGATATTTTGTGTAAAATTTTATCAAATGCACTGTATATTTTTAACAATAGATTTCTTCTTTTATGTTTACAAATTATTTTATTCTATTACTTCTTTCTTTTTTTATTTTTTAACAATAAGTGATAATTTATGAGTATAAGCTTCCTTCGTGTAAAACCATTTTGCAAGCAGTTGTGCCCAAACCCACACAGCCCAAAGGTTCCACCATCCAGCTGGGGGGACTTGTATGTACAAACAAGTTGATCAAATAAGTGTCCAGTCTATATTACTGTAGTTTCGCCATTCACCCCAATCGCAGCCCTTCCATTCTACCATGCCCCCTCTTCCTCAGATTGTTCCCTAGGCTTAGAAAAGGGGCACAGGTGGATGAGAAGCAAAACAGTCTACTTTCTCTGGAGCTGTTGTTTTGAACTCTGGTCAATTAAGGCTGTTTCCTTTCATGGGCTGACAGTTTGTCCAGGAATAACCTTTCAATCCTACTAATGAAGCACAAACAGTTAAATATATAGGTATTTAAAGAGCACTAATAGTTATAGTTGGTTACTTTGGTATAGACACATATGTTTGGATGATATGTTAATCCATGAATTACATTTTTTCCCTGTTTAATATGACAGGGTCTTACTGTGGCTTATAACATCTCCTAACCTGTAAAGGCTGTAAGCTTGTGGCATAATCTTAAAAGAAAATTTAATTCTATGTGTGTGCACACCTATGATGTTTGTGTAAATGTGGGTGTGCATGTACCACAGTGTGTGTGAATCTGAAAGCACAACTTTCAGCTTTTTCCTTCCACCAGGCTTGCATAGCAAGCAACAAGCTGTGAGCCATTTTGCAAATATTTTAATGCTTTTGTAAGAAAAAAAAATCTCTATGTTAAGTCATCTACCTACCTATCATCTATCATTTATCTACCATTGCTTACACACAAGGAGACAAACAGACAGACAGACAGACAGACAGACAGACACACACACACACACACACACACATGTTTTGTTCATACTTCCTCTAAAGTGAAATTCTTGTTTTGAAAAGAGGAAGAAGGGTCATAAAACTCAGAAACAAGAAAATTAAAAGCCTCAAGAAATTCAATGATATGATTAGCATCTTTGTGTCATAAAGGCAGTAAGCAATTGGCCAGGAAACACCAGTTTGCAAGGAACTCATGGACACAGTTTTGTGAGTTGTCACATAGATAGCGTTTGCCATTTGAGGGATAAAGTCTCTCTTACTCTGTCTATAAACATATACTCACATATCCTGCTGAAAGCAATGTTGATAAGATCATTGGACCCTATAAGAGAAATGTGAATTCGTTTTTGTCCTTAATGACATAACTGGAGTAAACAAATTTAACACATATCTAGAGCATGTAATTTATTACTTTATTCTAAATATTCAAATCTGTAGACAAGTGTATCTCTCCACACTAATCAAAGAAACTTCCTTTTACAATAGATGGAGAATACACAGAACTCCATAACTGATCAAATACAGAAATGTGTCACTTAGGGTTAACTGTCTCAAGGACCTTCTCTGCATTTGAGTAGTTGTGGAACTCTGTAATAGACTCCATCTGTTGAAAAAAAGAAGTTTCTTGGGCTGGAGAGATGGCCTAGAGGTTAAGAGCACCGACTGCTCTTACAGAGGGCCCGGGTTCGATCCCCAGCACCCACATGGCGGCCGAGAACCATCTGAAATTCCAATTCCAAGAGAACTTCAATTCCAGGGGAATCCGACACCCTCTTCTGACCTCCGCGGCATTGCACGACACGGGTGCAGAAACTTGCATGCAGACAGTACATTCGTACACATACAGAAATAAATAAAATTAAAAAAAAGAAGTTTCTATGATGAGTGCTGAGAGATACACTAGTCTGTAAATATGAGGCTATAAGAATACACTAAGAAACGACTTTGGTATAGGGGTGTGACAAAAGCAGATTTTTCTCTAGGATGTATCATGTATGTCTCCATCCATGTTATGTGACTATGTTTAAAGTACCACAGGCTCTTTCAGTTACATCAGGATATATATTTACATCTAAGGTTTTAGTATTAAGAACTAAAAATGAGAGAATGCATGTCCTTTTTTTTTTCTGAGTCTCTGCTACTTCACTTAGTATAACAATTTCCAGATCTATTAATTTTCCTGCAAATTCTGTTATTTCTCTTTTGGTTACCACTGAATAGAACACCACTGTGTAAATATAACAGAGTTTAATTATCCACTAATTTATTCAGGGGCATTTAGGTTGTTTTGTTTTAGCCATTTTGAAAAGAGCTGGAACAAATGCGGATGCAAAAGTATCTCTGAAAATGAGTCATTTGTGTATATGCCGAAGAGTGGTATAAACAGATCACATAGTAGGTTTCTTTTAGCTTTTATAAGTTCTTCAGACTGATTTCCACAGTGGTTGTACTAGTATTCAACTGCACCAGCATTGGATGAGGGTTCATTTTTCCTAGCATTCACACAAGCATTTGACCATAGACATTCTGATTCAGGTGAGATGAAATCATAAAGCAGCTGAGATTGGCATTTCCCTAATTAGAAAGGATGTTGAACTGAGTTACTTAGTTTTATTTCTTCTTTTTGTTTATTTAAATTTTACTTTATTTTTATTGAGCATTTTTACAACTCGTACAATTGTTTCTTTTTTTAATTTTATTTATTTTTGTATGTGTATGAATGTACTGTCTGCATGTAGTTCTGTGCACCCGTGTCGTGCAATGCTGCAGAGGTCAGAAGAGGGTCTTGGATTCCCCTGGAACTGGAGTTCTCCTGGAACTGGAGTTACAGACGGTTCTTAGCCGCCATGTGGGTGCTGGGGATAGAACCCGGGTCCTCTGCAAGAGCAGTCAGTGCTCTTAACCGCTAGGCTATCTCTCCAGCCCTCTTACAATTGTTTCTAATCAAACTCAGTCCCCCCATGCCCCAACCCCCATCAGAACTCATGCATTCTAACATCCAAGTTAAACCCTGAACAGTCAAGCCACCAAACCAAGACATCCATCTGTGCAAATAGATCTGCTGTAATCTAGTCATTTTATGTAGGAAACTTATGTAAGGCATACTCTTCCTCATCCAAGAGTACTCAGTGTCTTGTAGTTCTCAGTCCAGGGTCAATCCTCCAACCATTTATCTTGCTCTGCTTTGAGATTTTGTCCCAGTTGGCATGGGTCCTGTGTCTAATGCCTATATCACCACAGGTTTGCATGTGAAAGCTTACAGTCAATTTAAGTCACTGATTTTCAATGTTCATTCACCAGCCCTGGCTTTTACAATCTTTCTTTCCCCTCTTCTGCAATGTTTCCTGAGCCAGCCGTGCAGAGGTTAGTTTTAGTATAAGGGCCCCTACCAGGGATACACTCTAGGGCCTCCCACTCTTTGAAGCTTGACTAGATGTTGCCTTCTGTTTGCATCACACTCTGTTGTGTAAGGAAGCTTTACTGGTGAGAATTGTTTTCTCTCTGCCCTTCATTCATATGCAGTTAACCTATGAAATACATACTTCAATGGGAGCTGGAAGAGCATAGTCAGGAATAAAGAGTAACTTCAGAGAACCGGATTTTATGAGGAGTTTATGTACAGATTTGAGATCTGTAGTTTCTTTGGCAAACAGTTAGTCCTAAATATCCACTGATCAATACAAGCTTCAGAGACAAATTCAGCAATATGAAATATTTAAATGATCAGTGTAATGATTTATTGTATAGTAGTAAACCTATATGTGCCTCTCATACATTCATTTGCTCTTCAAGGGACAAAACAAAATTTGCCATTACAATCATTGTTTCAACTACTGACATAACTGCTAATAGAGACTTGGACCCACTCTGCCCTTCATCATCTGCATTTAATTACACCATATCATGCCTTATTTAGGCAAAATCTCCTTCCAGAAAACAATTTACTTGTCTATAAAAGAGGTAAAGACTCCCAGTCCTTTATTAGCACTACAGTGGTGCCCTAAGGGCAGAGAGAAATTTCTTCAGCTTAGTGCACAGATTTCCTGTAAGGAACAGGAGCTTTGTCTATGGAGAGAAGGTTGGTTCTACCACATCAAATCTTCTGTCAGTTGTCTTCATAGACACCACCTAAAATCCCCAGAACAGCGTTGAAGGCAAGAATGTGGTCCAGTAATGATTAATGAAACTATGATTTTTTTCCCCTGGGGAATGCCCTTCTGAACTAGAAAACAGACAAATCTAGTCCATTAATGTTCCTTTGAGAGGGAATGCATTTGTGGCTTCATATAAACAGCAATGCAGGACAGGAACAACATTTCTCAGACATTAAACACAAAAACAAGCATTAGACTATTATTTTGGTGAAGGCTTAGAAAGTAAAACAAAGACTAAAGGCTAGCGCATACATGCCAGAGAGATTAGTGCCAAAACCCCACATTATATGGGTAACTTATAATAAGTGTTTCTATTTCCAGCCACTTACCTGCAAATTTCACAATTTTGTTTTTCTTTACACCTGAATATAACTCCATTTTGTAAATATATCACATTTTTATTATCTATTCATAATTTGAAGAAAAGTTATTTTGTTTCCATTTTCTGTCTGTTGAGAAAAATGTAATAAGAAAGATGACTGCTGAATCCTTTGGGTATATGCCAATGAGGGAATAGCTGAAATATAAGGTATATTTACTTTTATGTTTTTAAGCGATGACACACACAATGATTTCCATAGTAGTTATGTGCCTGTCCACCAAGTGTGTGAGGATTCCACTTTCCTCATATGCTCACCAGCATTTGTTTTCTTGATCTTAGCCATTCTGACTGAGTTAAAATGAAATTTTAATGTAGTTTTCTATTTTCCTAATTATTAAGGGAAATGAACACTACAAATTAAAATTCTTCTTTTGAGAATTTTCTGCTCAGAACCAAATTCTTAATTTTCTTGATTCTGCGACTTTGGGGTTTTTGAATATTCTAGTAATTAATCCTCTATCAAATTTATAGCTTCCAGAGTTCCTCCTCTGCTCTGTGGGCTTGCTCTTCACTTGATTGATTGTTAAACTATACTATTGAAAATTTTTGTTTTGATGAGGTGGCAAAGAAGGATTTCAAGAGAATGGGCTAGTAGGAGACAGACATTATTAAGAGGGAAAGAGGAAATTTGGTGGGTAATTTAACTGGGAGGAAGGTCTACATAGGGACAGAGAGAAAAGAAGTCAGGTAAATAATGCTTAGGTGGTGTGAAAAAAAGGGAAAATAATATTTAATATGCATACTGAAACTCTTTAGACCAGGCTGCCCTTAAACTCACAAAGATCCACCTGCCTCTGCCTCCCAAGTGCTAGGATTAAAGGCGTGCACCACCACACCCAGCTGAGTTGATATATTTTCACAGTTTTATTGAAGTTTTGTACATTTCATACATCATTTCTCATTCCAATCTAGACTCATGTCCCCTTCCATGCCTCCCACCCCACCCGAGTTCATGCAGCTTGCCATTCCTGCCCTTTATCTTTTTCAGATTCTTCTTAAAGTTTTTCAAAGCAGAGGATTATTGTTTTGGGGGGAAGTTTACGGTTTCAGTCCGTTCCCTGTACTGAATATATATCACACCTATACTAAACTTATATCATCTGTACACAAACTGTCATTTCTCTATCATATTATCATGTTTCAGGATTCACCATTTTTTCTTTTTAAATTTATATTACACTAAAATATCCCTACATATTCTCCACCCATATACCAAGTTTACAGAGTCTAAAAATAAGTGGTGGGTTAATTATAGAGCCTGCTAGGGGAGTTACATTATAAGAGAACAGTTGCTTTCAGAGAAAGAGGTATATAACATTGATGTAGTTCAGTCTGCCTTACAACTCAGTGCTGGGTGCTAGCATCCACTAATGAGGGATACTATTTGCCATTTCCTTTTCTGGGACTGTGTTACTTTACTTAGCATAATATCTTCTACTTCCATCCATTTACCTACAAAGTTCCTGATGTGATCTTTAACACTGCATAGAACTCCACTATGTAGATGAGCCCCATTTTCTCTATCCAGTCATTGGTTGAGGGGCATTTGGGTAGGTTCCAGCTCTTTGCTATTGTAAAGAGAGCTGCAATGAACAAGCCTGTGCATGTATCTGTGGTAGGATGTTTGTGGGTATATACCCAGGAGTGGAATGGGTGGGTCAGGTGGTAGGCTCATTTTAAGTCTTTTTATGGTTCTCCATACTGTTTTCCATAGTGGTTGTATGAATTCACATTACCACCAGCAGTGGATGAGTGCCCCCCTTTCCCCACAACCTTTCCAGCATTTGGTATCATTAGTTTGCTTGATCCCAGCCAGTCTTATCAGAGTGAAATGATGTCTTAAGGTGGTTTTAATTGGCATTTGCTTAATTATTAGGGATTTTAAACATTTTTAAAGATGTTTTTCAGCCATCTTTGTTTCCTAATTTGTGAAGTCTCTGATTACTCTTTAGTCCTTCTTTTGAGTGAGTCATTTGATTTCTTATTTCTTTGTTTTTTTGAGTAGTTTGTATATTCTGGAAGTTGATGCTTTGTCAGCTGTATCAATAGTGAAGGGTTCCTCCCACTTTGTGGGTTTTCTCACTTCCCTGATTGTTTCTTTCACTGTACAGAAGCTTTTGAGTTTAATGAGGTCCCACTTGTGAATGTTGACCTCACTTCCTGTGCAGCTGCTGTGTGATTTAGAAAGTCTTTTCCTACACCTATGTCTTGTAGTTTCCTGCCAAAGTTTTCTTCTATCACCTTCAGTGTTTCGGGTTTCATGTTGAGGTCTTTGATCCACTTGGAATTGATTTTTGTACAGGGAGAGAGGTAGGGGTTTTGTTTTATTTTTCTACAAGTAGTGATCCAGTTTTGCCAACACCATTTGATAAAGATGCTGTGTTTCCTCCATTGTGTCTTCTTGGCCCCTTTGTCAAATATGAGGTGGGTGAAATTGTGTGTGCCCAAGTTTGGATCTTCAGTTTTGTTCCATTTGTCTACATGTCTGTTTTTGCATCATTACCAGGCTGTTTTTCTGTCTTATAGCCCTGTAATATAATTTGAAGTCTGGTATAGTGATTCCCCCTGTATTGCACTTTTCACTCATGGTTGCTTTGGCTATTTGGGGGTCTTTTGTTTTTCCATATGAGTTTAAGGATTTTTTTGCCAGGTCTGTGAAGAAACTCATGGGGATTTTAATAGGGATTAGATTGAATCTGTATATTAATTTTGCTAGAATGGACAATTTTACTATATTCATTTTTTCCAATCCATGAGCATGGAAGTTCTTTCCATCTTGGGATGTCTTCTTCAATCTCCTTCTTCAGGGGTTTAAAATTTTTTGTTGTATATATCTTTGGTGTCTTTGGTTAGGTTTGTTGCTAGGTATTTTATTGTTTTTGAGGCTATTATGAGTTGGAAAGTCTCCTTATATTCCTTCTTCATTTGCTTGTTTGTGGTATATAGAAATGCTACTGATTTTTGTAAGTTAATTAAGTTAATTTTGTATCCCACCACTTTACTGAAAGTTATTTATTTATTTATTTATTTATTTATTTATTTATTTATTGGTCTTTTGGAGACGGAGTCTCCCGGTAGCCCCAGCTGTCCTGGAACTCACTCTGTAGACCAGGCTGGCCTTGAACTCACAAAGTTCCGCCTGTCTCTGCCTCCCAAGTGCTAGGATTAAAGGCCTGCGCCACCATGCCTGGCACCTGAAAGTCTTTATTGTTTCTAAGAGTTGTCTGGTGGAGTTTTTAGCATCTCTTAGGTAAACTATCATATCGTCTGCAAAAAGGCATAGATTGACTTCCTCTTTTCCAATTAGAACTCCTTTAATTTCCCTTTCTTATCTTATTTCCCTAGCAAGCATTTCAAGTGCTACATTGAAGAGGAGCAGTGATAGTGGGCAGCCTTGCCATGTTTCTGCCTTTAAGGGGAATGCTTCTAACTGTTTTTCCATTTAGGATGACATTGGCTGTGGGGTTTTTGTATAAGGCTTTGATTACATTGAGGAATGATCCCTCCAGTCCAATTCCTTCTAGGACTTTACGCATGGAGGGATGCTGGATTTTGTCAAAGGCTTTTCTGCATTGGTGGATATGATCATGTGGTTTTTTGTTTGTTTGTTTTTCAATCCATTATGAGTTCTGTGATATTTATTGAATTACTTATGCTGAACCATCCTTGAATCTCTGGTATTAATCCAAATTGGTCATGGTGGATGATCTTTTTGATATGGGTCTATATGCAGTTTGTAAGTATTTTATTGAGAATTTTTGTGTCTTTGTTCATTAATGAGATGGGTCTATAGTTTACTTTTTTGGATGAATCTTTGCCTGGGTTTGGTATTTTAGTGATGCTGTCTTCATAGAAAGAATTTGGGGGATTTTCCTCTGTATTCTTCTGAACAGTTTGAGAAGTAATGGCTGTAAGTCTTCTTTAAATGTTTTATAGAATTCTGCTGTGTATCCATCTGGGCCTGGGCTTTTCTTAGTTGGGAGGTTTATTGTTACATCTTCAATTTCCTCAAATGATATAGGTCTGTTTAATTAGTTGATATTTATAGATGAATGCCATATACCAAAAATCACAATAACCATCAAGGGAAATCTTCCATTGATTTGGTGGTCAGGGTAGTCCAACAGACTCCCAAAATAATAAAGGCGCCACAGGTCTTGATTGCCTCTGAGAACTTGAGATAAGACCTTATTGCTGAACACACGACATACTTCTGACACAAGACTTGGAGTTGGAACTGAACAGGAAGCCTTCTCCCTGAAGACTAGCCCCCATGGCATCAGAAGTTATTATGTAAGCTATCAAGGGAGAGAACATATCAGTGATCCTAGCCAGCTGCAAAGACTATGAACCACAACAATGGCCAGGCCAGCACATTATCTGCATGAGTGCAGTACTTGCACATTTACCTTGGGACTAATTAAAAGCTTTCTAAATGGCCTTAAGGCCCAATCCATGGAAGGCAATTCATGCATGGTTCCCTAAATAAAGCCAGGTACAAATGGCTATAGAGTTCCTAGACCCCAGAGAAGAGCTTATTTATGACACTTCCCTCAAATCAACATAATTTTTATTATTTTTATTTTAAGTCAAAGTATGGTTTATTTTTAAAATAGTTATTTTGCAGTTATTTAAACAATATATCCGATAACTTTTTATGGCATTGGTCAGAATTCTTTATTAAACAGACATTGGCTTACTGTTCCCTGAAAGTTACAATCAGCTTATTCAGTGAAACAAAAGAGGACTTGAAAAGGTGAAAAAAAAAATACAAAATGATGAACCAGGCATGTGGGCGATATATTTTTTTTCTTTTTTTTCTTCTTTTTTTGGTATTTTCCCTTGCTTAATATGTGACTTTTGGTATTTGAAATAGAAAACAAGTCCTTTTCTCAAAGAGAGCTCCCATTTTCTTAACCATAGACTTTGCCAAACATTATTTTAAAACAAAGCTAAAGCTATTTATGTATTTCTTACTTATGTAGTGTCCAGTTAACATTCTTTTTTCCTTAATTTTTGAGCTTTTGTGGATTTCATACATTTCTTATTCAAATTTAGACTGTCCCCCAGCCATGCTCCTCCCTACCAGAACTCATAAATTCTGTCATACATGTTGCATTCTCTCCTGTATCTTTTTCAATGCTGAAATTTACTATTTTGGTCAGTTCTTGAACAAGTCTTTTTTTTTTTTTCTTCCCTTTAATTTTATATTACTCCAAAATATGTATATATACACTCCACACATATACCAAAATTTCAAAGTCTGAAAATAAATTATAGGTTAATTTGAAAACACATTTAGGAATTCACAATTTAATAGTAAAGTTGCATGCAGGTAAAAAGAAACTTAACTTTACATTTCTTTTTTTTTTAACTTCCTTTCTTTTTTCTTTTTTTTTCTTTTTTTTTTGTCTTTTTTGAGACAGGTTCTTTCTGTAGCCCCAGATGTTGGGGAACTTGCTCCATAGACCAAGCTGGCCTTGAACTCACAAATATCCACCTGCCTCTGCCTCCCAAGTGCTAGGATTAAAGGCATGCACCACCATGCCCTGCTTAATTTTACATTTCTAAATTATATATTAAATAAGTGTTCTTAATATATAATTAATAATACATATCAATTTGTGGCATAAAATGATTATTATTAATTCAGTACTAATTCCTTTCAAAAGCTAAAGGTACAAAATATTATATAATAGTAATAAAGACTTGAGGAAATCAAAATATCCAACTACATAGTAATAGATAAATGCATTGTACATTTGACTTTCTCTGAACTATTTGACAATGGGATGTTTATTTTTTTACACTGCATAGTAAACAATTTGATTTTTAGAAATAGATTTGTAAATCTCACCACCTATGCTCCATGACAGCTTGCATTTCTATGTGTTCAATATTATGAATTTTCAAGCCATTAAGCATAACTCTACTGCAAGACTTTAAAACATTCTAACATATTCCATCTTTTTAATCTCCATACTTAGCTTATCCAACCTCATATTACTAGAATTTTCAGATTTTCCTTTATTTTAGAATGATTTTATTAACATCACTTTGTTTAAAATGTAGCAAGTTTACATTGACAGACTTTGTATAGGTTGGAGATTCTTGAAAAGGGAGTGAATGGCAAACTCATATTATAGTAACATTGCCAAAACTCACATTATCATTAAAGCATGGTAGTATAGTTTTGCCAGTATAAAAAAGAAGTAGAAGCATAATAACTGAACTGAACTGTTATACTTCTCAAACTAAATATATATAACTATATATATATATTAAAACATAAATTTAAAATTCCATATCTACTATAATTTCTGAAAATTGACTACTGACGTATGTTTTGATGTACTTTTTAAGGATACAATAGTATTTTATTCATATATGAGACTCTTTTTTTCTTCCTATTATAACCACAATTTGGATCTTTGTCAAATGATTTTTTAATATTTTATTGAAGTTTTGTGCATTTCATACATCACTTCTCAGTTCAATCCAGACTCATTCCCCCCTCCATGCCCCCTGCAACTCCAAAGCTCATGCAGTCTGCCATACATGTCCTGTATTCCCTTCTGAGACTTTTTAGTTTTTCAAAGCAGAGGATTATTTTGTGTGTGTATGTGTGTGGGGGCGGGGGAGGATTCTACTGTTTCATTCAGTTTTCTGCCCCAGTTCCTTTGCTGTTGTTCCTTCCAATCCATATTGTTTCAACATATGCATTTATATATGTCACACATGGACTAAAATCATGCCATCCGAAAACAAACTATGTTACTTCCAAATCATATTTCAGGATTCATGTTTTCCCTTTTAATTTTATATAGCTCTAAAATATGCAAACGTATCCTCCACTCTTGTACCAAAATTATAAAGTCTGAAAATAAGTAGTGGATTAATTCTAGAGCCCATTAATGTATTCAGATTCTAAGAGCACAGTTGTTTTTAGATAAAGAGAAATATAACATTAATGTTACTCAGTTTGCCTTACAAGTATTTACTTGGTGCTAGTATCCACAAATGAAAGATACCAATCATCCTTTATTTTTCCTGGGACTGTGTTACTTCACTTAGCATAATGGCTTCTGGTTCCATCCATTTACCTGCAAAGTTCATGATGTCATGTTTCTTTACCAATGCATAGAAATCCATTGTGTAGATGTACCACATTTTCTCTATCCACTCATTGGTTAAGGGACACTTGGGTTAGTTCCAGCTCTTTGTTATTGTGAAGAGAGCTGCAATAAACCTGGCCCTGCATGGATCTCTGAGGTGTTGATAGTAAGTTTATTGCATTATGGTCAGATAGAATGAATGGAAATATTTCAGTTTTTTATTTTGTTTTTGTTGAGGTTTGTATTGTTCCCCATTATGTGGTTGAATTTGAGGAAAGTTCCATGGGGTGCTGAATAGAAAGTTTATTCTTGGTGCTTGGATTGAATATTTGATAGATGTCTTTTAGGTCCATTTGGTGTATTATATTGTTCAGGTCAGATGTCTCTCTGTTTATTCTTTGTCCAGTTGACCTGTGTAATGGACACAGTGGGATATTGAACTCCCCCACTCTTCGTGTGTTAGGATTAATCTGTGCCTTAAAGTTTTGTAGAACTGTATTTATGAAGTTCGGTGCACCACAGTTTGGTGCGTATATATTCATGATCATGATACCTTCTTGGTTAACTGTTCCTTTGAAAAGAATGAAGTGACCCTTTTCATTTCTTCTGATTAGTTTTAATGTGAAGTCTGTTTTGTCTATTAGAATAAAAACTGCTGCTTGCTTCTTACTACTTTTGACTTAGAATATTTTGTCTACCCTTTCAATTTATGTTAGTGCCTGTCCTTAAAGGTGAGATGGGATTTTTGTAAACAACAAAAAGATGGACTTTCTTTTTTGTTTGTTTGTTTGTTTGGTTTGGGGGGGCAGGGTCTCCCTGTAGCCCCAGCTGTCCTGGAACTCATTATGTAGAGCAGGCTGGCCTTGAACTCATAGAGATACACCTGCCTCTGCTGAGTGTTGGGATTAAAGGAGTGTGCACCCAGCTAGGATTTTGTTTCATATATATATATATATTAGATATATATATCTCTACATATATTTATATTTATATCTACATATTATATATATATATATAATTATTTTATTGATGCTTTGTGTAATTTCATACAAACATTTTCCAATTCAGTTCAGGCCTATATCCCCCTTCCCTTCCCCCCACCCCCCCCCAACCCACCAGATCCATGCCCCTGCCGTAGTTTTCTGCATTCTTTCTCTGCTTTTTGTTTTCTTTTCTTTTTTTTTTTTTAACAATAAGTGATAATTTGTGAGTACAAGCATCCTTCATGTAAAACCAATCTGCAAGCAGTTGTGCCCAAACCCACACAGCCCATGGCTCCCACCATCCACCAGGGGGTGCCTGCATGGTCAATCAAGTTGATCAAATGAGTGTCCAGTCTACATTGTTGTAGCTTCACCATCAACCCCAATCGAAGCCCTTACATTCTACCACGCCCCCTCTTCCGCAGATTCTTCCCTAGGCTTAGAAAAAGGGCACAGGTGGATGAGAAGCAAAACACTCTACTTTCTCTGGAGCCGACGCCCTGGTCTCTAGTTAGTTCTAGCTGTTTTTTTTCATGGGCTGCCAGCTTGTCCACACATAACCTTTCGATCCTACTAATGAAGCACATGCAATTAGATATTTAGGTATTAAACAGTATAATATATAGCCTTTCGATCCTACTAATGAAGCACACACAATTGTGTGTGCTTCATTAGTAGGATTTTGTTTCTTAATCCATTCTACTAATCTTAATCCATTCTACAAATCTGTATCTCTTGATTGGGGAGCTCAGTCCATAAATATTAAAAGTTATTATTGAGAGATGTATATTTTTTCCATCATTTAGTTTCTGTTTTCATTCTTGGTCTAGGTTTATAGTTCCACAGTTATACCTTCATTATTTACTCTCTGTTGCAACTTGGCTATAGTAGTTTCTTCTGCTCTATATATTGCTTCAGGTATTCCCTGAAAGGTTGATTTTTTGCACATGGATTCTCAGCTTATTTATATCATGAAAGATTTTGTTTTTGCATTCAACTATAATTGATGTTTTTGCTGGATAAAATAACCTGGGATGGAATCTATAGTCATTTAGTACTGGAGATACTTTTATCCAAACTCTTCTGGCTTCCATCATTTGGATTGAATAGTCAGCTGTAATTCTGATGACTTTTCCTGTACATGTGACTTATATTTATTTTGCAGCTTTCAGTATTCTCTTTTTTTTTTTTTTTGAGCATATAGTGTTTTTAGTATGATATGGTGTGAAGAATTTCTTTTTCTGGTCCTGTCTATTTGGTGTTCTATATGCTTCTTGTATTTGTATGGGTATGTCTTTCCTTAATTTGGGTACATTTTCTTCTACAAACCTGATGAAGTTTTGGTTGATACAAGTATCCTGATATTCTTCTCCTTCCTCTATACCTATGATGCATAAATTGTCTTTTCATGCTGACCAAAATTTACTGTTTATTCCATTTGTGTGTTTTTTTAATTTTTCATAATCTTTGCTTGAGTGGTCCAAATGTTCCATGTTATCTTCTACTCTTCATATTCTGCTTTCTGCTTCATACATTCTGTTACTAAGGCTTTCTCCCATCCTTTGAATGTGCCTGATTAATTATTTCATTTCTTTTTTTCTTTTCAGCCCACGTTTTCTTCAATATTTCTATATCATTTGTGACTTCATTCTGAAATTTATCACTATCTTCTTTTAGTTTATCCCTATATTTCTTGATTTGTTTGTTGGTAGGTTCTTTAAAATTTTTGAATTCTTTGATCATATTTATGATAGTTCATTTAAAATCTGTTTTCTGGATTACCTTTAGGTTTTCCTCATTATAGGAGTCTTGTACAGGATTGGTAGTATTTAGTGGAGACTTATTATTTGGGTATTTCATGTTATGTTTTTGTTGTTGTTGTTGTTGTTGTGATTTTGGCATGTGGAATTCCTTTGTTGTTTGTGATTCTGGTATGAAACTCAAGTGTTTTTTTTGATGAATTGAAGGCTGATTTTGCTTGTCTTTTTCCATAGGTGTCTTCCATATATTCTTATTAGGTATGAAAGACTGGTTGGTCTAGGATTCTAGTTTTCATTTCTGATTTTGTAGTGGATGAACCAGCTAGTTATCACCCAGGTAGCCAGGTGCTCCTCTAGAGGCCCAAGACACATAACAGTATGGCAGCTTTGAACTACTCACTACATGTGGTAAACCTATTGGCTCTCCAGGGCTGGTTACAAATGTCTTGATCTGTGTCCAGGGACAGGGAAGCCTACCTGGAGCCAAAGGAGAGGCCTCAGGTGTCCCCTACCTAGTTGATAGAGAGTCTGGAATTCTGCTGCCATGGAACACAGGTCTGCCTCAGACACCCGGTGGGAGAGATGAACTCACAGACCTGTCGTATCACTTGGGGTCTGCCTACCATTTATTTCGGGCTGGTTTCAAGTATTCATATCTAGTTCCAGGATCAGGGAAGCTTAGCCTGGAACAGAGGGAGGGAACCCAGGTATTCCCTAGCTAGTGGGTAGGGAGTCAGGAATTTTGCTGCCACTGGTCTTCTGTGTCTCTCTATCCTTCCAGGCGCCATCATTGCCAGGCGTAGCCACCACTGCTGGGCCACTGGGCCTCTCTGGCCATCAGGGGCCACGACTGGGCCTCTGAGTCTCTCTTTCATCTGCTGGGAGCCCCAGCTTAATTTTTTAATTGTTTATTTTTATTTCATGTATGTAAAATTTCTCATGGATGTGTGTAAATGGACCATGTGAATGTGTATGTAATAAATATAGAGGCCAGAAGAGGGTGCCAGATTCCCTGGGACTGGAGTTATGGACAGTTTTCAGCTGCCGTATAAGTGCTAGGTACTAAAACCAAGTCCTCTGTAAGAGCAGCCAGTGCTTTAGGCACTGAGCCATCTCTCCAGCACTCTGAGAAATTAATTTTTCTATACTCTAAATATATGTCCTTATATTTACAGAAAAATGTACCTTTCACCATTCATCAAAGAAGCCTCTTTTGCAACTGATGGAGACTTGCAAATTTCCACAACTGGTCAAATTCATAGAATTAGTGATTGTGAGATGTCCAGCCCTAAATTATACATCCACAATGCAAGCTCTATAACTAAGTCTCTAGGAACATCATGGAACAACAGCTACAAAATGTAGAAGCCGTAGGAACAAGATACTTCCTGATAATTAATGCAATCTAGACATAATATTGATGCTGCACCAATGAAATCTTATCATTATGGTAGTATAACAATATCTGCATAATGACAAAACTAATTAACATGCCAAAGTGGATGGGAAAATTCCACAGGTTCCCACGTCGAGATGAAAAACCACATTCAATGAATGTAAAATGCAGCAGGGACGGGGCTGGAGAGATGGCCTAGCAGTTAAGACCGCCTACTGGGGTTCGATCCCCAGCACCCACATGGCGGCTGAGAACCGTCTTTAACTTCAGTTCCAGGGGAACCCGACGCCCTCTTCTGACCTCTGCGGCATTGCACGACACGGATGCACAAACCTACATACAGACTGTACATTCATACACATACAAAAATAATTTTTTTTTAAATGCAGCAGGGAGAATAAGTTTTCTTCAGGGACCACCACCTTGAGAAGTTATCTAAACCCAAGTGAACAGTCATAAACACAGGTACACATAGCACCATTAACTAGACTCAGTGAATTATAATATATACATATGTATGATGTGCATATATGTATATTTATAAATTTATGCATGTATATATGTGTATCTAACAAAAGTAATCAAAGAAGAGGACAAAAAGTTGAAAGAAAGTAGAGGGACATGGAACGAGTTAGAAGGTGAATTGGTGGAATTGAAACAACGTAAATTCTATACTCATGTATAAAATTCTCAAAAATAAATTAAGATACACAATCAGATGAGGTCAAGGTATTAATAGTATGAGAAGAGAAATTAAGCTACAGAAATCATAAAGTAGAATGCTGTTTAATAATACTAATTAAAGTACATGCAGGATGCTTCCTAACTAAAAATCTGATTTCTCTCTGCTTAGAAGATTTGTCTTAGAAAATTTGCCAGCTTGAATTTGTCTATTTTGAATTTTTTTCAGTATCTACTAATCTATCTTCAGTTGAATTGTTCTAAGTTCTCTAGAGAGAAGTAAGTAATAAGATTAGATATATACTTAGATATAAATGATGGATATATTGTAGATCAATTAAAATGATATGGATATAGATGATATAGTTAGAGATGATACAGGTATATACACAACTATAGAGGATATTTATCATATATATTCTATATTTTCTTTCTACAATATATATTTATCATATATATCAAATATATATATCATATATATATATTTATCATATATATTCTATATTTTCTTTCTACAATATATATTTATCATATATATCAAATATATATATATCATATATATATATATTTATCATATATATTCTATATTTTCTTTCTACAATATATATTTATCATATATAT
>VZQC01002448.1:1930747-2011255 GCA_009823505.1 Rhizomys pruinosus
ATATATTCTATATTTTCTTTCTACAAAAAAAGTCCAAAGAAACACACACAAGTCCCATGACACCAGTCTGAGTTCAAATGTGTCAGATCCCGCTGGGCGTGGGGGTGCACGCCTTTAATCCTAGCACTCAGAGGCACAGGCAGGCAGATCTCTGTGATTCAAGGCCACCGGCTCTACAGAGTGAGTTCCAGGACAGCTGGGGCTACAGGAGACCCTGGTCTTGAAAACACCAAAAAAAAAAAAAAAAAAAGCTGTTTCAGAGCCAACGACACAATGGTTTTAAGATTTCAATGTCAAAGCCCTGAGAAAGTGGGCTATAAGTCTTAACAGATGGACATCCCCTGAAAGGAGAAATAAATTGTCCTTTGTTATTTTATGATGTGGACCCTCAGCAGATTGGATCACACCTATCCTGGATCAAGTTTTATCTCATTTGTTTTTCTGACTCAATGTTAATCCCTCCTTTAAGGATCCTGAAAGATAATGTTCAGAATTATTGCTTAACCACTGATTTGGATTTCCCTTAATCCAGTAAAGTCGACAATTAAAATAGTCATCACAGCAGTTTTTAAAAGGACTCTCGATCACCAGGAATGCATTTCTTTTGAAATTTAGTCATCAAGCAAATATGTCCAGTCCCTTTAGTCTCAGGGGGGAGGGCAACAACCTAACTTATGTGAGACCAAACTAGTTGACTAAGAAACACAGCCAAGCATACCACATTAGTAGAATTCCCTCACAAATCCATCCAGTATTTTCTCACTTTATTATTCAGCACTTACCCAATAAGCTGTACCACCTTCAGGCCACAACAGCCACCATTCTATCTATGCATGCATGAATTTGATTGCTTTATACTGCCATAGAAGTGGGATAATGGTGTTTGTCCTCTTATGACTGTTTTATTTCATTTTGTAAAATTATAGAAAAGTTTATTTGTGAATTTCTAATGTCAGATTTTCTAAGCTGAAAAATATATCTATTTTATGTATAACTCATGTTATGACAGACTTTTTCTATAGTGATTAATATTTGGTAGAGTTTAGCCAGGGGTGGTGGCACACACCTTTAATCCTAGGACTCATGAGGCAGAGGCAGGTGCATGTCTATGAGTTCAAGGCAAGCCTGATCTACAGAGTGAGTTCCAGGTCAGCTAGGGCTATAGGGAGACCCTGACTCAAAAAGACCCAAAAATATTTGGTATAGTTTGGAAATGAAATTTTCTCAAATACCCATGTGTTAAAAGATTTACTCTGCTTGTGGTCCTTGTAGTGAGATGGTGGAAGATTTAAGATGTGACATCCACAGCAATTTTGACTATGTCATAAGACTACATAAATTTGTACTTCTCACCACCATGCCTTTGAAATGTGAGAGAGACTCATGAGGCTTCAGTACTTCCGGAGAATTTATAGGCAAATAATGGTTAAGGAGACTGGAGAGACATTTTCTTCAGTGATGTAGCCATGGATAAGGTATTCACAGTCTTATGAATAGCCCTAATGAAACTCATAGGATCACACATTAAAAAAGAGATGGAAGTAGAAAGGGGCTTAGTTGAAAAGAGGAAGGTTATTAACAAAAGTAGGAATGGAACAAGAGCTGGTATGGTAAGGGGCATATGGCTTAAATAGTATATATATATATATATATATATATATATATATATATATATATGCATGAGAATGCCATGATGAAACTCAAAAGTTATAATAAATATATGCTAATATAAAACTTAAAAAAAAAATCAGGTGAGGCCCAGTAGAATGAAGTTAGGGCATCAGGGTGGGAGGCCTAGAAGGAGAGACTGGAATTCCTGGCATTTGTTATTTTCTCCTCTCCTATTCCTCATCCACTCCTTATCTCCCTCTTCCTCTCTTGTTTTCCACATAAAGTAACCATGGAATAAAACCTCTGAAAGTGCTATCCCAAATAATTCTTTCCTCTTTATAAGTTATTTCCTGTAGTGTACAACAATAGCAAAAAAATAACACAAAAAAATGAAAGAATACTATAATGGATATAGGAGTGCAGGTGGCCCGTCAACACACTGATATCCGCAATTTTAGATGCATAACCCTAAGTAGAGTTATGAGATGATATGATAGTTCTAATCTTTCATGTTTTACCAAACTCATTCTGCAGGGGCTGCACTATTTTATTCCCACCAAAAAGGTAAGAAGGTGTTCCACTTTCTCCACTTACTCTGGTGGTTTTTAATTTTAAAAGTATATCATTGTGCTCTTGATTGGCATTTATCTGAATATATGTACCATCAGCATCCCTTTCATATCCCTGTTGGCAGTATGGCTTCTTTGAATGCTTTTCAAGTGTTTAACCATTTTCACTAATGAATTCTTCCTGATATATTTTAGATATCAATTATTTATGAGACAGGTGATTAGAACATATTTTTCCAATTTTAAATGTTATATTTTTCCCCATTGACTGGGCATTTTATGGTAAAGGAGCTTTGAAGTTGACTTATTCCCACTTTTCTTTTTTTTTATTAATTTTATTTATTTTTGTATGTGCATGAATGTACTGTCTGCATGCAAGTTTGTGCACCCGTGTCGTGCAATGCCATGGAGGTCAGAAGAGGGTGTCACATGACCTATGCATTTCTGTCCTACTAATGAGATTGTTGCCAGATAAACATGAAGAATCTTTTCCCCTATTTTCCTTCAGAAAATTTTCAGCATGGTCTCTTAAGCCTTTAAAGAATTTTGAATTTTTTTGATATGAAACAAAAACTGACCAAACTTGATCCTTTTACACTACATTGTCAAACTTGAGATCACCTAATTTTCATGCATTTGGTTTTAGGGTTGGTATTCCATTGGGATGATCTAAATGTTACTTTTCATGCCCAAATCACACTACTTTGGTTGCAATCTTAGCAGTAAAATATTAAGATATGTAAAATATTCAGCCTGTTCATTCTCATGATTGTTATGGCTATTCTGAATCTTGAGGGGGAAGACTAAGAGGAGCAGTTATTGCCCAATTGGTACAAAATCAAAACTTCATTATGATATTTGAGGTTAGAATCAATTCCAGAGGCCTGGTATGTTATACTGTATCTATAATTAAGATATTTAGACATCAGCTCCAGAGAAAGTAGAGTGTTTTGCTTCTCATCCACCTGTGCCCCTTTTCTAAGCCTAGGGAAGAATCTGCGGAAGAGGGGGCGTGGTAGAGTGTAAGGGCTTTGATTGGGGTTAATGGTGAAACTACAACAATGTAGACTGGACACTCATTTGATCAACTTGATTGAACATACAAGCCCCCCCTGCTGGATGGTGGGACCCATTAGCTGTGTGGGTTTGGGCACAACTGCTTGCAAATTGGTTTTGCATGAAGGATGCTTGTACTCACAGATTGTCACTTGTTAAAAAGGAGTGAAGATGGGACAGAACAAAAGGGCAGAGGGGGATGCAGAAAACTTGCGGCAGAGTACATGATCTGGGATGGGTAGGAGTGGGGTGGGGGGAAGGGAAGGGGATATATGCCTGAACTGAATTGGAAAATGATGTATGAAATACACAAAGCATCAATAAAAATAAAATAAAATAAAATAAAAGATATTTTAATGTAGAATTAGATGTTTTTTCACCTAGAATTTTTATATAATATAAATTTACAAAATAATGTATATCATTTATACACACATATATAATGTTTTGTGGGAAAGAAATAGAAGTCAAGAAAGGAGAAATAGAAGGAGAAACATAAGGAGGAAGTGGACAGGGGTGGGGAAGAGGACAGAGGGATGCGATAAAACATTTCTGTTAATCCTTTGTGAATATGTTAATTACAATGATTGTAGTGATGTTATCACACATGTATGGAAATTACTGAATTTTTTCTATCGTAAACATTAATCATGTGCAAGTTTCTTACATATCAAGTAAATGTGTTTAAAAAATCCAGAAATTCAAAGGGGCAGGGTTATGGCTCAGTAGTTAAGACAGTGCATTGTTTTTCCACAGGGCCTGGGTTCATTTCCCAGCATTCACTAGCTGGCAGAAGGCCAGAAGCTCAATTACTCATACCTTTCCCCAACCCAAAATTCAAAAGTTAAGTCAAAACTCTTCTCTATTAAATTCATCTCTATAACAATAACTCTCAAAGAGGCTTTCCCATTCTTTCCTACTTAACTCTATCTTGTACAATTTTTTCACACAGAGATTAATACTAGTGTATTTCCACTAATAATGAAATTTGAAAGAAATTTGTAGTATAATATTTAATGATAAATTTTCCATAGTTCACATTGGAGTGGATTCCTGTCCCAGTCCATCTGAAATTAATGGGTTTGACATACAGTGTTCTGTTTTACAGGATTCTTGGAAGATAGAGAGCTGCACATATAATGTGTTTTACACAAGAAAACATAGGCAATAAATGAAAGAATGAGTGAATTATTATATATAGAAGGTATACTCACAGCTTATTATTCATTTTAAAGGACAGCCAAACATTATGGGATTGGAAATAGATTTATATTTCAGAAGAGTGAAAGGCTCCAGACAGTTGGAGGACTTGTGGATATTCTGTTAGAGAATAGTGGGCTATCCTTGTCAACATAACTTCTAATATTCTACTGTGCCATCCATGAAACTGCTATGGAAGATTGCCTACCACTACTAAGCTCTATTAAATAATTACTACATGACATTTTTTTTCTAATAGTAAAACCATTTTTTTCTACTTGCCTGCAAGCTTCTCATTGTAATCTGACCCCTCAGTCAACTTTACTACACGTGAAATGGAACCTTACACATTTTTATTTTGCTCACATTGGGGCAAAAACAAACATTGTCCAGAGGAAATACCCCTGGGGAAAAACTGAGACACCACCATCTTTCCAGTGTGGCACCACAAAGTTTCCCCAGTCTCCACTGTGATTCAAGCTACTTTTTATATTTTTTAATATATTTATCTATTACTTTTTTGTTGTTTTTGTTTTCTAAAAGTATTTATTTTTTAATTATTATTATTTGTTTATTTTTAAGGAATTCTACAATATAATAACACAGTTGTTTTCAGATAACATTGATTTTGCTCATTTTGCCGTACAATTAGGTAATTGGTGCATTTTGCAAGTATCTATCTCCAAATTTTGAACAACCCAAGGTTCCCATAGTCCAACTGGAGAGGCTTGTATGCACAGGCATGTTGATCAATTAGGAGTCCAGACTACATTGCTGTAGCCTCATGATTCACCCCTATCTCTCCGCAGCCCTTACATTCTACCACGCCTCCTCTTCCGCAATTTGTTCCCTGGGCTTTGGGAAAGGGACACAAGTGGGTGAGAAGAAAACAGTCTACTTTCTTTGGAGTTGTCATTTTGTACTCTAGTCTGTTCAGGTTGTTTCCCTTCATGGATTGACAGCTTTTCCAGTGATACCTCTTTAGTCATACTAACAAAGCACAAGCAAGTGGGATACAGGCATTTAAGCAGTACTAATTATTATGTCAAGCTAAGCTGTGAACATAGACAAAGATGCTTGAATGGTATGCTAATCTGCAAACTGTGGTTTCTCTATAAAGGGTGACAAGTTCTTATTGTGGCTTATAACATCTCCTAACCACTAGAGGACATATAAATATTTATCTATTTCAAAGGTGGGATAAAAATATTAATAATGAATTGAGGGCTAAAAATTCACAATACAGGATCAAGAAGTCAAGGCAATATCAAACTTCCATTTTAAAGAAACAATTTCACATGAATGAAGGCATATTTTAAAATGACTTGTTTAAAATTCATTCAGATTTTATGATGACATGCTGGCCTAGAGAATGTAATAGTTAATTTATGCTGCACTCCAAGTTTCTTTTCTCACTTGCCATTTGTCTTGGTCCTTCCTTCCTTCCTTCCTTCCTTCCTTCCTTCCTTCCTTCCTTCCTTCCTTCCTTCCTTCTTTCCTTCCTTCCTTCCTTCATTCCTTCTTTTTTTTTTCATCTCTTCATGTTTTCCCTTCTTCCAGTTTTTCACATTCTCTCATTCTGTTTCTATATTTCATTAATAAATTCAATTCATCTATATTCACAGCAATCCGTTGATGGTAGTACAAAAATGATTGTGGTGTGTGCAGCACAAAGCAGTAGGAGTATTCTGCAGTTACAGCACTACTCTGACCTTTTCTACAGTGCTATTCCCGAATGAGAAATAGCTTCCAGCTGGCAGAGGCAAACAGATTATTTTCAATATACAGTATTAATTTAGGGCAATTGCTATGATTAATGTTTTTTAAAGAAATTGTGAGATTTCCCCAGTGAATGAAGCTGAAATGTTTACCTTACAAGAATGATGTGATGCTGTATTAATGTGAAACAGAACAACAAAATTAAGAAACAAAGAAAAGCCAAACCATAAGTCTGAACACCAAAAACTTTGCTTTCATATGTCATTATCTCATTACTATAAAATTCCCTATCTTGAAATGCAGAAAGTTTGAGGATTTAAACTAATATATGATTTCCTGAGATTTAAATTTTGTTTTCAGAAGTCAAAACTAAGTGAAAGAAAAATTGTTGTATTGTAAAAATTCATAGTTAAAGAGTAAGACAACTAAAATTACATCATCATGGAATAATATAAATAATATATCTGTGGCAATTAAAAATGATAAAGTGAGGAGCACTTTGTGTGCTATTTATCATTTATATAAAGTCCAAATGACAGGAGCTTGATATAGTGGCAAAAAAACTAAGTTTCTGAAATGAAGATATTTGAAATTAAAAATAAGATCATATATGTGGTCTTTTATTTAATCACTATAAATCTTCGAGCTTCAAATATGAATTCCTGAATGTGAATGAGTTTTCCAAAGCCTGAATGACTTGGGGAATTTGAGGGCAGATTTGTAGAACGTCAGCTATGTGCTCAGCATAATAATCAGCCTTTTGAGGAGTGCAGTCAAGATTCCCATTGGAGCCCTCCTGTTCCACCTTCCCTAGCACACAAACCCTTCTCAAATGACAGAAAATGGAAAAATTCTTATATATCCCAAATTATATTTTAGTGGAAAATATCCTTGATGTATAAAAATAATTAGTGAAAATCCTAGGGATGTTAGTGCATATCTTTAATCCTAACACTCAAGAGTCAGAAGCAGATGGAGCTCTGTGAGACGGAGGCCAGCTGGGTCTACAGAGAGTGTCCCATTTCAGTTAGGAGTACAGCAATGTCTCAGAAAAGAAAGAAAGGAACCCCCCCAAAATAAAAACTTAGTTGATCAAATAAATGGATAATTCAAGTTTACATCGTCATACTGCTTAAATGTATTTATATTTAATAACATGAGGGCTGGAGAGATGGCCTAGCGGTTAAGAGCACCAACTGCTCTTGCAGAGGACCCAGGTTCGATCCCCAGCACCCACATGGCGGCTAAGAACCTTCTGTAACTCCAATTCCAGGAGAACTCTAGCTCCAGGGGAATCCGACACCCTCTTCTGACCTCCGCGGCATTGCACGACACGGGTGCACAAACCTACATGCAGACAGTACATTCACACACATACAAAAATAAATAAAATTAAAAAAAATAATAAAAACATGTGACTCTGTAACCTTAATCTAAGAGTGAGAATGATGGGAAATCCTGTAATTCCAGCACTTGAAATCCAGGACCATACATCATGAGTTCAAATCTAGAAAACCATTTGGAAGATTTGAGTTTTTTAATTAAATCTTACTAGGCCAAATGTGACCTTTAAATTGGAACAGTCTGTGTTTTGTACATTTTTTAATCAGATATAAGATAAGTAGATGTGGATGAAATTAATTCAAAAATAAATCTTTAAGGAGGTAGGGATTATACAGAATTCTGTTTCATAATCTTGCATATTTCACACTCTTGATTACTATCAATGAATGCATTCATTATGATGTAAAACTCCACGGAAGAAAAGAAAGTCTCAAATGAAATTAATATTTCTCCCACATGGATAATTATTCATTAAAGATTAATATGAAAGAAAAATAATATACAAATCTAAACAAGCCTTCTTGAAGAAATGGCTGAGTCTTTGTTGCAGACCAACAGGGACCTTGACTGTAAAAATAAGTTATAGTGTTTAGGAGAGTCTTGGAGTTCCCTGACGAACAACTCCAAAGGAGGTTTTCCTGGAAATCCACTGTGATTTTTGTTATATGGTGTGGTTGCCTCCCAGAACTTGAAGAAGAGGCCCTATGGCTAGATATAAGACTTGTAGCAACTGAGCTGGAATTGACCTGGAAGCATCCTTTCCAATGTGATATCTTATTATATTCTAAATCCCTATTTTTATATTCTCACACAAGTGTAGCTCTCATTCATCAGAGTAAAATTTTGCAACACATAAGGACCATTATGAATTTTTACAACTAGTCAAAATACAGAGAATAGATGACTTGTGGATGCCCAGACCTAACTGGTACATCTACAATGGAAACCTTATACTTAAGGCTCAGGAAACACAACAGAAAAGGGGATGGGGGAGTTGCATCGTTACAGACAGAAGAACAGGATGCCAGCTGGTAGTTGATCCATTCTAGACATGGTAGTGAAGCTGTAACTATGAGATCAGTACTACATTAGAGCCTAACATGATCTGGAGAGTGACAAGCCATGGGCGGCATATTAAAGACGATGAGAGAAACTTCACAGGGTTCCACCTCTAAATCAAGAGCTATAGGTAATCAATGGACAATGACAGGGCTATAATCAGTTTTCTCCAGGGACTAGCTCCCTGAGAGGTGATCTTATCCCAAGTGGGAAGCCCTAAATATATATATGGGAAACCCTAAACCTTTATCCCAAGGACCAGTAAATGGAATCAGTGCATTATATACATATATGCATATTTATAAATGTGTATATGTGTGTGCATGTGCATGTACAACAATAATCAAAGAAGAGGACAAGTAACTAAAAATGAATAGTGATAACATGCAAGAAGTTGGAGGAGGGAATGGGAAAAGTGAAAATTATGTAAACAAAATACTTTGATACAAAATTTAAAAATATTAAAATATATTAATAATATATGTATAAAATAATAATGAACTATATTACATAAGCTTTAAATGGCTACAATAATCTTCAGGAAGGGAACAGAGTGAAAAGAAGACAGGAGGAATTTCAACTTTCCATTGTCAAACATGGAAACCAATAAATGGAAACTCATAGAATGTAAAACTTCCCCAATTAGTATTCTAGTTTATGATCATTATTTTTTTAGTTTTATTTATTTTTTATGTGTATGAATGTACTGTCTGCATGTAGGTCTGTGCACCCGTGTTGGGCAATGCCGCTGAGGTCAGAAGAGGGCGTCGGATTTCCCTGGGACTGGAGTCGAAGACTGTTCTCAGCCGCCTTGTGGGTGCTGGGGATCGAACTCGGGTTCTCTGCAAGAGCAGTTGGCGCTCTTAACCACTAGGCCATCTCTCCATCCCCTATGACCATTATTTTTAAATAGATGCTAATAAGTTACTTGAACATAATTTTTTTGGTCTTTTTGAGATAGGGTCTCCCTGTAACCCCGGTTGTCCTGGAGCTCACTCTGTAGACCAGGCTGGCCTTGAATTCACGAAGATCCGCCTGCCTCTGCCTCCCAAGTGCTAGGATTAAAGGCATGTGCCACCACGCCGGTACTGGTTAATATGTACTAATATTAGCAATATTTTCAATCATTTTCAGTTAATGAGTTAACCAATTTGACCTTAAATAAAAGAGTAATAGTTATACAATCTAAGACCTCGTGCATATTAATACATGATTTACTAGTCTTATAAGCATTGGATAAAGGACTAATCCTAATGATTGGGAAACAAACACATTTTCAGAAATGATGGATTTTAATATGGGCTCTCCATAAAATTAAGGGGTCCTAAACAAGTTAAGGTGGTACCACTATTTGAAAGTCTATTGCACTAAATGGCTTTAATGAACTGAGTAATTTTATTCTGACAAACTTTCTTTTATTTATGTTTGCATATTTATGAAATTAAAAACATTTCATCTTTCACATCTACAAAAATCATTAAAACTAGATTTCATATTTGGTTACTTTGAACTGAAAGAATTTATATGATTCATCCACAAATATGCAACTTAAGAAATTTTCATCTTCATATATATTTTATAGTAATTATCAATATATTAACATATATATTTATTAATATATAATTGCCACATTTATAATGACAAGTAAAAGGATATTTCCTTATCTTGAACTTTATGAGCAACTAAAAATTATAAAAATAAAATTTCACTTTATTTTCATAATGGTTACCACAAAGTACTTAGAACAATGAAATTAAGGAAGTACCATCAAGGAAAAGTAAAAACTCATTATGATAATATTCTTGGGGGAAATTTACATATGAAAGCAAGATGAAGGAAAAAAGAAACCAAATCTCCCACAGTTATAGGAAACAATTTTAATAGAAATGAATAACATCAAATTATTATGTTTGCATTTTATTACATATACTTTAAAAAATAAGTAGTGTTACTTTGAAAATGCAAGTGCCTGCAGTATACTGGAAAGGGAAAGCTTTGTAAATTTCTAATAAAACCATTTTGGAAGTCAAATTGAACAAAATTAAAGAGATGTTTTCCAATTATTGTAAAGAGAATATTCTCCAAATAGTCCACCGCTGAATTTCACTTGTTTTCCGTAACATACACTGGGGCTAATAAAATTACACCTTCCTTATGAGATTATCATGTAGAATGACTGTGCACTGCCTGTAAATGTATATCCTAGTTCCTGGCACAAAGTGTGTCATCAATAAATTATTACTTTTTTTCAAAGGATGAAAATTTTTATTGTTAGGTAGTTTTTGCTCCTGAGTGTTACTGCTTATTTCTCCTTTTAATTTTATTTTTGTAGAAGAAAGAATGAATAGAAACTATCTTTTAAGTTAAGGGGAAAATTAAAAGAAAACTATATATTGAACATGTCATGATAATGAGAAGTTAAATATACTCATTGCATTTTTGATGGAATTTAATTCTTAGAAAAGCATCCTCAAAAATTGCCAGGACAAGAATTCATGCAGCAAATACATTTTATATGATTAACTATATGGCCATGTCTTGCTATTTATGTAGTATTCAATATGAGTAATAACAGCCATACACTTGGTATGAGCACACAAAGCAAGAGAAGCTGATATCTTGTTTCAGATTTCACAGATCCATGACCTATAATCAATTATGAGAAACAATCCTAGAACAACAGCCTCCAGCTACTTGAAGAGGCACTTAGGAGAGCAGATACCTGGGTCAAGAATTTAAGAGTAATGTCCAAACACTTCTGGGTAGTAGTAGGTTCTTTGAAAAGTTATTTTATTGTCAGGCGAAAAAAGGAAAAAAAAATACAACAACAACAACAACAACAACAACAGCAGCTCTTGCTCCAATAACCTGACCTCTCACAACTTCTCCAGAGAGAACCAGTAGGAACGCAATAAGTGGTTGACAAATACTTCTTTGGTTTATGTCAGCAAACATGGTTGCTGTTTTTCTGAAGGAGAGAATTTGCTTTGCATTTTAAGGTAGAAGAAAATTTATGAAGTGAAAACTGACTAAAGATGATACCATTCTCATTCTCCCACCATTCAAAAAGCATTAAATGTCTCTAAGATAATGTTTATCACTTTAGTACTCAAGGTTTGAAAAGGGATCTTAAGGGTGTGTCAGGTTTTAAACTTTATATATTTAAGGACATATTTTTCAAATTTAATCAAATTTATACAACAATTTCAAATGAATTACATCTTTCAATCAAATTTTGAGTGCAAAGGCTGTTTTAATTTAATTAAAAAAGTGACCAAAAGTCAATGCAATTGTAGGAAAATTACCAATTAATTTTATCCTTAAAGAAACCTGTTAGATCCCCTGGCCAACATCTTCTTGGTAGAATAATCCATTGCTGATATCAGAGCTCTCCTGTATTAATATATATTGGAAAGGTAAAGTCTTCTTGCCTGTAAACTGGGATACCTGCAAGAAGAGAGGCGATCAGGCCCTGCTGTCAAAGACCTGATGTAAGCATGGTAAAGATGTATTGAGACCGCACTTGCAAGTGCACAGTTGGTCTCTGGAATACCAGAGAGTGTTACCAAAGGCCACTAAACCAATAAAGCAAATATAGGTCTCCTTGAGTCAAGCAAGACTCCTCTGTCAGCACCAGCTACACCTCACCTGTCTGGAAATACTGTGCAGCAGTGGCAGGCATATGCCCGTATATCCCAAATCTAATTGGCTATTAGCTCCCTCCTTGGAGGAATAACCCATGGCTGATGCCACAAGCTTACATCCTCTAGCGGTTAGGAGATGTTATAAGCCATAGTAAGATCCTGTCACATTTTATAGGAAAAAATGTAATTCATAGATTAACATACCATCCAAATATCTGTGTCTATACCAAAGTAACCTACCTAACATAACAATTAGTACTGTTTAAATACCTATATATCTAAATGCCGATGCTTCATTAGTAGGACCGAAAGGTTATTCCTGGACAAACTGTCAGCCCATGAAAGGAAACAGCCAGAATTGACCAGAGTCCAAAACGATAGCTCCAGAGCAAGTAGACTGTTTTGCTTCTCATCCACCTGTGCCCTTTTTCTAAGCCTAGGGAACAATCTGCGGAAGAGGGGGCGTGGTAGAATGTAAGGGCTGTGATTGGGGTGAATGGTGAAACTACAGCAATATAGACTGGACACTTATTTGATCAACTTGATTGAGCATACAAGCCCCCCAGCTGGATGGTGGGACCCTTGGGCTGTGTGGGTTTGGACACAACTGCTTGGAAATTGGTTTTACATGAAGGATGCTTGTACTCATAAATTATTGCTTATTGTTAAAAAATGAAAAAAATATTTTTAAATATTAAAAAAGCCTATTTAGTTAAATTTACTCTGTTTTATGATCTCTCTCCTCTCTTCTCTCTCTCTCTCTCTCTCTCTCTCTCTCTCTCTCTCTCTCTCTCTCTCTACTTGTTTCTCCAGTTAAGGTGGCTCAACTATTTGTTCTGCTGAACCCATGCACCAAGTTCAAATATGAAGGCAGTAACCTTACACAGTTTTTTTTTTAAATAGGCTTCAGCAATGAGTAAAATCTATATAGCAATCTTTCTTTCAAAATATTTTTATTGAGGCTGAGGACTGAAGAGAGGATCGGTGCTTTAGAACATTCGTGGCTCTTGCAGAGACCCCAGGTTTGACTCCCAGACCCCATATGATGGCTAACAACTCTGTAACTCTCCTTCCAGGGGATTTAAAGCCCTCTTCTGACCTCCGAGGGCATTACAACACATGGGTTTACTTACATATGCGCAGCAATACACACATACAAAAAATAAAAGTAATAAAAAATGTAAAATATTTTTACTTGTATACATTCATTGTACACAGAGGCAGGTTTTATCCAGATATTGTCACACAGAAATAACATGTACTCTGACCATTTTCATTCATTTCTGGTCTTTTTACTTCTAACTTCTCCCTCCTGCTAGTCTCCTTCCTTTCCCCAAATACCTTGGTTTGCAATTTCATGTCTTCTCTATAAAATAAATGGCATCACAGGTGTGTGTGTACATATATACTTGTAATGATAGATTCATAGGTCCACATATGAAAGAAAGCATGTGACAATTGTTTATTCATATATGCCTAGCTACATATATGATGTATAGTTTTCTTTAAGTAACATTCTTTCTTCCAGTAGCACATAAATTTTGTACTTGCTATTTTTTCCCTTTGTGAATCAGTGCTCTAGGTGATGATAAAAAGACATCAAGTCAAAACTCCCAGAACTTTCAGCATTCTTTACTTAAACTGTATTCTGATGTGTTGAAAAAATGAAATCTAACAGTAGTTTATTATAAGAACATTTATTTTGTACTTGAAAATAAGCAATTCTTATTTGAATGTTTAATCCAAATTTAATTTACTTTCATACATGTGGTATGATGAGTTGTCCAATCTGATTCTTTATATACATGTTGCCTAAAAACATTTGGTGGCAAAATTTGTTGCAATATTAGAAAAATGCCACCTTTATTCACACTGTCGGTAGGAATTAAATAGTGCCACTTGTTTGGAAAACAGAACAAGGAGGCACAAGAAAGAAAAAAAAGGACTATTATGTGATTCAGAAATATTACATTAAGTAGATAAATAGATATATGATAGATTAGATAGATAGATAGATGACAGATAGAAAAATTAAAGAATTTAAAACAAAACCTCACCATCAGCATACAGAGACAATAAATCTTCATAAGTGTATATGTAGTAGAATATTATTCCACTTAAAAAGAAAATATTGAAACATACATAAACATGGAGGAATCTTGGAAATTTGTGGTAATAAGCACTGAACAAGTCTAATTCCAGCACGTGTGTACAATATCAAAGATAGAAAAAGTTAAAGTCTTTGCTTCTACGAGAGGCAGGGATAGGGAGATGGTAGTAAATAAACACAAAATTTCTATTACGGAGGCTAAAATTTTTCCAGAGATTGTTTATATATTATCCAGCCTATGGATAAAAAACACTGCACTTTAGAATTAAAATATATTAATTAGCAAGTTTTATGTTAATATGTTTAACAGAAAAAGTAAAAATAAATGTTTAATTTTAAAAATATTTGAAATCTGATTTAAATTTGAAATATTGTGATTCCATGGTGTAAATGAAAATGAGTACCATGAATTTACTGGATTTTTAAAGTGAGCTGTAATACTTGATTTTCTCTTGAATATATGTTTCAAGTAACTGAATTGGTTTTAATGTCATTGACATATGAAACATTCATTAAAATATGACTGTGTGGCACACACTATACAATTTTTTGTCATGCATACAAAGCAAAGCTAAATAACACAGCTGCCATGTCTACAACACAGCTCCCTTGACATTCTTGTGGTCTTGCCATGAATGAATAATTTTAGTTGTTCTATATTCATAAGCATCCTCAGAACAATTCTTGACAAGGTCCTATAAATATCAGATACATGAACATCTATGTTTATTGCAAGCTCTTTTCACAATAGTGAAGAGCTGGAACCAACCCAAATGCCCCTTAACTGAGGACTGGATAACAAAAATATGGTACATCTACACAATGAGTTCTATGCAGTGGTAAATGCGGTACATCTACACAATGAGTTCTGTGCAGTGGTAAAGAAAGATGACATCATGAGCTTTGCAGGTAAATGGATAGAACTTGAAGCCATTATGCTAAGTGAAGTAACATAGTCCCCATAAAACAAACAGGGAATGGTTTCCTTCATTTGTGGATGCTAGTACCAAAACCCCCAATTGAAAGAGAAGATGAGCAATGTTATTGTTATATTTCTTTCTATCCGAAAGCAACTGTGATGTTATAATATGAATACCTTAATGAGCCCTAGAATTAACTTACCACCTACTTTCAGGAATGGAAATGAATATACATGGGGGGGAAGGTATATATTCATATTTTAGAGTAATATAAATTAAAAGAAAAAATCTGAACTCCTGAACATAATAAAAAAGAAGGGAAAAAAAGAAAAGAATAGACCAGATTTCCCAGTGTCCTTTCTTTAAGCATTTTGATACTCACCAGTGATGCTTTGATATTATGGTCATTGGCTCTTCTTAATATCATATATCTGAATGTGTTTTTGTATTTGAAGACATTTCTTTTGAAAATCTTTATAAGTCTGTTAAGATGCTTCCTCAATTTCTCATTACTGAGGGGTTGTAATTTTTTCCCAGTTTGCAGCTACATTGTGAGCTTTTTCCTTAATGATTGTAAAAACTATGGCTTAGTATAGTTGTGTTTATTATAGAATTTTTTTAATCTTTCAATTAAATTTTCCTCATTCGATAAATAAATAAATAAATAAATAAACAAACAAACAAATAAATAAATATCACTTTCTGGAACTGTAGAGATGGCTCAGCAGTTAAGAGCACTGGCCGTTCTTGCACCCACACGGCAGATGACAACTGTTAGTAGCTCCAGTTCCAGGGCAATCTGATGCTGTCTTCTCACCTCCATGGCATTGCATGACGTGGGTCACATAGATTCATGCAGGCAATACATTATACACACATAATAAGAATAATAAAATAGGTTTAAAATAGAAATAAAAAATAAAATATCACTTTCTATCCACAAGGTTTAACATGTTAATTGAAAATGACATTGTTGGTGTTGAGTATGTAACTTAAGGAAAAAAAGAAGAAAATATTTGACAGGGAAAAAGTACAAAAATTAGCTAGACAACCAGGAAGTGACACTGGAGAAATCTAGCTGGCCTCTGGGTTCCCTCATATTACTAAACTGAATGTACAGTATATAGTAATCCCTAAATCAAAAGATCCACCTAGTGTTTTCATTCTATTTCATTAATGAGCTATAAGTGATGAACAAGTTACAATATTATTACAATAATTAGTTTTAGTTGTTTTGATAAGCAGCCATCAATATTAATGAAATCACACAATAAACCTTCCTTCTAAAATCCAGTTTGGTCATATGGTTTGCTCTAAGTATGGTTCTATTATCCATGGCATATGCACTGGGGATGATTTCAGTTTATCCTCGTAATCTCATGGAAAGAACAATAAAAAGTATTATCGGCCATTACCTGGAAGCTTGGCTCCTATTTATTGATCTGCATTAGGCAAATGATCTGTGTTAAATCCAGACAGGAAGTTTCATAGTTATCTTCACCTGACATTTGACAAACAACTAGAGGATACATTAGCTGAATAATTGCACCATCAGACTGTGAGGCATTTAAATAATTGGTAATTGATGTAGGAGGGGCAAGCTCATTTGGGTGGTGCCATCCTGGACAGGAGGGCCTGTGCTTGATAAGAAGAGTGGCTGTGGCCGGGCGTGGTGGCGCACGCCTTTAATCCTAGCACTTGGGAGGCAGAGGCAGGCGGATCTTTGTGAGTTCAAGGCCAGCCTGGTCTACAATGTGAGTTCCAGGACAGCTGGGGCTACAGGGAGACCCTGTCTTGAAAAGACAAAAAAAAAAAAAAAAAAAAAAAAAAAAAAGAAGAGTGGCTGAGCAAGCCAGCAGAAGCAAGCCAGATAGTAATGTTCTGTCATGTTCTGTGCTTCCTTTCCATCCTCCAGGATCCTGCCACCCTTCACATCCGTTGAGGATGGATGCCAATTAAATATATCCTCTTCAGTATTTCTTTGTTCATAGTTTTATGCTAGCAACAAAGATGTAAACTAAAACAAGGGCTAGGATATTCAGTGTTCTTTCTTTTCAAGAAAAAAAATGAATTATACATTGAAGACCGAACATTATCTCTGCAATCATCATTTTACTCTCTGACCTAGGTTCCTTATTTTTATGCAAATTTTAATCCCATATTCAACTCATAAGGTTCTTCGGAGTTAATAGAATAAACTTTTTCATTACCCCTTCAGTGTTTAAGGGGGTGAGTTTCCCACTTGGAATTATTTAAAAACCTGTTTTCTGTGTCCTAAATAATGGAACTGATTAACCATAGTACCAATGCCTGTAATCACAGGTACTTGGGAGACTGAGACAGGGAGATATCACACGTTTGATCTCTGACTGCACTATGTGGTAAATTTACAGTTAGTGAGCACCTATTTTAGAAAAAAAAAGAATAATTAAAAAGACTATTTGACAATAAATCTCAATGGTAGAATGTTTTCCTGGTCCTGAGTTCAATTCCAACTACTAAAAGAAAAACCAGAAAAAAATAAAGGAAAATGGAAGGAAAAACAATCAAAAATCAAAAAAATTAGGGCTGGAGAGACAGTATAGCGGTTAAGAGCACCAACTGCTCTTGCAGAGGACCATGGTTCGATCCCCAGCACCCACATGGTGGCTGAGAACAGCCTGTAACTCCAATTCCAGGAGAACTCCAGTTCCAGGGGAATCCGATACCCTCTTCTGACCTTCACAGCATTGCATGACACGGGAGCACAAACCTACATGCAGATAATACATTCATACACATACAAAAATAAATTTAAAAAATTTAAAAATCAAAAAAATTAAAGAACATTATTATAAAATATAGGAAAATAAGTGATAATATTTAATGGCTCATAAATATTTCCAATTAGATGTCTTTCTGTCTTTTGAACTGTGAACATGAGGTTAATTTATTACTTATCTGCTTCAATTCACAAACCATTATTAACTCACTTAAAAAAAAACTATTTGCTACCTAGGAGGAATTGAAATTAATTTTTGAAATATTATTGATTTATTAACTATGTAATCAAATCTCATAATTACAAATAGTAAAAAGAGTTCCAGGCCAGCTGGGGCAACAGGGAGACCCTGTCTCAAAAAGACCAAAAAAAAAAAAAATCACAAATTGAATAAGCACAATTGGGTTATCACAATGATTAATGGTTTCATTGGCATTTCCAATAGTGACACAAGATTGTATTTGATCTTCATTGACCAAAAGTAGTAATTTTTTTTTTTTGGTCTTTTTGAGACAGGGTCTCCCTCTAGCTCCAGCTGTCCTGGAACTTACTATGTAGACCAGGCTGGCCTTGAACTCACAAAGATGTGCCTGCCTCTGCCTCCCAAGTGCTAGGATTAAAGGTGTCCGCCACCCCACCCGGCTTTTTTTTTTTAAGTAGTAATATTTTAAATGACAATTGGGAATCTATCATATTTTTTGTATGAGAAAAATATGAGAAAAATATGAGAAAAGCTATATGAATATTTCGTGATTTCTCAATAATCTTCTAGACATCTAAAAGTCATTGTCTTATTCTATGAAAGTGACACTTCGGGGCTCTCTTAACTATAAATTCTTTCATAGTTTTGCATCCTCATCTGTACTTCCATAAGGTGGAAAAGAATCTCATTTTTGCATGTTTCTTTTCTTTTTTTTTTTTTTTTTAGGTTAATTCCAAAGCACATTTAGAGATTCACATTTTAACAGTAAAGTTGCATGCAGGTAAAAGGAAGAATAACTTTACATTCTCTCTTTTTTTCTAGAATATGAATATTAGTATTCCTATATGATAGAATGCACCATAGGATTACATAAAGATAAGTTATGAATGGTTGTAGCATGTATCAATAAAAAGAGAAAATATTGTTTTACAAAATGTTTTTAACTGTTAAATATAATATTTTTTTACCAAAAGATGTGATGTTTTCCCCAAGGAAGCGCTTGAAGTTTCCTCCTTGGCAAACACAAACAACTATCAATCCTGCCCCTGTTCTCCACACTGGGGTCCCTCCGGCCCCATTGTCACCCAAAAGAGGTCCAGCAAACGTGTGTCCTGTCTTGATCTTATCGCACTGACCTCCATGACACAGCACGGGTAGTCACACAATAGCAATCTACACTCTGAAGAGGCGCGGCAGTAGCCACTCAGTCCACAAGCTGGACATCTCAGTAGTCCCCATCTGGCATTGAAGGTTTGAAGAATTCTCAAGTTTTATACCTGAAATACAATATCTCAGACCTTATTGATTATTTCTGGTTATACTTTCCTTTTGGATGCTTAAGGCCACACAGTCAGCCCAGATTAACCAAGGTTTCTGTTTTCTCAAGGTCAGTTGAGGATCTGGTCCTCAAGGGTCACTCGGGTTGTTTTGGGGGGAGGGGAGCCCCTGGCTCCTTTTGGTTTTTCAACCACCAGTTCCATCCACTCGAGAACACAGTTAGGTCTTGCTAGAACAGGCTACTCTTTTTGAAGCATGAGCAGACTTTCCTCTGTATAGGATGGATACTGGCTGGAGTCCCATCAGTGGATCTCCAAGACCTCCACGCACAGGGAAGACTGGTGACTCACATTTGCAAGACATTTCAGGAGATGCCCCCATGCATATTCTCCTGAGACTTAGTTGACCTCTGAGGGCAAGGAACAAAGTTATCCCTTAGGTCCCTTGGCCAAATTGGTATGGGTATTAAGTATGGTCATTAAGCACCCAGAAAGACTAAGTTACACCAGCCTGATACATCACACCTATACTAAAATTGTATCTTCTGGAAAACAAATTGTTATTTTCATATCATATTTCTTGATCCACCTTTTTCCCTTTTAAATTCATGTTACACTGTAATATGTATACATGTCCACAATCATACACCAAAAATCCATAGTCTGAAAATAAGTGGTAGGTTAGTTCTAGGACCTGTCTATAGATTCATAATATAAGAGCATGGTTGTGTTCAGATCATGAGGAATATAGCATTAATGTTGCTCAATTTGACTTAGAACTAGATACTTGGTGCTACCATCCACAGATGAGGGATACCATTCATCTTTTGATTTTCTGGGACTGTGTTACTTCACTTAACATACTATCTTCTAGTCCCATCCATTTACCTGCAAATTTCATGATATCATCTTTCTTTTTTATTTATTTTTTTAATTTTATTTATTTCTGTATGTGTATGAATGTACTGTCTGCATGCAGGTCTGTGCACTCGTGTCGTGCAATGCCGCGGAGGTCAGAAGAGGGTGTCAGATTCCCCTGGAACTGGAGTTCTCCTGGAATTGGAGTTTCAGACGGTTCTCAGCCGCCATGTGGGTGCTGGGGATCGAACCTGGGTCCTCTGTAAGAGCGGTTGGCGCTCTTAACCGCTAGGCCATCTCTCCAGCCCGATATCATCTTTCTTTACCTCTGCATAGAACTCCATTGTGTAGATGTACCACATTTTCTCTAACCACTCTTCTGTTGAGGGGCAATAGGTTGGTTCCAGCTCTTCGCTATTGTGAAGAGAGCTGCTATAACCATGGCTGTACATGTATCTTTGCAGTAGGATGCGTCTTGTGAGTATATAGTCAGAAGTGGTATGGCTGGGTCAGGTGGTATGCTCATTCCTAGTCAGAAGGTAGAGGTGGGTGGATCTCTGTGAGTTCAAGCCCAGCCTGGTCTAAAGAGCGAGCTCCAGAACAGCTGGTACTGAAGGGAGACACTGCCTCAAAAATACCAAAAAAAGGAAAAAAAAAACAACAACTAAAAAAAGAGTTCTCCACACTGTCTTCTGTAATGGTTGTATGAGTGTGCATTATTCCCACCAGCAGTGAATGAGTGTTCCCCTTTCGCCACAACCTCTCCAGCATTTAGTATCATTTGTTTTCCTGATCCTAGCCAGCCTTATCAGAGTGAGATTATATCTTAAATTGGTTTTGATCTGCATTTCCTTAATTATTACTGATGTTGGAAACTTTTTAAGATGTTTCTCTGCCATCTCTATTTCCTCACTTGTGAAGTCTCTGTTCAGCTCTTTACTCAATCTTTTGAGTGAGTCATTTGTTTTCTTACTTTTTTGTTTTTTGAGTAGTTTATATATTCTGGAAGTTAGTGCTCTGTCAGATGTATCAGCAGTGAAGGATATCCCCCACTCTGTGGGTTTTATCTTCACTTCCCTGATTTATTTTTGTTGTACAGAAGGTTTTGAGTTTTATAAGATCCCACTTGTCAATTGTCAACCTTGTTTCCTGTGCAGCTGCTGTCTGATTTAGAAAGTCTTTTCCTAGACCTATGTCTTGTAGGTTGCTGCCAACTTTTTCTTCTATCACCTTCTGAGTTTTGGGTTTCATGTTGAGATCTTTGATCCATTTGGAGCTGATTTTTGTACAGGGTTAGAGGTAGGGGTTTAATTTTATTCTCTACAAGTGGTGATCCAGTTTTGCCAACACCATTTGCTGAAGATACTGTCTTTCCTCCATTGAGTCTTTCTGGCCCCCTTGTCAAATATGAGGAGGCTGAAATTGTATGTGCTCAATTTTGGATCTTCAGTTTTGTTCATTGGTCTATGGGTTTGTTTTTGTGTCAGTACCATGCTGTTTTTGTGACTATAGCCCTGTAGTATAGTTTAAAGTCCGGTAGAGAGATCTCCCCTGTATTGCTCTTTTCACTCAGGTTTGCTTTGGCTATTCAGAGTCTTTTGTTTGTCCATATGAATTTAAGGATTTTTTTCCAAGCATGTGAAGAAAGTCGGTGGAATTTAATTGGAATTTTACTAAATCTGTATATTAATTTATGTAGAATGGACATTTTTACTATATTTTTCTTCTAATCCATGAGCATGGGAGGTCTTTCCATCTTCTGATGTCATTTTCAATCTCCTTCTTCAGGGGTTTATAATTTTTGTTGTAGAGATCTTTGGTTTCTTTGGTTAGGTTTGTTCTTAGGTATTTTATTGTTTTTGAAGCTATTGTGATTGGGAAGGTCTCCTTTTATTCCTTCTTTAGTTGCTTGCTGTTGATGTAAAGAAAGACTACCTATTTTCTAGGTTAATTTTGTATCCAGACACATTACTGAAACCCCTAATCATTTCTAGGAGTTTTCTGGTTGAGTTTTTAGCATACCTTCGATTAACTATCATATCATCTGCAAAGAGGGATAGTTTGAGTTCCTCTTTTCCAATTAGTACTCCTTTAATTTCCTTTTTTTACCTTATTGCCCTAGCAAGTATTTCAAGCACTATATTGAAGAGGAGGGGTGACAGAGGGCACCCTTGTCAAGTTCCTACCTTTAAGGGGAATACTTCTAACTTTTCTCCATTTAGGACGTTGTTGGCTGTGGGTTTCTTGAATATGGCTTTGATTATGTTGAGGAATAATCCTTCCAATCCAATTCCCTCTAGGACTTTAAGCATAAAGGAGTGTTCAATTTTGTCAAAGGCCTTCTCTGCATCAATTGAGATGATCTTGTGTTTTTTGTCTTTCAGTCCATTTATGTGTTTTAAAATTTTTTTTTATTAATTTTTTTATTTTTTTATTTCTGTATGTGTACGAATGTACTGTCTGCATGCGAGTCTGTGCACCCGTGTCGTGCAATGCCGCGGAGTTCAGAAGTGGGTGTCGGATTCCCCTGGAGCTGGAGTTGTCTTGGAATTGGAGTTTCAGACGGTTCTCGGCCGCCATGTGGGTGCTGGGGATCGAACCCGGGTCCTCTGTAAGAGCAGTCGGCACTCTTAACCACTAGGCCATCTCTCCAGCCCCCATTTATGTGTTTTATGATATTAATTGATTTATGTATGTTGAACCACCCCTGCATCTTTGGTATGAATCCAACTTGATCATGATGGGTGATCTCTTTTTGCTGTGAGTCTGTATGTGACTTTCAAGTATTTTGTTGAGCATGTTTGCATCTATGTTCATTAATGAGATGGGTCTATAGCTTTCTTTCTTGCTTGAATTTTGCCTGGTTTTGGTATTCGAGTGATGCTGGCTTCATAGAAGGAGTTTGGGACAAGTCCCTCTGTTTGTATCCTTCTAAACCGTTTGAGTAGCAGTGGTTGTAGGACCTCTTTAAATGTTTTGTAGAATTCTGCTGTGAAACCATCTGGACCAGGGCATTTTTTGTTCTTGGGAGTTTTTTAACTACATTTTAAATTTCCTCAAATATTATGGGCTTATTTAAGCTGTCAATCTCTTCTTAGTTTAGCTTTGATGATTCCCAGGATTTCAAATATTCATCCACTTCACTTAGGTTTTCAAATTTAGTAGAGTATAGGTTTTTGAAGTATTCCTGTATTATTTCTTGGATATTTTAGTTGTCTGTTGTGATGTTTCCCCTTTCATCACAAATTCTATTGATTTGGAGTTGCTCTTTCTTTCTTTTGGTTAACTGGGCTAGAGGTCTATCTATCTTGTTTATTCTCTCAAAGAACCAACTTTTGGATTCATTGATATTTTTGTATTGTTTTCTTTGTTTCTATTTCATTGATTTCTGCTCTGATTTTTGTTATTTCTTCCTGTCTGTTGTGTTTAGGGTTCCTTTGTTGTTGCCTTTTGAGGGTTTTTAGCTGCAGAGTTAACTCATTTATTTGTGCCCTTTCATTTTTTTTGTGTGGTTTGTTTGTTTGTTTGTTTGTTTTAATGTAGGCACCCCAAGGTTATAAAGTTCACTCTTAGGACTGCTTTTAAGGTGTCCCATAGGTTTTGATGTATTGTACTGTCATTGTCTTTAGTTCCAGGAATGCTTTTATTTCTTTGTTTATTTCTTCCTTGACCCATTCATTGTTAAGGAGTATGTTGTTTAGTCTGCATGTGTTCCTCTAGGTAGTAAGGCTACTCCTGGTGTTGATATTGAACTTTCTTTCATTGTAGTCTGATAGAATGCATGAAATTATTTCAATTTTTTGTATTTGTTGAAGTTTTTTGTGTGTGTGTGTCCCAGTATGCGGTCAATTTTGGAGAATGTTCTTTGGGGTGCTGAGTAGAAAGTGTATTCTCTGGTGCTTGGTTGGAATATCTGGTAGATGTCTGTGAGGTCCATTTGCTGTATTGTGTTTTTCAGTTCAGGTGTCTCTCTGTTTATTCTTTGTCCGGTTGATCTGTCCAAGGGGCTCAGTGGGGTGATGTCCCCTACTCTGAGTGTGCTGGGGTTGTTCTGTGCTTTGAGGTCCTGTAGAATTATATTTATAAAATTTGTGGCACCAGAGTTTGATGCATAATCATCTATATAATCTCTAATCTATATATATATATTCATGATTGTGAAGTCTTCATGGTTAATTTTCCATTTAATGAGGATGTAATGGCCATCTTTGTCTCTTCTGATTGCTTCTACTTTGAACTCTATTTCATCTGATATTAAAATAGCAACTCTTGCTTTCTTTTTGGTACAATTTGCTTGGAATATTTTTCCATCCTTTCACTTTCAGTTGGCACCTGTCCTTGAGGGTGAGATGGGTTTCTTGTAGACAGCATATAGATGGATTATGTTTCCTAATCCATTCTCCCAGTCTATGCCTTTTGATTGGGGAGTTTATTCCATTAATATTTAAGGTTATAATTGAGAGATGTGTGCTGCTTCCTTCCCCCTTATCATTCATTTACATTTTGAGTCTAGGTTTCTATTTTTGCAGTTATGTTTTTAATAATTTCCCTTTCCAGGTGATAGCTGCTCCTCTCCTCTGACCTTTGAATTGCTCCAAGTATTCTCTGAAGGGTTGGTTTTCCAGACATGTATTCTTTCATCTTGTTTATGTCATGGAAGATTTTTGTCTTTCCTTCAACTAGAATCACCATTTTTGCTGGGTATAGTAACTTGGTTTGGCATTTGTATTCATCCTTTAGCGCTGGGACTGCTTTGGTCCATGTTCTTCTTGCTTTCATAGTTTGCACTGAGAAGTCAGCTGTTATTCTAATAGGTTTTTCCCTTATATGTAACTTGTTATTCTTTTGAGGCTTTTAGAATTTTGTATTTGTTTTGGGTGTCTAGCGTTTTAACTATGATATGGTGTAGGGAGTTTCTTTTCTGGTCTTATCTATTTGGTGTTCTATGTGCTTCTTGTATTTGTATGGGTTTGTCTTTTTTTTAGTTTGGGAAAATTTTCACCTATTATTCTGTTGAAGGTCTGATCAATGCCATTCTCTTTGGATTCTTCTCCTTCCTCTATCCCTATGATGTGGAGGTTTGATCTTTTCATAGTGTCCCACATTTCCTGGTTGTTCCATTCTTGTGTATTTTTAAATTTTTCATAGTCTTTACTTGAGCTTTTTAGTTGTTCTGTGTTATCTTCCAGATCTGATATTCTTTTATCTGTTCCCTCCATTCTACTTCTGAGGCATTTTCCCATTCTTTCCTCTTGATTGGATGAGTATTTGATTTCGTTTTTTTTTTATTTTGTCTTGTGTTTTCTTTACTATTTCCACTTTATTTTGGAGATTCTCAGTCTTTTCTTGTAGCTCTTTGCTTCGCTGGTTGGTTTCCTTTTTCATTTCATCATCAGATCTTTTCAGTGTTTCCATTTCCTTCCAGAGTTTGTCATTTTTCTCCCCCTAGTTCTTTCTGGAGTTTGTCATTTTCTCCTTTTAGTTCATTCCAATGACTATGATTCTTTCCCTCTAGATCCTTTCTAAGTTTTTCATTCTCTCCCCTTAGTTCCCTGATTTCATTGAATATATCTATGAATGTTTTACAATCTGTGACCTGTGCTACCTCCAGGGAGGTCTTCTTGTGGAAATCCTCCATAGGCTCATTAGACTTTAGTCTGAAATTATTCTGTGCTTTTTCCATATTGTTCTTTGTGCTCTTGTCATGTGGGTTTCCATTTGCCTGCATTCTGATGCCTCTTCACCTTGCTGAAGGATCACTTTCTCTGATTCCTTCTCTTTATTTATGGGGCATTTGCTTTATCTATATTTCAGGCTTTCAACTTTTTTTTATATATTGAGAGGTAAAGCTCACTCTTCCCTTTCTACTCTGCAAGAACTGGGTATGGAACAGCCGTTATGACACTCTCGGAGCTGTGTGCTCCCTCTGCTTCTGCCAGCCAGTTCCTCTGGGTTGGTTGTAGGCCTTACTGAACACTCCCTTTGGAATTCAAGTTGGGGACAGGACTATGGACTGCCTGCTTAGCCTGCACCCTGGTACCCTGCAGTTCAGCTGGTCTGGATCCAGCTGCTGCTGTGTGCCCAGCAGACCTAGCTTCTCCTTCCCTCAATCCCCTTCTCAGAAGTGGCGCAGTCCCTACAGCTCAACTTGTCTCACATGTTTATTTTCTAAACTGCAACCAAATCACTTTTGAAGAATGTCACTGTTTTCACATACTTGAGAAGACAGAGGGGAAATATCTGGATTTATACCTAAGGTTTAACCTGAAGTTTTGATATTGAAAAATGGGACTGGGGCTGGAGAGATGGCTCAGTGGTTAAGAGCACTGACTGCTCTTAGAGGACCTGGGTTGGATTCCCAGCACCCACATGGTGGCTAAGAACCATCTTTAACTCCAGTTCCAGGGGTATTGACGCCCTCTCTGACCTCTGCGGCATTGCATGACACAGGTGCACCAACTTACATTCAGACAGTACACTCATACACATAAAAAATGACAAAATGAATAAAAATGAATAATTTTTTAAAGTGACACTTTCATCAAACTAAGATAATAGCAAAATATTTTCTATCTTTACTGACTGTGTGTTTGTGTTTGCCTTGTGTGAACTTCTATCGTAGTTCATCTTCATGAAAATACTCCTAATCAATAAGAATTATCTAACATTCCATCATTTTTCAAAGAAACATAAGGCATAGACCATGATCAGGCCCCAATCCCTTCTGGGCTGCAAATGCTATGTCTATTACTCACATTTTCTGATGTTGTTTCCATAAAATATATGGGATAATTAAGAGTTACGTTTACAGGAAAGTAGACATATTGGAGGGCAGCTTGATAAACACATTATATCAGACACAGAAGGACAAGAATCATAGGTTTATTTTATTCTCATTTATTTAATTTTATGTACATGAGTGTTATGCCTGCATGTATGTAAGTACACAACATGTGTGCAATGCTCATTATGGAGGGCAGAAGATGATGTCAGATCTCCTGGAACAGGAGTTTTAGGGAGCTGTGAGCTGGAATGTGGGTACTGGTAACAGAACCCAGGTCTTCTGCCAGAGCAGTCAGTGCTCTTCACTGCTGATCATCTCTCCAGCCCTCAGGGGTTTACTGCTGTAAATGGAAAATAAAATTAAAATGTGTGTGTGTGTGTGTGTGTGTGTGTGTGTGTGTGTTTAAAGTCACAGTGATTACTATGTATTAATAAATTTAGTGGCAAAGCACTAAAATCTATTATGGGATGGAAGAAAGTTGATGGATGTTAATATGTATGAAAACAACAGTGCATTTAAAGAATACTAACTATGATTAGTAAGGATTATTTATTTTTCTCTTTTTGAGACAGGGTCACCCTTTAGCCCCAGCTGTCCTGTAACTCATTCTGTATACCAGGCTGGCCTTGAACTTACAGAGATCTGCCTGCCTCTGCCTCCCGAGTGCAAGGATTAAAAGCCTGTGCCACTAAACCCAGCTTACTGATAATTAAGGATTATTAAGAGAAGAAATTACCTCATCTTTTTTCTTTCAATTCTTCAGTGAATCTAATGAAGTTCTGAGGATGTAGAAGACACAAAATTGATGCTTAATTTACAAATTTATTTTGATGAAGATATATGCATATCAAACACACACATACACATATATAGATTTGCATAAAAGTTGTCATGAGAAAAAGAGTTTAATTGACCAGACTGAAATATATCCTTCCCTAAATACACAAAAGAGGCAAAAACTGAAAAGAATAATTATGTTTAAAAAAATCTCTGGGTTAGAGAAAACAGTTAATGAAGACAAATTTTGAAACTGAAATTCTCACTCTATTTCATACTATGTCAGCTTAGACCACAAAAAGAGAATAAAACTTCCTTCTCTATGTACAGATAAGTCCAGCATTCAGTGAAAATATTAAATAAGAATTTATGTAAAAATCCTTAGTTGCTGGGCCTGGCAGAGCATGCCTTTATTCCTAGCACTTGGGAGGCAGACGCAGGCAGATCTCTGAGCTTCAAGGGCAGCCTGGTTTACAGAGTGAGTTTCAGGACAGCCAGAGCTACAGGGAGACCTTGTCTCAAAAATAACAAAAAGAAAAAAAAAAAAAAAACCTTAGCATCATGGTTTAGCCTCATCTACTTTAAATATGGTCAAAATCCACTTTTAGCCTGGCATGTGGAAAGCTAACTAAAACAAAGGTTAAAATACTGGCAGGCATATGCTTTATGCTTTATAAACTAGGAGATATTTTGTTGCACAGGAACGTTTTCACTCAGAAAACGTGCGAGAGTAATGTTTTCAAACAAGCAAAAACCTCACACTTAAATAAACACATAGCTGCTGATTTCATAGCAGTGGACTGATTATTTCAGGCTATTGAAAAATGCTTGTCAGCACAGTAAGTTCTGAAGTGCTTGCTATTTACCCTGATGATCATGGTGCTGCCTTGGAGCTGCCCATTACCATTCTTCACCACATCACTTATCCCTAGCAAGGCAAGGTGTTCTAGTTTGTCTTCCATTGCTGTGACAAAACACTCTGACCGACACCAACTTTGGGAGGAAAGGGTTTATTCAGCTTACATCTCCTGGGTCACAGTTCATCAGTCAGGGAGTCCAAGGCAGGAACTCAGGGCAGAAACCTGGAGGCAGGAGCTGAAGCACAGGCCATGGAGGAATGCTGTTCACTGGCTTGCTCCCTTGGCTCACGCCCAGTCTGCCTTCTTATACGGTACACAACAACCTGCCCAGGGTGGCAGCACTGTGTGGGCTGGGCCCTCCCACACAGCTCGACCATCAAGACAATACTCCACAGATGTGGCCACAGGCCAATCCAATGGAGCCAATTCCCCAACTGAGGCTCCCTCAACCCAGGTGTGTCAAGTTGACACTAAAGCTATCCAGCACACAAGGTATAAAGTCAAAGTCTGGGAAATGGTTTCCATTGAACTCATGTTCTTTTTACTATGAAATTTAAAACATATTAATGTGTTAAATCATGGACTATTTGTACTTAGTGATTGAGATAAAATTAACAAAGAGATTTTATACTACTTTATAGTAATTATTACCAATTTTCTCTCAAGTAAGACAATTCTGGGTTGTGATCAAAGCAGATTTTGTTGTAGAAATAGAAGTGTCTGCTCACTTATGAATTACAAGTTATAGGCATAGTTTATAAATAACTCTACAGTAAAAGGATACAGTTATAAAATAAAAACTATTTCAATACTGTTGTGAATTAAATTAGTCTGTGCCTGGTAATACCACTGTATGTGCAATAAATTGTCCTTCTTATAGGTAATCAGGCCTGAATTTGAACCTATTATGTGTAGGAATTGGTCAACCTGGTTTGTCAACAAAACACAATGCTTGTAGACCTCTTTAAAAAAATTTAATCACTCTCTTTAGGAGGCAGTCAGAATCTAAATCCATGAAAGATTTTCCCGTTTGTTCTGTACAATGTTGGGAGCACTGGCTATGAACATGTGATGAGTTATAAACAGTTTTATAAGCCTCTGTAAATATCCATCAGTACTTGTAAGGTTTGAGATCCCCTTGATACTTACCATTACAAAGCCTTTTTGGAAAATTATGTATTACTGTGAAGATTTTATAAAACAAATAATGGGAAATTATTAAAGATAACTATTTTCAGTAATACCTAGATACTTCTTTGCCCTTTTCATTGTTCTATGAATGTTCTCACAGAACATTGTTAGACATAAGATGCCAATGATGACCGCATATGATTGCTGTGATTATTCTGAAAGAAAAACATGTTAATTTGACAGGATACTTTTCTTTTTTCACATATGCTCCACTACAAATCTGCATCCCCCAACCAAACAGTGTTTTCTTAATACATGCATTTTTATTTCTAGTTTATTAGTCTTTCTGAGACAGGGTCTGCCTTTAGTCTTAGCTAGCCTGGAGTTCACTCTGTAGACCAGGCTGGCCTTGAACTCACAGAGATCTGCAAGCCTCTGCCTCCTGGAGTGCTGGTATTAAAGGAGTGTACTGAGAGAGAAGGTTAAAGTCAATAGGAAAATTGGAAATCTTGGGAAAGTTGTTCACATTGAATGCTTGAAGAAGAAAATCAGAGTTGTTTCCATGAAACAATTCTCTAAACGATCTTTGAAGTATCTTACCAAGAAATACTTTAAGAAAAACTATCTTAGTGACTGGCACTGCATGCTTGCATCTGATAAGGAAACCTATTTCCAGATCAGTTAAGATGAAGATGGGCCAGAGTCTAAGGACTAGTTACTTGGCCTTTGCTTTTTAATAAGATGAAGTATGTTTGAAAAAGAATCCTAGCCTAGAAACTCATTTATCAGCAATAAAAATAACTGTGCTCTCAAAAAAATCACAAAAAAAAAAAAAAAAAAAAAAAAAAAAAAAAAAAAAAAAAAAAAAAAAAAAAAAAAAAAAAAAAAAAAAAACTAAGAAAACGGAGTGTGCCACATGCGCTGCGCTGATAATATATGCATTTGTATTGTATTTACCTAAAGTAATGGCACAAATATGTATGGCTCAGTCACCTTAGAGCTTAACTTTATATTAGAAAACCAGATAATGGCTGGGCGTGGTGGTACATGCCTTTAATCCCAGCACTCTGAGGCAGAGGCAGACAGATCTGTGTGGGTACAAGGCCAGCCTGGTCTACATAGTGAGTTCCAGGAGAGCTGGGGCTACAGGGAGACCCTGTCTCAAAAAGGAAAAAAGAAAATAAAAGAAAACCAGATAATGTTGGAAATATTTCATATTACTGTAACTTATGGTTTCATTATTTTTCAACAATTGAACCATATATTAGTGAAGGTTGTGTAGCCTCTGTTTGAAGTCAGTAGGAATTTTCCATAGAATTGAAATGTGATGCTTTAATGATCATTTGACATTTATTCATGCATCTGGGTACTGGTCATTTTTTGCTCAGAAATATCCTGTAAATGAGATTACACAATTTAGCTTTCTCATTTCTTGGTGATAAAAATCCTTAAATGGGAATGTAAACTCGTACAGCCACTATGGAAAGCAGTGTGGAGAACCCTTGCAAGACTTGGAATGAATTTGCCACCCTACCCAGCCATACCACTCCTAGGCATGTACCCTCAAGACTTACGCCACCACAGAGATACATGCACAGCCATGTTTATTGCAGCTCTCTTCACAATAGCAAGGAGCTGGAAACAACCTAAATGCCCCTCAACTGACGAGTGGATAGAGAAAATGTGGTACATCTACACAATGGAGTTCTATGCAGCAGTAAAGAAAGACGACATCACGAGCTTTGCAGGAAAATGGCTGGAGCTAGAGGACATCATGCTGAGTGAAGTAACACAGTCCCAGAAAAACAAACGACGAATGGTATCCCTCATCTGTGGATGCTAGTGCCAATTACCCAGTTGTAAGTATTTCTTGTGTAGGGCCCCCTGAGCTTCTGTACAAAGCAGTTGGACATAATGCATTTTGGAAACAACAACAACAACAGAAAATACTGCATCAAAGAACTGACTGAAACAGTGAACTTCTGCTCAAAACAGTCAACGTCCCCATGGAAAATATTGAGAAAGACTAAGAGATGGAAAGCATGTTTGGCAGAATGCACGAGCTCTGGCGGGGTGGGGGAATGGGCGGGAACACGGGTCTAGATTTGTTAAAAATAAATAAATAAATGAATTTATGAAAAAAAATCCTTAAATGGGTCTCCTAGTAACAAGTATATTGCAACTTAATCTCCTTATGGAGAATTTCCTTTATTTAGTCATGTAAAGCACTTCACTGTTGAGTTACAAGGACATCTTGTACATTGATCTCTGTATCTTTCTTCATGCTACTCTGCCTCCTAGAAGACTGCTCTGGGGGCTGGAGAGATGGCCTAGCCGTTAAGCGGCCAACCGCTCTTGCAGAGGACCCGGCGTCAATCCCCAGCACCCCAATGGCGCCAAGAACCGTCTGAAAACTCCACTTCCAGGAGAACTCAGTTTCCAGGGTAATCCAACACCTCTTCTGCTCCGGCATGCACGACACGGGTGTCACAAACCTTGCATGCAGGACAGTTCCCCTCCATACACACTACAGAACAAAAATTAAAATGCCGCACGCTTAATCTAGGCACTTGGGAGGCAGAGGCCCGCGGGACTCTGTGAGTTTGAGGCCAGCCTGGTCTCCAGAGTGAGTTTCCAGGACAGCCAAAAGCTACAGGGAGACCTTTTCTCACAACGCCTCAAAAAAAAAAAAAACAAGAAAGACTCTCTTGGTTGGAATCTGTCACCTCGGCCCTCTCATTCTGTGGCTTCTCTGTGGGTCCTGTGACTGGACTGGAAGATAAGCAGGAAGAATGCTAAGAGAATATTCACATACCAGTTTCCTCACTGCAAGGTCACTGATTACTGGCTGAAATAAAACTATAGTCACATTCCTGGCAACCAAATGCCCCGCTCCCGTGTCTGCTTAGTTTCCTTCTCTCTCAGTATTCTCTACTTCAAAATTGCAATGATAAGCCCATTATTTTTGCCACTCCAGGCCCAAGAATGGCAATTGAGTTTGCCATTCTTATGTCTCTTGGCTTTTCCTCAAATTATCTTGTCAGATTTATTGCTCATTCCTTAATTAAGAGGTTCCTCAGGTATATGAGCAAATCAGCATCTTCTGTAGATATAATGTAATAATGTCTGCGACCAAATCCAAAAATGATATTTTTAGGAAGTGTTAACTTAAATATCAATAGATTGCATTCACAAATAATATTATTGCCAGGGAAATATAATGCAGAATATCCCTAACATTGAATGGAGTCACATTTAATCTAACTATGAATAACAGATTCATAGGATATAGTCCAATTTACAATTTAGAATACAGGATGTATAAATCCAGTGGTTATGCACAGTCACTATAACAGGTCATGAAAAGTTCGTGGTTTCCCTCTTTACTGCTGCATAGAACTCCACTGTATACATGTACCACATTTCTCTATCCATCATCAGTTTTGGGTGCACCTTGCTGGTTCAGCTTTTTGCTATTGTGAACAGAGCTGCAATAAACATCGCTGTGCATTATCTCTCTTGCAGAAGTTGTTGTCTTTGGGGTATATACCCAGGACGTGGTATTGACTGGGTCAAATGGAGGCTCATTTGAGTCTTTTACGGGTCTCCCACTGCTTTCCATGTGGCGTTACACGAGTTATACATTCCCACCAGCCACATGGATGAGTGTTCCCCTTTCCCCGCATACCTCTGGATGCCAGAGCGAGTTACCAAAGGCACTAAACTAAAAAAACTAAATAAAGCAAATACGGGTCTCCCTGAGTCAAGCAAGACTCCACCGTCAGCACCAGCTACACCTCACCTGCCTGGAAATATGTGCACACAGAGGCAAGCCCTGTGCCTGTATATCCCACATCTCATTGGCTATTGGCTTTCTCCTTGGAGGAACTAACCCATGGGCTGATGCCACAAGCCTATATTCTTTCTAGGGTTAGGAGATTGTTATAAGCCACAGTAGGCCCCTTCTTTTATCAGGAGGTAGTAAAAAATGTAATTCAGGATTAAACATATCAGCCAAACATTATGTGTCTATGCCAAAGTAACCTACCAAACTATTAGTGTGCTTAAAATCCTATATATTTATTGCTTGTGCTTCATTAGTGGATCGAAAGGTTCTCCTGAACAAAAACTGTCAGCCCATGAAAGGGAAACAGCCAGAATTGGACCAGAGAATCCAAGTCAACAGCTCCAAGAGGAGGAGGACAGTTTTACTTTCCTCCACCGTGCCCCTTTTTAAGCTAGGGAAACAATCTGCGGAAGGACAAAGTGTGTGGTTGAATGTAAAGGCTGCGATTGGGGTGAACGGTGAAACTACAGCGATGTAGTCTGGACACTCATTTGATCAACTTGATTGAACAAACAACCTGTCACCCCCCACTGAATGGGGGGACTGTGGGGGATTGGGCACAACAGTCTGTAGATTGGTTTTGCACGAAGGATGCTTATACTCATGGATTATCACTTATAGCTAAAAAATGAAAAAAAAAAAAACCTGAAAGATGCAGGACAGTTATGGCAGAATACATGATTTGGGATGGTGTGGGGGTGGGGGGGAAGGGAAAGGGAAATATGCCTGATCTGAATTGGAAAATGATGTACGAAATGCATCGGAAAGAAATTAGTTAGAAACCTGAACTGAAATTTTTACTTCCTTTTTTTTTTTTTTGTCTCTTTGACAAGGTCTCCCTGTAGTCCCAGCCGGCCTGCAACTCACTCTGTTGACCAGGCTGGCCTTGAACTCAGAGATCTGTCTTCCTCTGCCTTGAAGTGCTGGAATTAAATATGTGTGCCACCACGCTCAGCTTCCGAACAGTTATTTCTAAATGAGGTTCATCTAACTAGAGTTACAAATGGCTGACCCACAAGTCAGAGTCAAATTACAAAGGCTGTAGTCACAGCAGCAAATATTTGCTTGAGCAAAACAAGTGTGGTGTGATGCCAGAAAATTTGATGAGGCTGGAGAGGATGGAACTGTATAGATGTTTGAAAATAAGTAGTAACACAGGACATTAACCAATGGGGTTTTAAGTGGGAGAAGAGCTAGGGAAAAGGGACCTTATATTATCAAAGTACATTGTATGGAAATGTCAAAGAATCATTAAGAATTTTTTTTTATTTTATTTATTTCTGTATGTGTATCTGACCTCCGCGGCAGAAGAGGGTGTCGGATTCCCCTGGAACTGGAGTTCTCCTGGAATTGGAGTCTCAGACGGTTCTTGGCCGCCATGTGGGTGCTGGGGATCGAACCCGGGTCCTCTGTAAGAGTGGTCGGCGTTCTTAACCACTAGGCCATCTCTCCAGCCCAAGAATATTTTTTAAAATATGTTTCTCTTATTAATTTCTCTTTCTAGGTGCTTGGGGATAGTTGCTCCTCTCTTCTGTCCTTTGAATTGTTTCAAGTATTTTCTGAAGGGTTGGTTTTCCGGACATGTATTCTATCATCTTGTTTATGTCATGGAAGATTTTTCTCTATAATCAACATTTTTGCGGATTTTTGCTGGGTATAGTAAGCTTGAGTTGGCATCTATAGTCCTTTAACACTGGGAATACTTTGTTCCATGTTCTTCTTGCTTTCATGGTTTACACTAAGAAGTCAGTTGTAATTCTGATGGGTTTCTCCTTATATGTAACTTGTTTTTCTCTTGTGGCTTTCAGAATTTTGTTTTTGTTTTGGGCATCTAGAGTTTTAGCTATGATATGGGCTGAGGAGTTTCTTTTTTGATCTTGTCTGTTTGGAGTTCTATTGTTTCTTGTATTTGTATGGGTTTGTCTTTTTTTAGTTTGGAGAAATTTTCATTTATTATTCTGTTAAAGATCTGATCAATACCATTTTCTTGGGATTCTTCTCCTTCCTCTATTCCTATAATGTGGAGGTTTGATCTTTCAATAGTGTCCCATACTTCCTGGTTGTTCCACATTTTTGTATTTTTAAATTTTTCATAATCTCTACTTGAGCTTTTTAATTGTTCTGTGTTGTCTTCCAGGTCTGATATTCTTTGTTCTGCTTCCTCCATTCTACTTCTGAAGCTTTTTCCATTCCTTTCCTCTTGATTGAATGAGTGTTCTATTTCCTTTTTCATTCCATCCTGTGATTTCTTTAGAATTTCCACTTCCTTTTGGAGCTTCTCAATTTCTTTCTGTAGCTCCTTGCTTCTTTGGTTGGTTTCCTTTCTCAGTTTTTCCACTTCCTCTAGGTCTTTCTTGAGTTTTTCATTCTATATCCTTAGTTCTCTGACTTGTTATTTATAGTCTTCATTTCTTTGAATATGTCTGCAGTTGATCCTCTAAGATCTGTGTCCTGGGACATCCTTAGGGAGATTCCACTGTAGGAATCTCCTACAGGGTTGGTAGAGCTTAGTGTGGAATTATCCTGCACCTTTCCCATGTTGTCCTTTCCTTGTGTCCCTGGCATGTGGGTTTCCCTTTTTGCCAGTATCCTGATGTTAATCACAAATGCCTCTTCACTACATTGAAGGCTTGCTTTGCTTGCCTCGTTCAGATGCCTTTTTTTTCTCTCCTTGTTTATGGAATGTTGACTTGTCTAGGTTTCAGGCGTTCAATTTTGTTTATATATTGGAGGTCTATCTCACTCTTCCCTATCTGTTCTGAAGGTTCTCAGGGCTTAGTGCAGTGATTGCTAGCCACTCTCTTTATCCTATAAAAAATATGCAAGTTTTCTAACCATGGGTTGACCTGCACCCTAGTTTTTGATATGTGGTATTACAAAATATTTCCTAAATTTCAGTGCAATTCTTTCTTTGTCTCATGAATCATTTTAGAATTACCTATGCAATTATCTAAATATTGGGGAATTTTCTGATAATCTTTTTAACTTATATTTCATTATTTTATTGTACTTCAATTTTGTCTTGTATTATATAACAGGACATAAAGATAATGAAAGAAAAATGAATTATACCAAGTTGTATGGCTAAGTAAATGCCAATAAAAAGGCAATTCTCCAGGACCTCAAGGCACAGATTAACCCCAGCACACTAATAGTAGGGGACTTCAATGCCCCACTAAGTCCTCTGGACAGATCGACCAGACAAAGAATAAACAGAGAGACATCTGAACTGAATGATATGATACACCAAATGAATCTCATGGCATCTGCCAAATATTCCCCGCAAATACCAGAGAATACATTTTCTGCTCAGCACCCCATGGAATATTCTCTAAAATCGACCACATTATGGGACACAGAAAAAAAAAAAGATTGAAATAATTTCATGCATTCTATCAGACCACAGTGCAATAAAGCTCAATATCAACACCAGGATAAGCCCTACTATCTACAAGAACATATGGAGACTAAACATCACCCTCCTGAATGGGTCAAGAAAGAAATAAAGAAATAAAAGCATTCCTGTAATCAAATGACAATGGTAATACAACACAACAAAAGCTGTAGGATATTTAAAAAGCAGTCCTAAGAAGGAAGTTTATAGCCCTGAGTGCCTACATCAGAGAAACAGAAAGAGCACAAGTGAATGATCTAACACTGCAACTAAAAACACTTGAGAGACAACAAAAAATGAACCATAAGCACAACAGACAGGAAGAAATAACAAAAATCAGAGGAGAAATCAATGATATAGAAACAAAGAAAACAATATAAAAAAATTGATGAATCCAAAAGTTCGTTCTTTGAAAGAATAAACAAGATAGACAGACCTCTAGCCCAGTTAACAAAAAGAAAGAAAGAGCAACTCCAAATCAATAGAATCTGTGATGAAAAGGGAAACATCACAACAGACAATGAAAAGATCCAGACAATCATATGGGAATACTTCAAAAACCTACTAAGTTCGAAAACCTAGAAGAAATGGACAAATACCTGAAATCCTGGGAATCACCAAAGCTTAACCAAGAAGAGATCAACAGCTTAAACAGACACATAATATATGAAGAAATTGAAGATGTAATAAGAAACCTCCCAACTGAAAAAAGCCCAGGCCCAGATGGTTTCATGGCAGAATTCTACAAAACGTTTCAAAAATACTTACAACCATTATTACTCAAACTGTTCAGAAGGATTCAAGCAAAGGGAAATCTCCCAAATTCCTTCTATGAAGCCAGTATCACTGTAATACCAAAACCAGGCAAAGATACAACCAAAAAGGAGAACTATAGACCCATCTCATTAATGAACACAGATGCAAAAATCCTCAACAAAATACTTACAAACCATATACAGACCCACATCAAGAAGATCATCCATCATGACCAAGTTGGATTCACACCAGAGATGCAAGGATGGTTCAACATGCAAAAGTCAATAAATATCATAAACATATAAATGGACTGAAAGACAAAAACCACACAATCACCTCAATTGATGCAGAAAAAGCCTTTGAGAAAACCCAGAATCCCTTCATGCTTAAAGTCCTAGAGGGAACTGGTTGAGAGGGATCATTCCTCAATGTAATCAAAGCCATATACAGGAAACCCACAACCAAAATCATCTTAAATGGAGAAGAGACAGAATTATTCCCTTTAAAGGTAGGAACTCGGCAACGCTGCCTCCTGTCTGTCACCACTCCTTTTCAATATAGTGCTTGAAACACTTGCTAGGGCAGTAAGACAAGAAAAGGAAATTAAAGCAGTACTCACTGGAAAAGAGGAAGTCAACATATCCCATTTTGCTGATGACATGTTTATCTAAGGGATACTAAAAACTTTACCAGAAAGCTCCTAGAAACGATTAAGAGCTTCAGTAAAGTGGCAGGATACAAAATTAACCTAGAAAAATCAGTAGCCTTTCTTTATGCCCACAATAAGCAACTGAAGAAGGAATACACGTACATCTTCCCAATCACAATAGCTTCAAAAACAATAAGATACCTAGGAACAAACCTAACCAAAGACACCAAAGATCTCTACAAAAATAACTTTAAATCCCTGAAGAGGGAAATTGAAGAAGACATCAGAAGATGGAAAGACCTCCCATGCTCATGGATTGGGAAAATTAACATAGTAAAGATGTCCATTCTACCCAAACTAATATACAGATTCAACGCAATCCCAATTAAAATCCCCAAGCTTGGAAAAAAAAGTCCTTAATTTCATGTGGAAAAAAAGAAGACCACAATAGCCAAAGCAACCCTGAGTGAAAAGAGCAATACAGTCTCTATACCAGAATTCAAACTATACTACAGGGCTATAGTCATAAAAACAGTTTGGTACTGGCACAAAAACAGACCTGTTGACCAATGGAACAAAACTGAAGATCCAAACTTGAGCACATACAATTTTGGCCACCTCATATTTGATAAGGAGGCCAAGAAGACACGATAGAGGAAAGAGAGCATCTTCAACAAGTGGTGTTGGCAAAACTGGATCACCACTTGTAGAAGAATAAAGTTAAACCCCTACCTCTGGCCCTGTACAAAAGTCAACTCCAGATGGATCAACGACCTCAACATGAAACCCAAAACTCTGACGGCGATGGAAGAAAAAGTTGGCAGCAGACTACAAGACAAAGGCATAGGAAAAGACTTCCTAAATCAGACAGCAGCTGCACAGGAATTAAGGTCGACAACTGACAAATGGGACCTCATTAAACTCAAAAGCTTCTGTTTGTCAAAAGAACCAATCAAGTAAGTGAAGAGAAAACCCACAGAGTAGGCGGAAACCTTCACTGCAGATACATCTGACAAAGCACTGATTTCCAGAGTATATAAACTACTCAAAAAACAAAGAAGAAATAAAACAAATTAATCACTCAAAAGATGGAGCAAAGAGCTGAACAGAGACTTCATAAGTGAGGAATTAGAGATGGCTAAGAAACATCTTTAAAAATGTTCAAGTCAGTAATAATTAAGGAAATGCAAATGAAAACTACTTTAAGATATCATCTCACTCCAATAAGACTGGCTAGGATCAAGAAAACAAATCATACTAAGTGATGGAGAGGTTGTGGGAAAAGGGGAACACTCATCCACTGTTGCTGCGAATGTAAACTTGTACAACCATTATGGAAAGCAGTGTGGAGAACCCTTGGAAGGCTCAAAATGAGCTTACAACCTGACCCAGTCATACCAATCCTGGGTATATACCCACAAGACTCCTCTTACTGCAGAGATACATGCACAGCCATGTTTATTGCAGCTCTGTTCACAATAGCAAAAAACTGGAACCAACTCAAGTGCCCCTCAACTGATGAGTGGATAGAGAAAATGTGGCACATCCAAACAATGGAGTTCTATTCAGCAGTAAAGAAAGATGACATCATGAACTTTGCAGGCAAATGGCTGGAACTAGAAAATATTATGTTAAGTGAAGTAACACAGTCCCAGAAAAACAAACAATGAATGGTATCCCTCATCTGTGGATGCTAGTGCCAATTACCTAGTTGTAAGTATTTCTTGTGCATGGCACCTTGAGCTTTGTCCAAGTAGTTGGGATTGATGCATATTGGAAAGAACAATAGCATCAACAACAAGAAAAACAACAGAAAGACTTCATCCAAGAACTGACTGAAATGGTGAATTTCTGTTCAAAACACTCAATTTCCATCTCGAGAATTTTGAGAAAAACTGAGAAAATTGAAAAAACATATTTTGCAGAATGCATGAGCTCTGGTGGTGTGGGGGGATAGGGTGGATGACATGGGTCTAGATTTGATTAGTAACATAATCTTGTAAAAATATATATAATAAAAAATAAGTTTGGAAAAAATGTTTCTCAGGGCTTAGTGCAGTGATTTATAGCCACTCTCTTTTTCCTATAAAAAATTATGCAAGTTTTCTAACCATGGGTTGACCTGCTCCCTAGTTTTTTATATGTGGTATTTCAAAATATTTCCTAAATTTCAATGTAATTTTTTCTTTGTCTCATGAATCATTTTAGAATTATCTATGCAATTATCAAAATATTGGGGAATTTTCTGATAATTTTTTAACTTATATTTCATTATATTATTGTCCTTCAACTTTGTCTTGTATTATATAACAAGACATAAAGATAATGAAAGAAAAATGAGCTATACCAAGTTGTATGGCTAAGTAAATGCCAATAAATTTTTAATGAAATCAGTATTACCTAAGAAAAGCAAAGCAATTAGTCTTTAAAGTCATATTTATTTTTGGTAAAATATGATTATTCTTTAAAAGGTTATAAAATAATCAACGTGAAATCATCATAAAGAGTAATAAATAAGACAAACCTGTTTTTGATTTCTTATATTTTTGTCTATGCATGTGTTTATATGTGTGTGTGTGATGGGGGTACACGCGAAGGAGAGAGATCACCTTACTATAGTAGGAGAGTAGGTTTTCTTTCCACCATCTGTGTCTGGGGGATGAACTCAGGTCTTTGTGTTTGTGACAAGTTTCTTTACTCACTGGTCTTTTCTTTATATAAAGGCCTAGAGTTCCTGGAGAGGGGATAGAAGGAAAAATGATATATATTTTTGGGGGGTCTGTGTTTATAATCAATTCTCCTATTTATTAGATAACATTTATCTAACACCTACTACAGAGTGTCAGACTGGTCATCATGTCAACTTGATAACCATTACCAAAAAGGCAAAATATCTTTTGTCTTGGAACCTTAGATCTATCAAGTGCTGTGATCTGATTTGAAATTACACCAATGTATTATTTTGTTTAGTATATTACTGTGTGTATTGTTCTATTGCTGTGATAAAACATCATAATGAAAAGTGATTTATGGAAGAAACAGTTTATTTTGGATTCCAGTTCAGAGTGAGAATACAGAATGTCAGGAAAGCATGGTGGCAGGTGGCAGGGGCAGGAAGCTGACAGATTACATCTTCAACCACAAACACAAAGCAGCCACAACACCCTGAAGATGGGTGGGAGTATCAATCACCAAAGCTCTGCTCCACCAACATACTTCTTCTAGCAAGGCTGCACCTCCACACAACCTCTCCAAACAGCACCACCTGATAGGGACCACGTGTTCAAATTCATAACCCTTTGAAATATTTTTTTTATTTATTCTGTATATTAATGTATTGTCCGCATGTACGTTTGTGCACCCATGTCATGCAATGCCGTGGAGATCAGAAGAGGGAGTCAGATTCCCCTGGAACTGGAGTTCTCCTGGAATTGGAGTTACAGACGGTTCTCAGCCGCCATGTAGGTGCTGGGGATTGAACCCTGGTCCTCTACAAGACAAGTTGGCGCTCTTAACCACTAGGCCATCTCTCCAGCCCTGAAATATATTTTAATTAAATCACCACATGTACAAGTACTGTAATATGTCCTTAGACAAAATCATAATGTGGTACATATTTCCTTTCAGATTAATTCCAGTTTCAGTGTAACTTTCAGTTTATGACAAGGACAAGCATGTATAGAATTCATAGACCCATACAAGAGCTATTTTGAAAATATTTTATTTACCATAATCAAATAATTAATAACAAACTTTTGCAAACATTTAGATGAGGAGTTAAGGCAATTCAAGAATATATCTACTTAATTTCTGGAATTTACCTTGGAATAAATGGCTCTAGAACCAAAATAGTGTATAATGGTTTGATAAATCTGTCAAATTCTCTCTGTGTTTAACAAATAACAAAAGTAAATTATCAAAGTAAATATACCAATAGATATCAATATATAAATATAAATACACCATTTGGAAAGTATGTGGATTGTTTAAGTGGAGGAAAAAAATGAAGCAAATGAGAAGAATGACGCATTTCCTGTAGAAGTTATTATAAAGTAGAACTGATGGAAACTAGGAAAAGATATACCTAAAGAGGAAAAACTGTATTTAAGTAAATTCATCTTCATTATTAAAGGTTCGATATTTACGTGTCTAGCTGCTCATTAAATGATTCTGTAAACTCAAAGGCAAAATCCACAGTGTTTCCATTGTCTTGTATTCTTTTTTAACATAATACTTTTATTACCATATTGTGTATTTCATATATTATTTTTCAGCTCAATTTAGACATATTCCCCTTCCCTTCCCCTGACCCCAGTCCAGTTCCTGCATTTTGCCATCCATGTCCTATATCTTCCTCTCAGTCTTTTTAAGGTTTTCCTCTGCAAAAGTTTGTTGTTTTGGGCAGAGTTTAACTATATCAGTCCATTCTTTGACCCAGTCCTTATGTTGTTGTGGTTCCTTCTGAATTGTATTGCTCCAAAATATGCCTATATAAACATCATATCTGTACCAGAATTACGTCCTGCAGGAATAAACTGTATGTTAACTCCAATATATATTTAGGAGTTCACATTTTCCCCTTTAATTTTATATTACTCTAAAATATGAATATATTTTCCATTCATATACATTAATTAATATGTCTGACAGTAAGTGTTAAGTTAATTCTAGGGCTCATTAAGAGATTTGCATTATAATAGAACAGTTGCTTTCATTTAGAAAGAAATATAACAATGTTGCTCAGCTTGCCTTTCAAATGGGATATTTGTTACTAGCATCCACAAATGAGGGAAACCATTCCCCATTTGGTTTTTCAGGACTGTGTTACTTCACATAGGATAATGGCTTAGCATTCCATCTATTTACCTGCAAAGTTCCTGATGTCATCTTTCTTTACCTCTGCATAGAACTCTATTGTGTAGATGTACCACATTGTCTTGTATTCTTGCACACAGTGAGAAAAGAGTTTGAACATGGGAGCACACACTCTGCTTTCCTGTTGAAGTAATACAGAAAACTAATGTTTTGTGGTCCACTTAATATCTCAGGGTTTTTGTTTTCATTTTGTGCTTTGAATAGAAATTTTGCCATTCAAAATCATGCACAAAGCAAAGTACTTATATGTTTTATCATCTTGCCAAACATGAGGTTGTGATATGATTTGTGAAAAAATGAGCTTGGTGAATTCCAGTTGGTAAGAAACTATTTCATGATTAATAATAACAACAATAATAATATCAATAATAATAAATTAAGATTTAATTCAAAGGCATGCACAAACAAAATTACATGCTGATCAGTTGAAAAAAAGTGTGATTGTGTTGGTTAATCCTGGGTGTCAACTTGACTGGATTAAGGAACAAATAAAAGAAAAAGGATCTTCGGATTGTACTACCTCAATCGGGATGTCCCACCCCAAATGTGGGCATTACCTTCTGCTGACAGGCAGTATTAAAGGCCATGGCAGAGGGAGCTGGTCCCTTTTTCTTGTGGCTTGCCTCTCTTTCACTGGTGAGTTTGTCTTGCTGCTGTAATCAACCCTTCGGATCCCAGCATGTACTGAGACCAGCAGATCTCCTGGAATCCATCGGGCCTTCAGCACCAGATTGGGACTACTGAGACATCCAGTCTTGAGGACTGAGCAGTTCCCTGGATTCTCAGCCTCTCCAGTGCAGCATGGCTACTGTTGGACTCCTTGAACTCTTGTCACGTGAGCAAATCAATAAATTGTATATAGCTATATATTTGTCCTGTTGCTTCTGCTTCTTTAGAGAACCCTGACTAATACAGATTTTGGTACCAGGAGTGGTTCTAGAGAAACAGAATTGAAAGGATGAATTTCTTTAGTGGGCTTAGTAGTTTCTGGAGCCAGCTCTCCAACCCAATGAAGCCTAGAGTTACTGAAGGCTCTACTGGTGGCATGAAGAGGAATGATAATCCTTGGTGCAGACTGTTTGATTTAATTATGAAGATAGATCCATTTGACTCACCTAACTCGCCTCTTGTGAGAAGCAAGGAATTTAGCGACTCTGTACATAAAACATTTAAGAAATTTCAGAAATATAAGGAAAATAATGATGTTGCATGGTTGCTCCTAGCACCTCTGGATAAAGTGATAGAGGAAAATAAGGAGCTCAGTGATAAAATTGACCAGCTCCAGATTCGAAAAACAAAGTTTCCAAGTGTGCTCTGGAAGAGCATCTTTTCTCCAGCAGCCAAAGAGCTAAAAAGGCAGAAAATCAAGCTGAAGCCCTTATTATACATTTGGCTGATTTACAATGCAAATTTAATTCCCAGCCACGAAGAGTGTCAGCAGTCAAAGTGAGAGCACTAGTGTGGAAAGGGTGTAACCCTGAAACTTGGGATGGAGATGTGTGGGAGAACCACGATGATGAGGATTTTGAACCCTCAGATTCTGAGGGATTTTCTTTATCTGAGGAATTAATCTCCCCACCCTCAGCAGAGAATCCACACCCTGCAGATCCCTCGTCCCTACCCTTGCCTGAGGAAATTAATCTCCCCCTCACAGTGGGAGCTAATGTCCCTCAGGTCCCAACAATTGTCACCTCTAGACCTATAACCAGATTGAAGGCTAAGCAAACCCTTAAAGGTGAGATAGAAAGTGTGGTCCACGAGGAAGTGTGCTACACCACGAAAGTAATTAATGAGTTTGCCAATTCATTCCGGCAGAAGCCTAAGGAATATGTGTGGGAATGGATTTTAAGGGTGTGGGATAATGGTGGAAGGAATACAAAATTGGATCAGACTGAGTTTATTGATATAAGCCCACGGAGTAGAGATTCTAGGTTTAACATGGAAGCTCGAGTGGTTAAAAAAGGTGTTAAAAGTTTATTTGAATGGTTGGCTGATGTATTTATTCAAGCATGGCCTACTAACAGTGAGTTAGAGATACCTGATATTCCTTGGCTTAGTATTGATGAAGGGATTGTGAGGGTCAGGCAGATGGGCATGCTCGAGTGGATTCGAAGTGTAAAACCACATTCCCCACAGTATGAAGACCCAGAGGACATGCCTTTCACTGATTTTATAAGATGGAAAGTACTGAGAGAGACACCAGAACATTTGAAGAGCTTTGTTTTTGCTCTATTTCTTATGCCAGATCTTACAGTTAGAGAAGTTGTTGCTCACATGCATAAATTAAATGTACAAGTAATAGGTTTAACAGGACCTCAGGGTAGGTGTCAGGTGGCAGCACTGAATCCCAAAGGCCAGATGAGCATAGTTATCATAGTTATCATAATGAGCGGCAAAGGCAAAGCAATGCCAATAATGGCATGACCCGAAATGATCTTTGGAACTGGCTAATTAATCATGGTGTTCACAGGAACCAAATACATAAGAAGCCTACTAAGTTTTTATTTGATCTGTATAAGCAGAAAAGCTCTAGAACAAATGATAGAAAGTCAACATTTGATTGCAGCAGTAGCAAATCCCATCCAGTTAACCAGTTTCCAAACTTGAGACAGTTCACAGACCCAGAACCTGTTGAATGAAAGGGTGGCCAGGTTCTGATGAGGAAGGACCTTGTCACAATACCAAAGAGTTATGCTGTTTGCCTTCCTCCTGTCCTTCCCCAGAGGGACCTGAGGCCTTTTACTAGGGTAATTGTACACTGGGGAAAAGGAAATAATCAGACTTTCAAGGCCTATTCGATACTGGTTCTAAGTTGACACTGATCCCAGGAGACCCGAAAAAGCATTGTGGCCCTCTGGTTAAAGTAGGGGCCTATGGAGATCAGGTGATAAATGGAGATTTGGCTGAAGTCCAACTCACAGTGGGCACATTGTGTCCCAGAACTCATCCTGTGGTTATTTCCCCAGTCCCAGAATGTATAATTGGGATAGATATAATTAGAAATTGGCTGAATCCCCACATTGGTTCCCTGACCTGTGGAGTGAGGGCTATTATGGTTGGAAAGGCCAAAATGGAAACCATTGGTGTTGCCTCTACCAGGGAAAACAGTGAATCAAAAACAGTATCATATTCCTGGAGGGACTGCAGAAATTAGTGCCACCATCAAGGATTTTAAAGTTGCAGGGGTGGTGAATCCTACCACATCCCCATTTAACTCTCCAATTTGGCCTGTGCAAAAGACAGAAGGATCATAGAGAATGACAGTTGACTAATGAAAACTTAACCAAATAGTGACACCAATTGCAGCCACTGTACCAGATGTGGTGCCCTTACTTGAGAAGATTAATATGTCTCCTAGTACCTGGTATGCAGCTATTGATCTGGCCAATGCTTTCTTCTCAATACTGGTTCATAAGGACCACTAGAAGCAATTTGCTTTCAGTTGGCAAGGCCAACAGTATACCTTTACTGTCTTACCTCAAGGGTATGTTAACTCTCCAGCCTTGTGCCATAACTTAGTTAGAAGGGATCTTGATCGCCTGACTCTTCCACAAAATATCACACTGGTCCACTATATTGATGATGTTATGCTGATTGGGCCCAGTGAACAGGAGGTAGCAGCTAGTCTAGACTTGTTGGTAAAGCATATGCGCATGAGAGGATGGGAAATAAATCCAACTAAAATTCAAGGGCCATCTATCTCGGTGAAGTTTCTAGGAGTTCAGTGGTGTGGAAGATGCAGAGACATTCCTTCTAAGGTAAAGAATAAGTTGTTGCACCTGGCCCCTCCACCAAGAAAGTAGCACGACCTTTAGTGGGTCTTTTTGCATTCTGGAGGCAGCACATTCCTCATCTGGATGTGTTACTATGACCCATACATCAAGTGACTCAGAAGGCAGAAAATTTTGAGTGGGGTATCGAACAGGAAAAGATTCTTCAACAGGTCCAGGCTGCAGTGCAGGCTGCTCTGCCCCTAGTGCCATATGATCCAGCAGACCCAATGGTGCTCGAGGTATCAGTGACAGATAGAGATGTGGTCTGGAGTCTGTGGCAGGCTCCCATAGGGGAATCACAGCAGAGGGCCTTGGAATTTTGGAGTAAGGCTGTACCTTCATCTGCAAACAACTATTCTCCTTTTGAGAGAGAGCTCTTAGCCTGTTATTGGGCCTTAGTGGAAACTGAACGTTTGACGGTGGGCCACCAATTCTCCATGTCACCTGAGCTGCCCATCATGAGCTGGGTGTTAACTGACCCACCAGACCACAAAGTATGACATATGCAGCAAGAGTCCATTATCAAATGGAAGTGGTACATACATGACAGGGCCCGGGCAGGCCCTGAGGGAACAAGCAAGCTACATGAAGAAGTTGCCCAAATGCCTATGGTTCCCACTCCTGTTACAATGCCTCCTATGCTTAAGCATGCACCTATGTCTTCCTGGGGTTTGCCCTATGATCAGTTAACTGAGGAAGAGAAGACTAGGGCCTGGTTTACTGATGGTTCTGCATCCTATGCAGGCACCACCCAGAGGTGGACAGCTGCAGCATTACAGCCTATTTCTGAAACAACCCTAAAGGACACTGGTGAAGGAAAGTCTTCACAGTGGGCAGAACTTCAGGCAGTGCACATGGTTGTGCATTTTGCCTGGAAAGAGAAATGGCCAGAGGTTCGATTATATACTGATTCATGGGCTGTAGCCAATGGATTGGCTGGATGGTCAGGGACTTGGAAGGAGCATGACTGGTAAATTGGTGAGAAAGACATTTGGGGAAGAAGTATGTGGGTAGAGCTCTCTGAATGGTCAAAGGATGTGAAGATACTTGTGTCTCATGTAAATGCACATCAAAAGGTGATCTCAGCAGAGGACGAGTTTAATAATCAAGTAGATCGGATGACTCATTCTATGGACAGTCAGCCTGTTTCTCCAGCTATCCAGGTTGTTGCTCAATGGGCCCATGAACAAAGTGGTCATGGTGGCAGAGATGGATGTTATGCATGGGCTCGACAGCATGGACTTCCACTCACAAAGGCTGATCTGGCTAGAGCTGCTGCTGAGTGCCAGATTTGCCAACAGCAGAGACCAACTTTGAGCCCCTGATATGGTGCTATTCCTTGGGGTGACCAGCCAGTAACTTGGTGGCCGGTTGACTACATTGGACCACTTCCATCATGGAGGGGAAAGCATTTTGTGCTTACAGGAATAGGTACTTATTCTGGTTATGGATTTGCCTTTCCTCCACATAATGCTTCTGTCAAAACTACCATCCAGGGACTTACAGAATGCCTTATCCACCATCATGGTATTCCTCACAGCATTGCTTCTGCCCAAGGAACTCACTTCACAGCCAAAGAAGTGTGACAGTGGGCCCATGGTCATGGTATCCACTGGTCTTACCATGTTCCCCACCACCCAGAAGCAACTGGCTTGATAGAACGATGGAATGGCCGCTTGAAGACACAGTTACAGCGCCAATTAGACAGCAATACCCAGGAGGGCTGGGGCAAGGTTCTCTAGCAGGCAGTATATGCTTTGAATCAGCACCCACTATATGGTACTGTTTCTCCTATAGCCAGAATTCATGGGTCCGTAACCAAGGGGTGGAAGTGGGAGTGATTCCACTCACTATCACCCCTAGTGACTATGTAGGAAAATTTTTGCTTCCTGGACCCAGGATCTTGCATTCTGCTGGTCTAGAAGTTTTGGCTCCAAAGGGGGGAGTGCTTTTGCCAGGAGATATAGCAAACGTTCCATTGAACTGGAAGCTAAGATTTCCCCTGGCCACTTTTGGCTTCTACTGCCCTTAAGCCAACAGGCTAAGGAAGGAATAACAGTAGTAGGAGGAGTGATTGATCCAGACTACCAGGGGGAAATTGGACTTTTTCTGCACAATGGGTGCAAGGAAGTTTATGTCTGGAAGGCAAGAGATGCTGCAGGGTGCCTTCTGGTGCTATCATGTCTTACGATTAAGGTCAATGGGAAACTCCAACAACCCAAACCAGACAGGACAATAAATGGCCCAGACCCTTCAGGGATGAAGGTATGGGTCACTCCTCCAGGGAAAGAGCCAAGACCTGCAGAGGTGCTTGCTGATGGTGGAGGAAATACAGAATGGGTAGTAGAAGAAGGTAGTCATAAATATCAGCTGAGGCCACGGGACCAGTTGCAGAAACGTGGATTATAATAGATATTAACTTTTGTCCTATTTGGTTAAGAATGTGCTTGTTTATATATATAAGTATATTAAGCAGATACTTGTGTTGTTCCCTTTTGAATGTGCACCTGAGATATGTTAAGTGTTGTCATATTTAGGTTATTAGATACTGAAGGACTAAGTGTTCCTCAAGGACATTACCACCTACTCTAAGATATAATGCTTTACTATTGCACATGAGACACTTATAACATGTTAGGTGAAATTATGACTTTGCCATTGTTTGTAATTGACATTTAAGCATAACATAAGGTGAGGCTATTTATTGGGTGTCAAATTGACAAGGGGTGGACTTGTGATGGTTCATCCTGGGTGTCAACTTGACTGGACTAAGGAACAAGTAAGAGAAAAAGGATCTTCGGATTGGACTACCTCAACCTGGATGGCCCACCCCAAATGTCGGCGTTACCTTCTGCTGACAGGCAGTATTAAAGGCCATGGCAGAGGGAGCTGGTCCCTTTTTTCCTGTGGCTTGCTTCTCTCTCACTGGTGAGTTTGTCTTGCTGCTGTGATCAACCTTTCAGATCTCAAGCGTGTACTGAGACCGGCAGATCTCCTGGAATCCACTGGGCCTTCAGCACCAGATTGGGACTACTGAGACATCTAGCCTTGCAGACTGAACAGTTCCCTGGATTCTCAGCCTCTCCAGTGTGGCGTGCCTACTGTTGGAGTCCTTGAACTCTGTCACGTGAGCAAATCAATAAATTGTATATAGCTATATATTCATCCTGTTGCTTCTGTTTCTTTAGAGAACCCTGACTAATACAGTGATCAAGCACTTTTATTTCTTTTATGAACAGTTGTTTATTCCTCCATAATTCTGTGTTTACGTCTTTGTTGAACAGAACTACAGTGAATGACACTTGGCTGCACTTAAGTGAAAAATAGGATGCTAGAAGTTGTATGGGTATCTAACAAATTTATACATGAAACTATTTAAAAGCACATAATTCCTGCCAACATTTTTCTCCTGTTTTACTCAAAGCAAAGAAATCAAATCAAGAGGCTGAGACACAGAGAAGAAAAATTTAAGCAAGGTTGTGTCTCCAGGGAAACCAGAAGAGAAAAAGACTCATTCCAAGCTCTAAATAACTTTGGAAAATAGTACTAAGTTTTCCACTTAACAAAGTGCTTTATCAGTATCCAAAAGTGATTTCTGCTCCTTCAGGACTCATCATTAGCTTATCCTGTGTAGATTAAGATAATGAATTTAAAAGTACTTCCATAAGTACAATAATATATCAGTTTCACTGGAGTATATTATTTTCCTAATTTTTCACAGTTATAAAACTTACTGGTTAGTTTTTAGCACTTGACACAACTAGATACACCTGGGAAGAAGGAACCTCATTTCAGGAAGTTCCTCCATCCTATTGGCCTGTGGACCCATGTAAGGGAGGTTTTATTGATTGGTAATTGATATAGAAGGGCCTGACCTATTGTGGGTGGTGCCATCTCTAAGCAGTTGGGCATAGGATGTGATAAGGAAGAAAGCTGAACTCAGTAAAGCAAGGGAATCAATCCAGTAACAGCATTCTTTCTGGGGCTTTATTCAAGCCCTGCCTCCAGATTCCTGCCTTAAGTTTCTGCCTTGATTTCCCTTGGTGGTGGACTGTAAATGTGGTCAGTAAAGACTGACTTTGATCAGGATTTTACCACAGCAGAAGAATCACAAGTAGGATATCAAAACAAGCTGCTTTATCATAGCCAAAGCATATTCACTGCCTAACATCATGTTGCAGACTGTAAACACTAGATTCTCTACAAATATTTTTTAAACGTATAAATTAGTAACAAGTATGTTATACACAATTGGAACTCAAAGATAGGTACAGACACATATAGTTATAAAGAGACAATTTCTAAAATAAGAGTGTTATTTCTCCCTTGAAGTAATTCATCAGGGAAATCTTATTAAGGATAATTTGTATTCAAAGAGATCAGCCAAAGTGTGATAATTAAAATGACTTTCATTGCCCATATGTTAAATACAAATACTGATACATCTCAAGTGTCCAAAGAAATATCCTAGCAGCTCCCCTTTGTTCCTCCCTAAACCCAGTGCAGAGGAAAATTAAATAGATCCTGAAAATTGCAATCACCTGCAAAAAGAACTATTTTGCTTTTGAATAATAGGCTTTACTGTCTCAAAATTTTCATTCCTTTAAAACCACAAATAGCTTGGCAAATGATCAGACATGATTTCTCTTACAATCACAGTTATGAAAAAAACCACTAAGAGTCTCAATATACCAATCATGGGCTTCAAAGGACAGGCATGGCTTGATGGGAAATTAAAAATGTTAGGAATCAGAACTGGAATCCATTTCAGAGTACAATTAAACAGGCTCAGAACAGTTACTGTCGATGAACAGAGAAAAACTAACAAGTATTTCATCTAAAGTGTGGTGGACTACCTGTTCCTTGAAAAAAATGCAGCCTTTAGTCTGCAGTTGTATGTGATGCTTTATTGAAATTATTTGGATACTATTTACCACACAAAGCCAAATACACTTGCTACTGAGACATTTATCAAAATTATTCACCACTTCTACTGTACACTAGTATTTCCTACCAAAGTTGATAAATCTTTATGTAGTCTGGTTCCTAACTTTGACCTGGTGTTTTTATACATGTATTATCATTGAGTAAGATATAAAATATCAAATTTGTTTTTCAATAATTATTTCCTTGTCATTTCACTAAACAGATTAATGATTATTATACATTGTAATTTTTTTTTAAATATCTGCTCCACAATAACAGCAGAAGGACAGAAGGGGTGGGCATGGATGGGGGAATGAGTCTACATTTGATTGAGAAATGCTGTATGAAATGCACTCAATAAAATTAGCTAAAATAAATAAATAAATAAAAATAAAATGTAAAAAAATTGATCAGACCATCCCTTCCTTCACTATCCTTAACTTTATTATTGTGGATAAGAAAAAGGCTCATATTTAACTGAGAGAGATTCTTAAACTATATGGAAATATTCCCTGCCTTAGACAGAGATACTTGGCTCCAAATGAATCCTGCAGAATTGGTAGAACTTACTGAATGTTAGACATTCATGGAAGCTCACTAAAAAATTTCTGGAGAATATTCTTTGCTTTAGCTTGTTTTGCTGGATGAATTTTTGCATAAACTGACTGTGTATCTCTACTGATGTCTTTCTTTAAAGAAGTCAATAACCAGGGTGGTGAGATGGCTTAGCTGGTAAAGATACATGTAGCTAAGCCTGAAGACATAAATTTGATCCTCAGGATCTACATGGCAGAAAGTAATAACCAACTTCCACAAGTTTTCTGCTGATTTCCATGTGTTACATGTCATGAATGCATACACACATATGAATACACATGTACAAACATATAAACACAGAGAAAGAGAAATAAATATACAAATGTAATAACATAGGAAATGATAACCAAAAGAAACTGTCGCTTCCTAACAGTCTTCATACACCAGGCATAATATACTCATATTTCATTGACTAGTGGTCTGATATATGTTCATATAAAATTTATGGAAGCCTATATACAGAGCCTAGATCTGTGCCAACAAAGAAAAGACAATTGAGTTGGAGCACAACTAGCTAGTCTCTAAAACACTATGCCAGTGGAAACATTAGATATTAGCTTAATCCAAGGTTTCTTTTTTTTTTTCCATTTCTATAAGTTCACTTGCTTTTTTATGTTGTTGTTATTTTTTTTTCTTTTTTTTAATTTAATTTTTATTGATGCTTTGTGCATTTCATACATTTTTTCCAATTCAGTTCAGGCTTATTTCCCTTTCCCTTCCCCCCCACCCCCACCCCATCCCAGATCATGCATTCTGCCATAACTGTCCTGCATCTTTCTCTCAGTTTTGTTTTGTTTTTTTTCATTTTTAGCTATAAGTGATAATCCATGAGTACAAGCATCCTTCATGCAAAACCAATCTGCAGGCTGTTGTGCCCAAATCCAAGGTTTCTTTAAGAGGCATCATTCTGCTGTGAAGGGATTAGCAGTGATACAGTGTAGTGTAATACCCTTAGGGGAAGAGGCAATTGAAATAAGCTGTATTTTCCATAATAGTGAAATGTGTAGTTTTCCTATTAGTTTTCAAAGTTTACAAGCATGTTCTAAAATAAAGTCAGTGTTCTAGCACCATACACAAACTCTTTTTACTCCTCATTCTTGAATAATGTGACTGTCCCTGTTAACTGTTAACTTACAAAATCTTAAATAACCTGGGGGGCTTGACTCTAGTCATGCCTTGGGACAGATTTTTTTATTAGATCAAATTATAATAATTGATGGGAACATACCCTGCCCAGGGGATCCTGTATTGTATCCAACAGAGAAAGCCAGCTGATGAGCAGCCCCCACCCATCCTCCTCTGTTTCCTGATCATAGCTGCCTTATGAGAAGCTGCTTCAAACTCCTGCTGTTGCGTTTTCCCTAACGTCATGGTTGGTACTCTTGAGCTGTTAGGTACAATAACTCTTTTCTCCTTTAAGTGGTTTTTGTCAGAGCATTTTAAAACAGCATCAGGATGAGAAACTAAGAAGTAATGCCTTTTTCACCTTGGAGAGCCACGAGTGAAGATAACAAGAATAGAACAGCATATATTCCATCCACAATGGAGGTCATACTCAGCTGTGCATTGATAAAAATCAGCAGTCAGATTCTTTCCACTGAAAATCAGACGAAATCCTGGGACCTAGACCAAATAATGAATGCAAAGAGCCACAAAATGACCATATTTTCTCCGATATGTTCAAGAATCAAAAAAGAAAAATAGGAGCATGGGTTTTAAAATGTTATTGGTTTTAAAAATATCCTGTTATATACCACCTCTCCATAATTCAGATCCTCAAACCCCTGTTCATATCTGAAACAGAAAAGTTATCCAGTGAAATTTTCTAAATCCTGGATGATTCAAGTCTCAAGCCACATCTATTAGGAATCAACTAGAGTTTCCCTGGAAATAAACATTTGTTTTCATATTATTGAATTGGAATCAGCCATATGTGTTATATATAACTGAATTCTAGCCAAGAATAATTGAAGTTACAGACCCAGACGGAAGTTTTTCTTTATGTTTTCTGGTACAGCTTGATCTCAAGGGCAAAGAGCTCTAGCTTAAAATTTGATTGTAAGAGGAGGATGAAAAAGAGCATGGAGACTTGTGAAAATTGCCAATAGTGATTGCTACAAATCAAAATTGCTAATAAAATGTTCCCACTGTTCTGATATCATTGGTTTATAGCAAATAAAGTTCCTCTGAGTTGTTCCTAAACTGTTTTATACCTCACAATACAGTTATTAAAATTTAACAATATACTTATATTTTTAACATATCATAAATAAATTTCTATAAACTCTCTTGATATGCATGAAAATACTATGACCCAACTATTACATTTTCATTATAACTTCCAAGTTTTCTAAATAGCTAAATAGAAAGCAATACTTAAAATACAACAATATACAATAATACCATCAAAGGTAGATACATTAATCAGACTCGATTGATTGCTTTATAATATTGGATGGAGAATGGGTGTGTTTCAGAACAATAAGGAGGGGAAGTATAAGAGTGGAAATGAGGTAAACACATGACTCATATGCAATTCTCAACAATTTAAATAAACAGGTTTTGCAGTCATTTATTACTAATGTTGGAATATCTTTATTTATAAAATAGATGTAAAATAAGTATCTTATAAGTTTACATGTGGCAAATATAGATGAATAATTATTTCTAAAAATCATTAATGACTGGTAGAGCTATAATGTAAAATATAAATATAACATAAATACAATATAAAATAAAAATATTGAAGAGTATTGATCAACTTTTGCATTATTAGATTCTTTATGTCATTAGAATCACCTTAGCAAACAGAGAAAGCATCCAAAGCCTTTTTATTGCATTTCAGTGTATCTTTAAAAATCATTATTTTAACAAATTTATTTTCATTTGCCCAATAATATATTATACACACACACTTTTTAAAGAGCAGCCAGCTTTCCATTCTAACTTTGCAACTTCCTATTAGCAATGTACTAATTTTTCTACATCATTGTTGACCAAAATTTTCATTCATTTAACCATGCTAATGCTAATGCAAGTAATGCGTTATCTCCTCTTAATTCTTACATGATTTTTGTAATGGGGTGGATTGAGTGTATATATCCTTTATAATTATTTGTCGGGATAAAATTACAATGTGACTGCATTAAGAAGAGGACTCTGGGACTGTGTTCCTTTCCCTCAGAAGTCAACCAAGCCTCAGGAGACTATGCACGGGGGCATCTCTTGAAATGTCCTGCAAATGTGAGTCACCAGTCTTTCTGTGTAGGGAGGTCTTGGAGTCTCACTAATGGGACTTCAGCCAGTGTCCAATTTATAAAGAGGAAAGTCTGCTCATGCTTCAAAAAGAGAAGCCTTGTCTACCAAGACCTAACTGTGTCCTCGAGTGGATGGAACAGGTGATTGAAAAGCCAAAAGGAGCCAGGGCCCCCCCGCCAAAAAAAAAAAAAAAAAAAAAAAAAAAACCAAGTGACCCCTGAGAACCAGATCCTTAACTGACCTTGAGCAAACAAAAACCTGGGTTAATCAGGGCGAACTGTGTGGCCTTAAGCACCCAAAAGGAAAGTATAATCAGAAATAAACAATTAGTAAGGTCTGAGAAATTGTACTTCAGATATAAAACTTGAAAAATCCTCCAAACCTTCAATGCCAGATGGGGACTACTGAGATATCCAGCTTGTGGACTGAGTGGCTACTGGGATTTCAGCCTCTTCAGAGTGTAAACTGCTGTTGTGGGACTACTCAGGCTGTGTCATGGAGGCCAGTGCAGGAAGATCAAGACAGGACAAATGCTTGCTGGACCTCATTTGAGTGACAATGCGGGGGAAGGACCCCAGTGTGGAGCACGGGAGGGGGGGGGGCAGGATTGATGGTTGTTTGGGCTTGCCAAGGTTGAAGTTCATCACTCCTTGGAAAAACATGAACATCTTTAGAAAAAGAAAGAAAGATGGGGGCTGGAGAGATGTCCGCAAGTTAAGACACCGAACTGCTCTGTGCAGAGGACCCGGGTTCGATCCCCAGTACCCACATGGCGGCTGAGAACCGTCGTAACTCCAATTTCAGGAGAACTCCAGTTCCAGGGGATCCGACGGCCTCTTCTACCTCCGCAGCACATTGCACAACACAGGTCGCACAACCTACATGCAGATAGTACATTCATCACATAAATAAATAAATAAATAATAAAATAAAATATTAAAAAAGAAAAGAAAGAAAGAAAGAAAGAAAAAAAAAACAGAGAAAGAATATCCTCCAACTCAGGTGATATGTTATGTATGTATATATATAGATATATATATTGAGGATATATATATATATATATATGTATATGTATATAAAACCAATACAAGTCCGAGGGAAAAAACGGAATTTACATGTTAAAGTATCACTGTATTTTTATGCTTTTTTGGTATCACAAGTTTCACTTAGGTTATTTTGATGCTATGTGTATTATAAAGTTAAAAATAAAAGACTGAGAAAAAGATGCAAGACATGTATGGCAGAATGCATGAACTGAAGTGGGGGACATGGAAAAGGGAGTGTATCTAAACTGGACTGAGAAATGATGCATGAAACACACAAAATACCAATAAAAATATTTTATTAAAAAAAGAAGAGGACTTTGGGAGAAGCGATTAAGTCAAGAAGATTCTGTTCTACTGAGTAGAATGACATATGCCCTTACAAAACAGGCTGCACAGTGCTAGCCAACTCTTCTATGCATTCTCCAAGTGAGAACAGAGGCTGCCTCTTTCTGCCATGTAAGAACATAATATGGTATCATTTTTCAAACACAGACAAGGACTTTACCACCCATTTAATATAATTTCACTTTGATTTGGGTTTTCTGGAAACAGAAATGTGCTAGATTTCTTCATGAATCACCTAGTCTCAGGTATTTAGTTATAGCAAAAGTGAATAGACAAAGACAAATGTTGAATGTCCTTTCATTTGCTTATAAGATGATTTTCTTCTTATGAAAAATATCAATTCAATCCTCTGCAGTTCTTTTTTTTTGGGGGGGGGGATTCCTTGTTCTTGAGTATAAATGAATTTTGAATATGCCAAATATAAAATGTTTCCTAGATATATTATTTGTGTTTTCGCACATTTCTCCCAAAATATTACATGCCTACAGTTTTTCTTCTGTTGTCCAGGCTTTTGTTCTTATATTTAAGGACAAAGAGATTTACTTGTGTAATATTACCTAAAACTTTATGGATTTTTGAAGCCATATTTAAATTTTTGAAACATTTTATATAACAAAAGGTAGAAATTTAGCTCAATTACTTTTCAGATAAAAATCCTATAGCCCCAAATAATTATTGGTGAACGTGTCCTTTCTTCATCACATAGACTGGACAGCCTTATCAAAGAAAAATTTTCCTACAAGGATTCATTTATGTATGTGTTCTGGGTTCCAATCCATTGATACATAGTCTATCTTCCTTAACCATGATAATGGTTATTGTACACTCATGACAAATTCAAATGTAACACACATATGTCTACCACCTTTCTTCATCTTTAAAGATCTTTTTTTATTGTTGAATACCTTTCACAATTTCATGTGAATTTTTGGATTAGTATTTCCATTTCTTTGAAACAGATGTTTGAAATTATAATGGGAATCACAGTGAACATACGGATAATTTTATTTCTGACTAATTTTAGTCACTGAAATGACATTCATCTAAGCAATATTTTCTACTTTCTAATGTACGGTCTTTTATTTTCTTGGCTAAATTTACTTTCAGATATTTTAATCATTTATATGTTCCTGTAAATTCATTTGATTTTAAATTTCTTTTTTGTGTTATTCACAAATCTATAGAGGCATCACTAACATTTTTATTAATTACTTATCTTGCATTCTGTAAGTTTGCTAAATTTCTTTATTAGTAAACTAGTTTTCTTGTCCTTTTTTTCTTTGTTTTGAGATATAGTCTTGCTAAATTGTCCAGGCTAGCATAGAATTTACATTTGTCCTGCTTCACCTTCAAAGTGCCTGATCCTTGGATTGGTATTTTTATTTTATTTTTATTTTATTTTTATTTTTTGTATGTGTATGAATGTACTGTCTGCATGCAAGTTTGTGCACTTGTGTCGTGCAATGCCGCGGAGATCAGAAGAGAGTGTTGGACTCCCCAGGAACTGGACTTCTCCTGGAATTGGAGTTCCAGACGGTACTCGGCCGCCATGTGGGTGCTGGGAATCGAACCTGGGTCCTCTGTAAGAGCGGTCGGCGCTCTTAACCGCTAGGCCATCTCTCCAGCCCCCTGGATTGGTATTTTTAAACATAATTCTTTATATTTTTCGTCTGTCGTTGCCTCATCATCATCTATAACAAATTTAAAAAATAAAATTCTTAGTTTTGGTTTATAAATATAATTCTGGGGGTCATTTAAAATATCATGAAAACTCATCATGTATGTACAGTTCTCTTAGATGTATGCTTTTGTAATAATACAAAAGGAAAAAGTTATGCTCTGTTTAAAGGAAAATGAATGTTACATTGTTTTTATAATGTACTTCATTACACACAATGCAAATCAGTAGCAAAAAGTGTATGTGCATAGTGAAATTATTCAGGACATTAACTTTTTTACAGCATAAAATAAAGTATGTCAGCATTTTCCCATTTCACCTGAAAAGAAGAGGATAGAAACTATTATACTCTATATAAAAGTTGTCTTTTGTTATTAAGTCAGTTTGGTAAGGGTTTATTAAATTGCATATATATTTTTGAATTTAAGTCCATATTGTTGATGCCCTAATCTTGAGTAGAAGTGATAGTATAAGAAGCATAGTCTAGGTGCATCTAAAGCAACATCAAATGAACTCTGGTTATAAATGCAAATTCTATGGTTCAAGCCTGAGTCTGAAGCTTTGGAAGTAAATCCAGAAAGGCCTCCCCTCCTCCATACTGGAATATATTTGGCATCCGCTTGAGCAGGTCTATGTAGGCAAACTGTTGTGAATTCATGTGTAACTGCCCTGCTGTCTTGAAATCACCCTCTGTAATTGAATTTAAGGATGAATCCTCAAGACGGAACCCATATTTGGCACTGTTACTTGGGCCAAGAACTTGTGGGTCATAGACCCTAAGGGCTATGCTGCTACTAATAGTCTACTAAATGTTATTAAAATGGCTCCTACGGACTTACTGCTGTACCATTAAATTAGTGTGTCTCTCAAACCTCATCAGAGCAGCTTTGTCTTGCAGTAGGAGTCAATGAAGATATATTGCAGAATCCTCAGCCCTAAATCAGACGTCCATATCACAAGCCTCCCCACAAGGCTCAATGATCTTCAAAGAAGAGAGAGTAGGAAATTTTTAAGAGCTAGAAATGATGGATAACTATAAATTCTTACAAAGACAGTGTAAGCTGATTGAGTGAAACATTACTAATAACCAGTCACAGAGAAAAGAGAAATTCAATGTTTATCATATGCTTATTATGGGAATTTGTACATATAAGATAAAAATAATAAAATATTAACAATGGAGTTGTCCACTATCAACTGTTTTAAACATCTGTGCATTTATATTTACAACATATCAGTGATGTATCCATAGTCATAAAACATAAAACTTTCTCTTTTTTCTTAATTTTATTGAACTTTTGCACATCTCATAAAGCATTTCTTAATCAAATTATACCCATTCCCTACTTCCTTGCCCCCCACCTCTCCAGAGCTTGTGCATTCTGCCATACATGTCTTGCATTTTTTTTCTCAGTCTTTTTTTTTTTTTTTTTGATGCAGAAGTTTACTGTTTGGGGCTGAAGTTTACTGTTTTTGTCAGTCCTTTGAACGAGTATTTTTGTTGTTCTTCCCTTTAATTTTATATTACTCCAAAATATGCATCTAAACCTCCACACAAGTACCAAAATTATGATGTCTGAAAATAAACTATAGGTTAATTTCAAAACATGTTTAAGGATTCACCTTTTAACAGTAGAGATGCATGAAGATAAAAAGTAATATTACTTTACATTCCTAAATTACATAACAAGTTGACCTGTGTTTTAATGTATTTTATTTTTTTATCTTTCAGTAAATATAAAACTTTCTTAAATAATTGTCCTGATAGTTTTCCATAAGGATGTAGTGACTAGAACTAAGTCCCTAAACTTTTATTGAGGAATGTCTAGTCACTCTAACTTGACACATGGAGCCTTGGCACAAGTGACAGAGTGTATGAATTCAAGTTGGGGGCTGTGGAAGGGTGTCAGTGGAGAATGGGGTATAAAGGGGATTAAGGTTCATTGAGATGTTCTGTATGAAATACACAAAAAAATTTAACAAAAATGTAAAAGAAAACTATTCAAGAAATCTATGGCAATATAGCTAATGTATTTTTATGCAAGTGGATCAAAACAAGCCCTTTGTTTCACATTTTATCTTTAAATATGTTATGTCAAGTGTCATTGGAAATATATACATACAGAGAGTTTCTGGTTAATTGGCATGTAAATGAGATGTATGTGGTCATCATCTTTGAATGGAAGAAAATACATGAAGTTGATTCAAATGTGTAGTATACAGCTGTAATAGTATGAAAATTTCAAGACACATTATTTTCTTTGTTCTTGCAATGGTAATAATACATTTTTTTGTATAAATTTATGTTTCATCCAGATGTAGTGGCTCAGGCCTTTAAGCCCAGCACTTTAGAGGCAGGTGCAGGGGGATCTCCATGAGTTAAAGTCCAGCCTGATCTACATAGAGTTCCAGCCCAGCTATAGGAAGACCTTTTAAGTCTTTTAAGAGTTTTAAATCATTTTTTTTTCTTTTTTTTCCTTTTTTTCTTATTGGAGCTTTGTGCATTTCATACATCATTTTCCAATTCAGATCAGGCATATTTCCCTTTCCCTTCCCCCCTACCCGCACCCCACCCCAGATCATGCATTTTGCCATAACTGTCCTGCATCTTTCTCTCAGTTTTTTTTTTTCATTTTTTAGCTATAAGTGATGATCCATGAGTACAAGCATCCTTCATATGAAACCAATTTGCAGGCTGTTGTGCCCAAACCCCCACAGCCCCACCATCCAGCGGGGAGTGAGGGGTTGTATGTTCAATCAAATTGATCAAATGAGTGTCCAGACTACATTGCTGTAGTTTCACCATTCACCCCAATCGCAGCCCTTACATTCTTCCGCAGATTGTTCCCTAGGCTTAGGAAAGGGGCACAGGTGGATGAGAAGCAAAACAGTCCACTCTCTCTGGAGCTGTTCTCTTGGACTCTTACATCCTCTACAGGTTAAGAGTTTTAAATCTTTTAAGAGTTCTTGGAACTCCAGACAGCTGCATAGAATCAGTGAGGTGCTGGTGGGACAAAGCAGACCTGCCTTGACCCTTGGGGGCCTACTGGTGTGTGGACCAAAGTAGCAACCCATCCCGCCCACCCCCATCCTGGTGGAGCTCCGGTGCAGAGCTGATAGACATCTTAAAAAATGTTCAACATTATTAATAATTAAGGAAATGCAAATTAAAACGACTCTCAGATATCACCTCACTCCAGTGCAGCTAGTTAAGATCAAGAAAACAAAAGACAACAGATGCTAGAGAGGGTGTGGGGAAAGGGGAACACTCATCCACTGCTGGTGGGACTGTAAGCTTGTACAACCACTATGGAAAGCAGTGTGGAGAACCCTTAAAAAGACTCGGAATGAGCCTACCACCTGACCCAGTCATACCACTCCTGGGTATATACCCCAAAGACTTATCCTACCACAAAGATACATGTACATCCATGTTTATTACAGCTCTCTTCACAATAGTGAAGAGCTGGAACCAACCCAAATGCCCATCAACAGATGAGTGGATGACAAAAAATGTGGTACATCTACACAATGGAGTACTATTCAGCAGTAAAGAGAGATGGCATTATGAACTTTGCAGGTAAATGGATAGAGCTCAAAGCCATTATGCTGAGTGAAGTAACACAGTCCCAGAAAGACAAATGGAGAATGGTTTCCCTCATTTGTGGATTCTAACACTAAATCTCCCAGATGAAAGGCAAGCTGAATGACATTATCATTATATTTCTGTTTATATGAAAGCAACTATGTTGTTATAATATGAATCTCTCAATGGGCTCTAGAATCTACCCAGCAATTATTAATTTCATATTCTGTAATTACTGTATATGGGTGGAAAGTATATACCCATATTTTAGAATAATATAAAATTAATGGAGGAAAATGTGAATTCCTAAGCATAAAAAAAAAGACTGAGGGCTGGAGGGATGGCCTCACGGTTGGGAGTGCCAACCGCTCTTGCAGAGGACCCGGGTTCGATCCCCAGCACCCACATAGTGGCCAAGACTGAGAGATAGATACAGGACAGTTATGGCAGAATGCATGATCTGGGGTGGGGTGGGGTGGGGGGAAGGGAAAGGGGAATATGCCTGAACTGAATTGAAAAATGATGTCTGAAATACACAAAACATCAATAAAAAAAGAGTTCACACTGCTTTCCATAGGGGTTGCACAAGTTTGTATTCCCACCAGCAGTGAATGAGTGTTCCCCTTTCCCAACAACCTCCCTAGCATTTGGTATCATTCGTTTTCCTAATCTTAGCCAGTCTTACCAGGGTAATGTGAAATTTTGAGCTGGTATTAATTTGCATCTCCTTAATTATTAGCAGCCTTGAACACTTTCTGAGATGTTTCTCAGCCATCTTCACTTCCTCATTTGTGAATTCTCTACTCAGCTATTGACTCATCTTTTGATAGTGTAATTTGTTTTCTTGCTCCTTTGTTTTTTGAGTAATTTATATATTCTGGGTATGAATACTCTGGTTTCTCTTCAGATCATATAAATACAAATATTTCACCTTTATTATGTTTTTAATTGAATTGTAGTGATTTTTATACAATATTCTTTGATGATACTTGCATATACATATATGTATATGTATGTATATATAAAGCACGGCCTATGTAGTTTGATTTGTGTTACCAAATTTCTTCCAGTGTGGATCAAGCCATTGGTCTCACCAACTGTGTCCTCCCAGTAAGACACTGTCAGTATCTCTTCCCCTCCTAGCAGCCATCAGTTGCCAAAAATTCCTTAGGGTAGGTTCAAATTTCTTAACTACCTCCTCATGACTATACTGGGAATTTGTATCATTTGAGCTTGCGTAGGACTTGTGAGTTCATATGAGTTTCTGACCAGCTGTCTGGAGTACTCTGTTTCCTTGTGGTCATCTACTCTTCCTCTGACTCTTATAATATCACCTCCTCTTCCAAAATGAAACCTAAGCCTTAAGAGTCAGAGGTTTGAGGGCTGGAGAGACGGCCTAGAGGTTAAGAGCGCCGACCGCTCTTGCAGAGGAGCCGGGTTCGATCCCCAGCACCCACATGGCAGCCGAGAACTGTCTGAAACTCCAATTCCAGGTGAACTCCAGTTCCAGGGGAATCCGAAACCCTCTTCTGACCTCCGCGGCATTGCACGACACGGGTGCACAGACTTGCATGCAGACAGTACATTCATACACATACAGAAATAAATAAAANGGGAATCCGAAACCCTCTTCTGACCTCCGCGGCATTGCACGACACGGGTGCACAGACTTGCATGCAGACAGTACATTCATACACATACAGAAATAAATAAAATTAATTAAAAAAAGAGTCAGAGGTTTGAAATAAGTATCCCAATCATGGATAAGCACTCTATTGCCTTTTGTTCTCTGTACATTGGCCTTTTATGGGTTTCTTTTTGTTAATCACCATCTGCCACAAAAGGAAATATCTCCTATATGTAGAAATTGCATTGTAGATGTGTCTCTTAGAGTTAAGCATCTCACAAACACTTATTCTCTGTGTTTGGACAGTCAAGGAATACAGTAATAGTTTTCATCTGTTGCAAAAAAAATAAGCTTTAAGTTCTTCTTTACTCGACTGACTCATGAAAAGCTGGAGAGGGAAAAGATTTTTCTAACACAGAGATAGCAACATGAAGTCAAGGAAAATGAAGAAACAGGGCAACATATCCCTAATGGGAATATGACAGGACTCAAGAAAATAATCTCGGTGCAATGGAAATACATAAATTATGTGATGAAGAGTTCAAAATAATGATCATGGAAATGCTAAATTTACTTAGGAAAGTAGTGCTTACAGGTAAAGAATTTATTGTCCAGTTTTCATTTTTATTGTCATTATTATGGATGTAGTATGTGGGTAGGGCTTTGTGCACGCAATGATATTCATGTGATTTCACAGGAAAACTTCCAAGAGTCAGTTATTCTCTTCCACTTTGACTCAGCTCACCACTGAGGCTTGAATAACAAGCAGTTTTACCCACTGAACCATGCGACAGGTCCAAGGAATTTTGAAAGATAATAACTGCCCTGGCAAGATATGTCCATTAGTGGCACAATTTTACTGGAGTAATCAACTAATTTATGATTGGATTTAAGACCCACTTCGCAAACTGGAACTTGTCCTTCACAGTATTTTTTTTTCTGGGCTAGACAGGTCACAAGTAGGGGAGAGAAACTAGTGTTATTAGCCTGCTAAATGGACTCAATGGGTTATTGTTATGCCCGTAGATGAACACATCTCTCAACGGTCACTAAAGAAGCTTCTTCCTACAGTAGATAGCAGTTAACACAGAAATCCACAACTCATCAAAGTCTAGAAAATAAGGAATTGAGAAGTGTTCAATCCTAAGTCAGACATATATGTCACACAATCATTCCAAAGAATCAGGCATCATTGAAGAAGAGAGGATAGAAAGATTATAAGAGTCACAAGTGGTGGGTGAATATAAGGAAGAAGTGCTGTCTGGAAATCACAGGGCAGTGTGTCCCTCAATCCACACAGCATTTGTGACAGCATTCTGGTCTTTTCTTTTTTTTAATTTTATTTATTTTATTATGTGTATGTGTATGAATGTACTGTCTGCATGTAGGTCTGTGCACCCACCTGTGTCATGCAATGCTGTAGAGGTCAGAAGAGGGTGTCTGATTTCCCTGGAACTGGAGTTAAAGACAGTTCTCAGCTGCCATGTGGGTGCTGGGGATCGAACTCGGGTCCTCTGTAAGAGCATTCGGCGCTCTTAACTGCTAGGCCATCTCTCCAGCCCCTCTTGTCTTTTCTATTTGATGTTCTGTGCTTATTTTTATCTGGATTGGTATACTTAATTTAGAGAACTTTTCTTCTATAATCTTGTTGAAATCTGATCTGTGCCACTGACCAAGATTCTTCTTCTCTGCCTATTATTCATATATTTGGTCTTTTCCGTGTCCTGCAATTACTACATATTCCATTCCTGACTCTTTTTTCTCCATTCTTTGCTTGAGTGCTCTAATTCTCTAACTTTATCATCAGTCATCAAATCTTGATATTCTGTTTTCTCTGTGATTCATTCTGCTGGTAATACTTTCTCCTAGCTTTAACAATCGGCTTATTCAGTTCTCCAACTTCATCTTCATCTTAGCTTTTGTTTTCTTCAGTATTATTACTAAAAGTTTTCTTCAGTATTATTACTAAGTTTTCTTCAGTATTATTACTATACTTCAATTCACTTTTTAAATCTTGAATTGTTTTTGTCATTCACTCAGCAGTACATTTTTTTATTTTCTTGTGCTTCCATCAAGATTTTATTCCTATCCACTTTGACTTCCTTGAATTGTAATGTGTGTTCTTAAAGTCCTCGAATATCTTGGTCCTGTTTATGATCATACTTTTAAGCTCCATATCCCAGTGTTCTTTTGGGAAATTCTCATTGCAGAAGATTCCTATATGGATGGTGGGATTTGTAGAAAAATATTATCTTGGTTTTTCACGTTATTTGTGTTTTTGTATTGTGACCTAAGCATATGAGATTCTTTTTTAGTTGGGTATCTGATATTAAATTCTTGCCTACCTTTGTTAAGTAGATGCTCAATTCTGTTTTCATTTTTGATTTCTAGTCAGGTATGAATACAGGGTTGGTCTGTGCCCCAAGTTCTAACTTTTGATTTTTTTTTTTTTTATTGGTGAAACTGTAATCCTTGGCTGGTGTGGATTTCAGAAGGAGTAGGCGTTTTAGAGTTGTCCAGGGCCCAGAAGTAACAGTTTCCTCTCCTAGTCCCAAAGAGCTAAGATGGCAAATGAGTAGGTGGGCTCTAAGTGGCCAACCAGGGGAGGATGGAACATTCCAGAAGCAGTTACTGTCTTAGTCCAAGAGAGGGAAGATGATGAAAATCCTCAATACTTGTTTGATGGAACATTTGAACTTTTATAATGCAAATAATAAGCAGTAACAATTATCTTTTTTTGCTCCACCAAATAATTTCTTAATAAATTAAGTCATCAAAAGCCCTAATATTGTATATTTAAAGTACTTTTCCTGATATAATTTGAAGTCTTTTTTTTTTTTTTTGGTGGGGGTCTTTCTAAGACAGGGCCTCCAAGTAGACCAAATTGGCCTTGAGCTCAAAGACATCCACCTGCCTCTGCCTCCTGAATGATGGGATCAAATGTGTATACTACTGCACCAGGCTTAACTAATATCAAGTTTTATTAGAAATATTACTAAGGAATTACCATACATTATTATGTCATTAACATTAGTATTGCTTAAAACTTAAGCCATCTAATTCTTGATTTATTTTATGGAAACTAGTTAAATTTGGAGTCAGTAAATTTAAGAGTGTTCCAAACAAGAATGTTCCCTGAAAGCCAACTAATACATACTGCTTATGAGCCACTCAGTCTGATTGCTTTAGCCAGGTGTAAGTTAGACAGGAGAAATGCAAAGGGTGCACAGATCAGATAGGCCTACTCTGGTCAAATGCCTTATCCTATCAGACAACTGAAATCACTATGATGGCATGGATGGCAGTTGTAGAGCAACTCTGAGAAAAGCCAACTCTTTATATTAAGTATATCTGTCAATGGGTCAAAAATATGACTCATGATGTCTTTTGGGAGCTGCCAGGACAGAGAAAGAGTTTTTCCAAGTGAGACCTTGGAGAGTTGCAACTGGTAAGTAAGCATCTTTTAAAAATAATCCTTAAGATTAGAAGAGGATAGGTTAAAAGAAGTATGATAATTAAAAGCTGGAGGAAATGAAAGTAAAGAAAGGGGGAAATGATGCAGAATAAAAGGGAAAAATGATAGGGAATAGATTTTTTTTCAAATCACCGCTCTGTACCACAAAGAGGAAAGCAGGCAGTCTGTGAGGTTTTCTGGTGATGACTCAAGACTGGAAGAATTTGTTGTAGCCCAGACAGGGACATGGTTTGCAAGCCAAGTAGGGCCCTGTGCTAGACAGGGAGGGTGTTCTGGGGAGAACTGGCAACCCACTGCCTTGTGACTGAAAGAGGAAGGGTGTAGCCTGTTTGCATTTTCCTCCATTTCATCAGTTACTTCTGATGGTTTAATTCATTTAAAAAATGATGAAGTGATTTCCAATGGGTGTGCTTAACTTTCTGTACAATAAGATGATTGTTCATTTTTTAAGGCCTGGGTGAGGTAGACGGGTGGTAGAAGAGCCAGTTTTCACCAGCCAGTTTTTCCACATTACATGCCAGAGGGTTTTCAATATCTGGGTGGGTGGCTCACTCAAAAGGAATAACTTCAGAACCTCCCATCTAGAAAAACATTTCAGATTTTTATGGCTCTCGTTATCCAAAGATTTCAAGGAATAACCAAGCAAAATATGAGACTCTTAATAGCATTTCAAGATGGCATCTATCAGCACATGTAAAACCAGGGAGCAATAAGAACAATGAAGCAAGCAAACAAAAACAATAGGAACAAAACTGTTCAAGTCTCAGATACTGAGGTTACCCCTGGTCCTTTTGAACACTGTCATATTATCACAATGATAGATAGTATTTATTTAAATTCAATCATTCCCTACGTGTCAGCATGTATCATAATTTCCTGACTAAGTCTCTAATTTTCAAGGTTAAATGCAGTTTCCAAGTCACAGCTGACTATTTTTTTTATTAACAATCATAAGATGTTTCAGTTGTCATTACTTTAATTGAATGATTTACAATTAATTTGGGGACCTAGTTAGGCAATTGACAATTACTGGGTTTTGTTTCACCATAAATTTTATTCTTAATAGAAAAGTCCATTTGGCTTGATTTTATTAGTTGATTACTTAAAATTGTCACACATGAGGAAAAGTAATTTAGGAAATAAAGTTCTCTGCTTGAAAGTTCTATATTCTATTTTTTAAACAAATTTTTCTTTATTTCCTAACAAAAGTTTTTATAGTATACTATACCATTGTTAAGTTCAAGCTGACTAAAAGACTGAGAGTTGATGCAACAATAGATAAAACCAGTTACAGTTGATCTTATCCAGGCACTAGATAAGCAAAACCAATATATAGAATAAATAAAAATAGACTTAAATATACTTCTATAAGATCCAGAATTCATACTCCATAAATATCTTTTGTGACCAAGTGACTGCATTGTGAAATGAGCTACAGAAAATGTTCCTTTATGCAATATTAATAAAAATCTGTGCCAAATCATCTCTTTCAAATTTCAGAAAAAATATTCTTATATATATTTCAATATATTTAAAACACTCTGTCTAGAATTGGAGACCATTTGCTGGTTGATACTCACTTGAATTTCAAAATGTAGTCAGTGCCAAATAGCCTCTGGGTGTATGTATGAAATTTGTAAAAATACATAAAAACCTACCGAACCAAAACCGCAGTGGAACTAATGATAACTTTCCAGACAGGGTAATTTACCAGTTAGTCACTGGGGAATGCCAATCTCAAAATTTGTAGTTTATAACAAGCCAAAATGATCAACAAAAATAAATGGTTCTTTGATCAGAAATGAAAAAAAAATTCAGTATCATTGGTCTTAAAACAATCCTAATGTGAATGATAATAATAAACATAAATTAACTGTCTATTTTAATGTATCAACATCTGACTGGTTTTCTTTTTGTTGTAAAAACATAGTGCATCATTAAAATGCAAGACTAGAAAGGAATGTAATAGTAACTGTTTTCTGTTGCCACACATTGCCACACATTTTCTTTATTTTATTTTTCTATGTATTGAGCGTATTGCCTGCATGTGTGTAAAAGCACCAGGATTGTGCACTGACCAGGGAGTCAGAAGGCATTGGATTCCCCTGAAACTGGAGTTAGGGATCGTTGTTACTAGCCTTGTGGGTGGGTATTAGGAATTGAACCCAAGTCCTCTGCAAGAGCAGCAGGTGCTCTTAACCCCTGAGCCATCCCTACAGCCAACCAAGGCACATTTTCCTCCTATTATGTTAGATGCATAGAGAGTTCATGTTGAATGTATTTCATCAAACAAGCACATCACAGGGAAGAAATGATCTGAAGTTTGATCCTGAGGAAGGACATAGCTGGCCTCATTCAGTGTCTCCAGAGCGCAGCTTGTCACATCCCATTATGGTTCCCAGCACCCTACTTCAGAAGGAAGAATCTATTGCCTTGGTCACTTATGCCAGTATCTTCTCTTCTGTTTCACTCTATTTCAGTTATTTTTGCCTTCCCCAATCACAACAAAAATTTCCATTTGATCTTCCCTCCCCTCAGAAATTTGGCATACCTTTTGATAAATATTATCAAATAAAAAGAAAATAGAACTGTGGCCAATAGAATCCAAGTGGACTGGGGGTAGAGCAAGCTGGAGGTGAGATAACAGACTCTAAAACTGGAAGAATATAGGGTAGAGCAAGAGCTGGAGGTGAGATAACAGATTCTAAAACTGGAGGAATATTCATTTTTTATCTTTTTTTATTGATGCTTTGTGTATTTCATACATCATTTTCCAATTCAGTTCAGGCATATTTCCCTTTCCCTTCCCTCCACCCCACCCCACCCCATCCCAGATCATGCATTCTGCCATAACTGTCCTGCATCTTTCTCTCGGTTTTTTTTTTTCATTTTTTAGAGCATCCTTCATATAAAACCAATTTGCAGGCTGTTGTGCCCAAACCCACACAGCCCATGGGTCCCACCATCCAGCCGGGGGCGGGGGGGGGGGCTTGTAGCATGTTCAATCAAGTTGATCAAATGAGTGTCCAAGTTTGCTTCCCAAGTTAATCACATACAGTCACCCAAAACAGCATGGGTGAATTTGATGAAATCTGTGCCTTGATTCCACCCTATAGGTATGTATAATACAACTGTCTTCTGGAGACTCATGGGTCAAAAAAACAAAAACCTAAAAAAAGGGGGGGAGGATACAGATAGACATGAAACCTTTTCGTCAAAAACCTTGCAATTCAAATCTTAAAACTAACTACGGGAAAAGATTTGTATGTTCCAACAGGTCAAAATGTCACCAACTTAAAGGCTGAGAAAGAAAAGATACAGTTTTGCATTGAGTAGGATGTACCAGAAAGTGCAAACTGAAAGATTGTCTCGTCTGAACATTGAAAGGAAGAAAAGCCTCAGATTGCTACAAACATCGAACCCGTCTGTGGATCCTACTTGTAGCAACTATTTATAATGAGTCATAATGAAACTTACCTTCTAGGTGCTGGAAAGGTTTTAATATGAGAGACTTTCTTACCCCCCCCCATAGAACAAGGAGAAATATGGTGATGATGAGATCGTTCTCCAACTGTAAATTGGAGTCAACTGTTATAGAGGTAATCTCTTATAAAACCAGTAAAACTGCCTTCTTTAATTGACTAATAGACATAGGAACTGTGAAAAGGATTATTCTCTATTCAGAACAAATATAATACTAAAGTCTCCTTAAGCTATGCACTTAAGCAAAATATATTAATACAGGAGCTCTGACATCAGCAATGGATTATTTTACCAAGGAGATGTTGGCTGGGGATCCAAGCCCCCAAAAAAGGTAAAGGCTCCTTGCCTCTAAACTGGGATACCTGCAAGAAGAGAGGCCATAAGGCCCTGCTGTTGAAGACCTGACATTAACATGGGAAAGATGTTTTGAGACCACACATGCAAATGTACAGATGGCCTCTGGAATACCAGAGCGTGTTACCAAAGCCCACTAAACCAATAAAGCAAATACGGGTCTCCTTGAGGAATATTCTTAAAGCAACAATGCAGGCAGCAAATTATGCATTTGCTAAATCTAGAGGAGTCGGAGGCCTCCAAATGAGTGGATAGAGAAAGTGTGGTACATCTACACAATGGAGTTCTATGCAGCAGTAAAGAAAGATGGCATCATGAATTTTGCAGGTAAATGGATGGAACCAGAAGACATAATGCTAAGTGAAGTAACACATTTCCAGAAAAACAAACAAAGAATGGTATCCCTCATCTGTGGTTGCTAGCACCAAATACCTAGTAGTAAGGCAAACTTTCTCTTACCTGAAAGCGACTATACTATTATAATGTGAATTCCTTAATGGGAACTAGAATTAACCTACAACTTATCTTCAGACTTTGTGATTGTGGTACGGGGGAAGGTATGTATGCATACCTTAGAGTAATATAAAATTAAAGGGGAAAAATGTGAATTACAAAAATGGTTACCTTCATTTGTGGATGCTAACACCAAGTCTCTGTTATATTTATTTTTCTCTGAAAGCAAATGTGCTGTCATAGTATGAATCTCTTAACTGGCTCTAGAATAGACTTACCACTTATTTTCAGACTCTGCGATTACTGTATATAGGTGGAAGGTACATATTCATATCTGAGAGTAATATAAAATTAAAGGGGAAAATGTGAATGCTTAAACATATTTTGGAATTAACATATGGTTTAATCTCATGGGTCATAATTTTAATACATATGTGATGGTTATGTAGGCAGATTTTGGAGCCATACAAAGGGGAGGGAACAACAAGATAGAGACTAGGTCAAAGAACTGACTGATTCTGCCCAAAACAACAAGCCTCTGCAGTAAAAATCTTTGGAAAGCCTGAGAGAAAGATTCAAGATATGTATGGCAGAAGGTATGAACTGGGGTGGGGTGGGGGGCAGGGAGAGGGGAATGTGTCTAAACTGGACTGAAAGATAATGTATGAAATACAGAAATTATCAATAAAAAATAAAAAAATTAAATGAAATTTTAAAAAAGAGTAATTAATTTTTAACAAGATGGTATGTTTTTTCCTATGAGTTCTTTATGATTCACTATCTCATATGTCTCCTTAGCACACTACAATCTGTAAATATCCAAATTATATGAATTTTAAATTAAAATGATTTTCTAAATAAAAAATTATTTTCTAATAAAACAAACAGAAATAGTAGTCAGATCATTTTTCTCCCTACCTTAAAATTTCTAGCAACTTCCCATTATACATAGAATAAAAAGTACTGATATAAAATCATACCTTATCTTGATTTCTCATTGTTAGTTCTGTAGCTCGTATATGTAGTATCTTCAGCAATATGTCTTATTATGAAGTTCTGGTGAAATCAAGAACAGGAACAATGGCCATTATTATTTAAGAGTCTATAGAATTTATGGTCAACAACTTCAAGAGAGGGTATTCATTCCTAACACAGGTGACTTGTTATGTTACCCTGTTGGGTGTCATAGGAGCAGTGTCCCTCTATTATAAGGTAACTCCTTAAATCCATATTTATAAGGTATATGCAAGTTTTTAATAAGCTTTTATAGTGATAGGTTGCCATATTACCTTTTCTAAAGCCCTTTAGTATTGGCTTTCCCTTCCATATTCTCTCCTCTGCCTTGCCCTCCCTGACTAGCTTTCATAGTGCTAGAAGGTGCTATGCATGCTGATAGAAGAAAAGAATAATCATCAACATTATCTGGATGGGAATCCTGTGAAATATAACTGGCCTAGCAAGATGTGCCCACTGGGGCAATAAAGGCGTGCATATTACAGGAATAACCAATTACTTTCTAACTGGATTTAAAGTCTGCTTCATAGGATGGAGCCCATACCTGTTATTGATACCAGGCTTAGGACCCTAAAGCTAGACAGTCATAGAGCATATGGGAGAAACTAATCCTACCTTTTCTAAATTTTATTTATTTTTAATTTATACATATGAGTGTATTGCCTGCATGGATGTAAGTGCTCCCATGTCATGGAATTTGCACAGAGGTAAGAAAGTGGCAGATCCCCTCGACCTGGATTTATGGAAGTTGTTAGCTGCCATGTAGGAGCTGGCCATGGAACGCGGTCCTCTGAAATAGCAGCCAGTATTTGTAACCAATGAACCAATCTCTGCAACACACACACACACACACACACACACACACACACATCTGGCTCCTTATTGTACATAGATACCCAGCCCAAAGTGATAAGACCATGACAAGGTAACACTGAAGCCATCTTTTTGGCAGGGTATGAGGATTCTTTCTGACTTTTTCTAACTATGTGAATCTAAGTAATAACAACATGGATGTAAAGTGGAGGTATCTAAGAGAAGAGCCACTCAACAAATTTGAGAAGATGAACTGGGTTATATTCGATATATTGTGGCTAAGCATTCCATGCAGAATGGCTCCATTTCATCTGCTCTTTCATTCTGTGTCTGTCCATCATAATACCAGTAGCACAATAGTCAGGAAAAATTTACAAAATATACTTTTGTAAATTTTAAGGTAACCGAAATGAAAGGAGGAGCTGAATAAAAACCAGAGGAGTGCTGTGTGGCACATTAAACAAAATCTAAGGACCTAAGTTTTAGCTTACTTTAAGATAGATTTCTACTCTTAGGCTAAAATATCTTGGAGAGCTCTTTCTTATATGCGATGTTTGCATTGACTAGACAATCTCTATAGCACATACAGAGAATAAATGTGTCTGTAAGGACAGGGTGTTAGAGTGAATCAATCTCTCTCTCTCTCTCTCTCTCTCTCTCTCTCTCTCTCTCTCTCTCTCTCTCCTCCCAATTTCCATCATGTTTTTCTTCCCCTTAAAGTACAGATATATCAGCCTAGGATCCCAGGTTGAGCATTTAAGTACAGCTTAGAATTGACCACTATACGAAGGAGTTAAATGTATTTTGAAAATCATAACCAACGCAATCATATAGTAGTCAAAGGATTTCCATTTAGAAAACCACATGCCTATGTAATACTAAGTTTTCAGACTGTGATTTTTCAATGCCAAGAGGAAAAAGAAAAGAAGAAAAAAAAAGGAAACTCACTCCCTTGAGGATCAAATGTCTGAACAGAAACATGTAATCATGTAATACCAGGAACATCTCCCTTGATGTACAGGAAAGAAACACCATGTGCCTTTGAGCACACACACACACACACACACACACACACACACACACACACACACGCACACAAGCAGAAAAAAATACTGAAAATGCTTTAAATCACCAGTGCAATTCTCAAATACTTTCTGGGATCCTATGAAGAGAAACAGTGCCCTTTATTTTGAGGCTTAATTTGGGAATTGGGATGTATAAAATGGGTTATCAGAAAAAAATATCAATATCTCAAATAGAATTTGGAGGAATATGAGACAATCCAGACAGTTTAGGATAGAGACCAAAAAAAAAAAAAAAAAAGCCATGGGCAATGTTTCTGTATGTGAACCAAGCCATGCAAGATGCGTGGAGCATGGAGTCAGGGAAAGAAACGCTCTCATGGAGAGGTAACAGACTCTCAAGGGCCTTACAATGAGCAAACTGTCTTTACACTAAACGGAGTTTGGGCAGGATTTTTTCAGGCCAGCGCAGCCCAGCATCAGAGAACCCACCAAAAACAGGAAGTGTAGCTTCGTGTTTCTCTAGGAACAGCAAAGGAAAGCCCAAGGAAGCACTAAGTCCAGCCATCCTTGGGAAGAAAATTGTATATGTAAATCAAAAGTGATATATTTACTGCATAAATTCAGCATGCTATATCACTGTGAAAATGGGAATTCCTGGGGCTGGAGAGATAGCCTAGCGGTTAAGAGCACCGACTGCTCTTGCAGAGGACCAGGGTTTGATCCCCAGCACCCACATGGCGACTAAGAACGGTCTGTAACTCCAATTCCAGGAGAACTCCAGTTCCAGGGGAATCTGAGACCCTCTTCTGACCTCCGCGCGGCATTGCACGACATGGGTGCACAAACCTACATGTAGACAGTAAGTACATTCATACACATACAAAAATTAAAAAAAGAAAATGGGAATTCCAAAACGTTATTCTGTTCCCTTACTAAAAATTGAAGATAAAATCAGTTTGTATAGGTATAAATGAGTGGTCAATGCAAAAACATTTAACCTCTTTTTTTAAATATTTTATTTATTTTTTATGTGTATGAATATACTGTCTGCATGTGGGTTTGTGCACCGGTATCCTGCAATGCCCTGTAGGTCAGAAGAGGGTGGATTTCCCTGGAACTGGAGTTAAAGATGGTTCTCAGCCCCCATGTGGGTGCTGGGGATGGAACCCTAGTCCTCTGCAAGAGCAGTCAGCTCTCTTAACCGCTAGGCCATCTCTCCAGCCCAAAACATCTAACCTCTTAAGTGTCTATCACTTTTTCCATAAAATGATGATTTTTTTTATAATTACCAATTTTAGTGAGTTTCTGAAACATTAGCCACTGCTAACATCAGAGAACCCAATTTACTGCAAAACAGTGTGTCTGTGTCAGGTACTGCAGATAACAACAACAACAACAAAAAAACAGCACTTCACTGTGTTTGACCAAAATAGAGAAGAAAGTATCTCAATACATTCATCCAGTTTCCTTCTTTGTTGTTTCTTCTTTCTGTACAAGGAGAAATTTAAGGGAATCTGACGGACTCCATGGGGCAAAAAATCTTTCATACAATAGTGCCATATAAATTCCCTATTGTGGGACTGGAGAGAAAGCTCAGCAGTTAAGAGCACTTGTTGCTCTTGCAGAGGACTTGGGTTAGATTCCCAGCACTCACATGGTGGTTCTAACAGTCCATAACTTAAGGCCATAATTCAAGACCACGGGTTTTAACTCCCTCTTTTGGCTTCTTAGGACATTTCATGCATAGGTGTACTTACATATATGCTGGCAAAATGCTCATGTGCATAAAAATAATAAATAAAACAAATAAGTAAAAAAAATATCTCTTAATTTAAATAGAGTAAGATGTGACATTCTAGAATCCTTTGGAAGAGAAAGTAGTGCAAGTCATTTCATGAGCTGTGAAGAAATATTATAGCTTTCAAAAGTATTTATGAATTTTATATGACTGAAAATCATGACTGTACCTTAAAAAGAACTGACCTGTGTGAAATATTGATTAGTCACATTAACCAAAAAATTTATATCAAGATATTGAAGACCTGTGTGTTGTCTAGGTGGGTAAATGTTGATTGCTCCAAACTTGGCAACCCAAGTCTAATCTCTGGAACCCATATTGTGGAATGAGAGAACCAACTTACATTGGTGGTCCTTGTACAAAGTACTGCTTATACGTTTCTGCTTATAATTTCAATATATTTATTGTGTTGTGTGCGTGTGGGTGCACAGGTGTCACAGCATGTAGACAGAGGTCAGAGTACAGCTTGTTGGAACTGGTCCTCTGCTTCCAGCATGTGAGTCCTTCCAAACTCAGGTCCTTAGGCTTTGTGACTGGAGTTTTTGCCCACTGAGCAATCTCTCCAGTTCACTTCTAATTGAAAGTTTATTAATAATATATCTATACATGCATACCATTGTGTTTCTTGATCAGAACTAGGGAAATCATTATTCTATAAACTTCAAAATTTCTTAGGCATATTACACCCCACTGTAGGTGCCAGAAACAATCACTCAGCTTTCCCTTATAGTTGTGTGAAAAGCAGTCAAGAATAGAAAATAAAATTAAGTCTCTTGAATTTTTGCCAAGTGTAGAACTGCCAGGATTAGATGCTGGAAAAGAAGGATCTATGTCTACTAGGGAAGGTTTGTGTTGAATGGAATACACTTTGATAAGGATTGTAAACTACATAAGATGTCCAGAAAACAGTGCCAATACTATAGAATTTTCAGCCCTCTACAAATGTCTTCTAAATATTCTGTGAACATGATTTTATTGCCAAATCTCATACAATCACATCTTCTTTGAATATTTTGAGCAACTCTTGCAAGGTCTATGTTCAGTAAAACTTCATTTATCTCATAATAGCTCACTCAAAATAGAGTGTAATTTGAAGAGCTATTTTTCTTTAGTGGTCTAGGCAGAGATTTACTGTTAGTGTGTTAATTTATTTTTAAATTAAATTTCAAAGTTAGAGAAATACATAAGTATATAGAGAGACATTCTGCATCTGTGAAGACCATGGAGAAGCAGAGGACTAGGATTTTATTATAACTTGCCCTATTTAAATATCTTCATAAATCCTAGCTTTATGACTAAATTGATCACATGGAGTATTCACAGCTTAACAGGTCATGAAATAACTGGCCTAATCTTACATTTTCTGCTCACCTGATAGACAGAAGTCTCATACAGCCTATGTAATGAAGATAAAAACACTTAAAATTTGCTCTGCATCATTGTAAATGATGTTATTCTCTTTTAATATATGTTATAATGCAAAATTAAAAGATTAAAAGAAATCTAAAGTAAATAGTGGGAGGCTATCAAAGGATTAGATTCTATTTGAGATTTTTTTTTCTAATTAAAGTTCAAATAACTTTGATGTAATACAATAAAAAAAATAATTTTCCTGTCCTGTCCTAACCTTCATAACCAGTTTTTAATAATGAAATTGAGTTATAGTGTATACATGTATATAATTTTTCAAACAAATTTGGATATGCTTGGACTCCAATGGATGAAATTTCACTTATGAACATCTGGGTATAAAAATTGACTAAATACACCTTAACATAAATGACAGAATGCATAGAATCTGGGGGAAGGAATTATGTGGGGGTGTAGATCCAGAGAGTATGAAGATGATTAAGCTATATTTATGAAATGCAAAAAAATTAGTTTAAAATTATCAGAAATTGGTGAAGCTATTTAAATGAGTCTAGGTATGGTTAGCTTGGCTACAACAACATTAGAGGTGAATAGTGAATATTTAATATAGCTATATATATATATATATATACCTTAATACACTATGATACAGCATTGTATGCTAATTTTATTCATATTGTGTTTCATTAAAAGTAAACAACTGCTGGGCATGGTGGTGCATACCTTTAATCCCAGCACTCCAGAGGCAGAGGCAGGCCGATCTCTGTGAGACCAGGCCAGCCTGGTCTACATAGAAAGCTCCAGGCCAGCTGGGACTAAAGGGAGACCCTGTCTCAAAAAGACAATAAATAAATAAATAAATAAATAAATAAATAAATAAACAAATAAATAAATAAGTAAATAAATAAATGTAAACAACTTAAATTTCATTAAATCTACAGTTCAATCCTCTAATTGTCCTCTGTATGCTACCAACAGATCCCCCCAAATTCATTTCCTCTTTTTTCATTTTTTTTATTTTTATTGAAGTTTTGTGCATTTCTTACAACATTTCTTAGTTAAATTTGGACCCATTCCCCCTTCCTTGCCCCCCACCCTGTCACAGCTCATGCATTCTGCTGTACATGACTTTTATATTTTTCTCAGTCTTTTTTAAAAATTATTTTCAATGCAGGAATTTATTGCTTTGGGAAGCTGCTTACTGTTTCAGTCAGTTCTTTGACCCAGTCATTTTGTCGTTGTTTTAGTTCCTTCCAATTTGTATAGCTTCAAAACATGCATATATACATGCCATACATATACTAAAATTATAACATCTGAAGTTAAACTATAGGTTAATTCAAAACATGTTTAGGGATTCACATTTTGATAGTAGGGTTGTATGCAGGTAAAAATATTACTTTACATTTCCTTTGTCTTGCATCTTTTTCTGAGTCCAGAGTTTTGTTTTTTTTGTTTTTTTTTTTTTTTTATTTCAAAGGAGAGGCTTATTGTTTTGGGGAGAAGTTCAGTGTTTATCTCTTTTTTCCAGTACTTTTATTGTTGTTGTTCTCGCCAACTTGTATTGCACATATACACACATATGCATACATAAATATATACATACATACACATATCACCTTAAGTGGAAGATTTTTTTTCCTTTTTTTATTTATTTTTAACATTATTTATTGATGCTTTGTGCATTTCATACATCATTTTCCAATTCAGTTCAGGCATATTTCCCTTTCCCTTCCCCCCTACCCCCACCCCAACTGAGATCATGCATTCTGCCATAACTGTCCTGCATATTTCTCTCAGTTTTTTTTTCCATTTTTTAGCTATAAGTGATAATCCATGAGTACAAGCATCCTTCATGTAAAACCAATTTGCAGGCTGTTGTGCCCAAACCCCAACAGCCCCACCTTCCAGCGTGGGGTGAGGGGTTGTATGTTCAATCAGGTTAATCAAATGAGGGTCCAGACTACATTGCTGTAGTTTCACCACTCACCCCAATCGCAGCCCTTACATTCTACCATGCCCCCTCTTCCGCAGATTATTCCCTGGGCTTAGAAAAGGGGCACAGGTGGATGATAAGCAGAACAGTCCACTTTCTCTGGAGCTGTTGCCTTGGACTCTGGTCAATTCTGGCTGTTTCCTTTCATGGGCTGACAGTTTGTCCAGGAATAACCTTTTGATCCTACTAATGAAGCACAAGCAATTAGATATATAGGTGTTTAAACAGCATTAATAGTTATGGTAGGTTAATTTGGTATAGACACATATGTTTAGATGATATGTTGATCCATGAATTACATTTTTTCCTGTTAAATAAGACAGGGTCTTACTGTGGCTTATGACATCTCCTAACCTGTAGAGGATGTAAGCTTGTGGCATCAGCCATGGGTTATTCCTCCAAGGAGAGAGCCAATAGCCAATTAGATTTGGGATATACAGGCATATGGCTGCCTCTGCTGCACAGTATTTCCAGGCAGGTGAGGTGT
>VZQC01002448.1:2014015-2037617 GCA_009823505.1 Rhizomys pruinosus
TTTTTCTCCCTCTAGTTCTTTCTGGAGTTTGTCAATCTGTTCCTTTAGTTCTTTCTGATGTTTGTCATTGTATCCCTCTAGGTCCTTTTTGAGTTTTTCATTTTCTCTCTTTAGTTCTCTGAATTCCTCTCTATGTTCTTTAATTTCTCTGCATAGGTCTGCAATTATTCCTCTAAGATCTGTTCCTTGGGTCTCCTCCAAGGGGTTCCCATTGTAGGTATCTCCTGCTGGTTTGGTAGCACTTGATGCAGGATTTTCCTGTGCCTTTCCCATGTTGTCCCTTCATCATGTTCCTGGCATGTGGGCTTCCCTTTTGTGGTTCAGATCACAAATACTTTTTCACTATGTTAGGGGATGGTTTTACTTTCCTCCTTTAGATGCTTTTGTTTTTTCCCCCTTTCCTCCTCCTTGTTTATGGAGTATTGACTTGTCTACTTTTCAATTTTGTAAACCACTCTTCTCTTCTTGTTCTGAAGGTTCTCCAAGAAAAGGTCCACTTGGATTCTCACCAATCTCTTGGGGGGGGGGGATATGCCTGACCTAGCCCACGTCCCGGCAGCCCTTACAAAGTTGCAGACCACTAGCCGCCAGACCCTCTGGCCCCGGCGCAAAAGAAAGATGTAGGGCGGTCCCGCCCACGACCCCCTACCTGCAGCATATGCTTGCCCAGTAACTTCCCTGCAGCCCGCACAGAGGTGCAGACCACTAGCCGCCGGACCCTCTGGCGCCGGCGCGAAAGAAAGACATAGGGCGGTCCCGCCCATGACCCCCTACCTGCGGCAGATGCTTGCTCAGGTACTTCCCCGCGGCCCACAGAGAGGTGCAGACCACTAGCCCGATTTTTTTTCCTAAAAGATGTCATGTTTTCTTCAAGAAAGTGTTTGAAGTTTCCTCCTTGGCAAGCCTAAACAACCATCAATTTTGCCCCTGTGCTCCACACTGGGGTCTTTCCTTCCCACGGTCACCCAAATGAGGTCCAGTAAGCACATAGTCCTGTCTTGATCTTCCTGTACTGGCCTCCATGATACAGCCTGGGTAGTCCAAAGGGAAAGTAAAAACAGAAATAAATAATCAGTAAGGCCTGAGAAATTGTACTTCAGATATAAAAATTGAGATCTTGGTAAAAAGACAGGAAGAGAGAGAGAGAGAGAGAGAGAGAGAGAGAGAGAGAGAGAGAGAGAGAGAAAGAGAACTGTCGTTTTTGCTTGTCTTCAATCACTACTGGCAAGTGCATCTACTCTGGGGCTGCCACTGCTTTTCCCATTCTTCAAAGACATGAGACACAGCTTTTTAACCATCCAATATGGACTGAAGACTCATGTCTCTCCAAGAATCCTCCAAACTTTCAATGCTACATGGGGACTGTTGAGATATCCAGCTTGTGGACAGAGTAGCTACTGGGATTTCAGCCTCTTTAGAGTATAGCTTGACATTGTTGAACTACTTTACATTTCTACATGACATAGCAGTTTGATGAGTAATATCTAGTATTATATTTACCAAGAAAGAAGAAAAAACAAAAATTAGAAAAAATATTCGGTTTGAATGCAAATAGAGATTTGGTGTTAAGATCCACAAATGAGGGACACCATAAGTTTTTTTTCTGTTTTATTGTTTTTATTCTGGGACTGTGTTACCTCACTTAGCATAATGGTTTCTAGTTCCATCCATTTACCTACAAAGTCCGTCATGTCATCTTTCTTTATCAGTGCATAGAATTCCATTGTGTAGATGTACCACATTTTCTTCATCCACTCATCACTTGATGGGCACTTGGGTTGCTTCCAGCTCTTTGCTATTGTGAAGAGAACTGAAATAAACATAGATGTGCATGTATCTTTGGGATAGGATGAGGCTTGTGGGTATATACCCAGGAATTGTATGTTTGGGACAGGTGGTAGGCTGATTTTCAGTTTCTTTCTTTTTTTTATTGATGCTTTGTGTATTTCATACATCATTTTCCAATTCAGTTCAGGCATATATCCCTTTCCCTTCCCCCCACCCCACCCCTACCCGTCCCAGATCATACATTCTGCCATAACTTTTCTGCGTCTTTCTCTGTTTTTTGTTTTTGTTTTTTTAAACAGTAGGTGATAGTCTGTGAGTACAAGCATCCTTCATGTAAAATCAATTTCCGAGCAGTTGTGTCCAAACCCACACAGCTCATGGGTCCCACCATCCAGCAGGGGGTGGGGGGGGCTTGTATGTTCAATCAAGTTGATCAAATGAGTGTCCAGTCTATATTGTTGTACTTTCACCATTCACCCCAATCGCAGCCCTTACATTCTACCGTGCCCCCTCTTCCGCAGATTGTTCCCTAGGCTTAGAAAAGGGGCACAGGTGGATGAGAAGCAAAACAGTCTACTTTCTCTGGAGCTGTTGTCTTGGTCTCTAGTCAATTCTGGCTGTTTTCTTTCATGGGCTGCCAGCTTGTCCAGGCATAACCTTTCGATCCTACTAATGAAGCACATGCAATTAGATATATATCAGGTATCTTAAACAGCTTTTATACTTATACATAGTCTTCCGACCAGATGGACCTCAAAGACCTTCAACGTAAAATCCAAAAACTCTGAGGTCGATAGAAGAGACACTTGGCTAGCAGGAGCTAGCAGACGGTATGTGAGTAGAAAAAAAACTTCTTAAATCAGATCTTATTCAGCTGTATCAAATAATCAACGACTCGTCTAAATGTACGAATATGTGGGGACGCGGGTGCGGAGTGGTTAAACTCAAAAGCTTCCTGTGGGATGGCGTATCGGAGATAGGGAAACAATATGAAGGTTGAGATGGAGTGAGGAGGAGGTGGAATGGAACCCACAGAAGGGGGAGGGATAACCTTCACAGCAGATACATCTGGACAAATGGCGGATGGTTGGGAGTGGAGGTCCTAGAGTGCACAAACTACTCAAAAAACAAAAAGGAAAAGGAAACAAATGAATCACTGCAGAATATGGAGCAAAAGATCTGAACAGAGACTTCACAGAGGAGGAATTAGAGATTGGTGAGAAAACACCTTAAGAAGTCGTTCAACTTCGCTGATAATTAAGGAAATAGCAAATTAAAACCACCTTAAGATACCATCTTACTCCAGTAAGACGCACTAGGATCAAGAAAACACAAATGATGCCAAGTGCTGGAGAGGTGGTGTGGAAAGAGGAACACTCATCCATTGCTGCGAGAATGTAAACTTGTGCAGCCACTGATGGGAAAGCCGTGTGAGGAACCCTTAGGAGACTCAAATTGATCCTGCCATTTGACCCGTCGGATACCACTTCGCTGGGCATGTACCCACAAGGTTCAACTTACTGCAGAGATACAGGCACAGCTAACTTATTGCCACTCTGTTCACAATAGCCAAAAAGATTGGAATCTTACCCAAATTGCCCCTTCAACTGACAACCGACGGATACAGAGGAAAAGCGGACATGTAGCACAATGGCACAACTTATTGCAGCGGTAAAGCGCAAAGACAACATACATGAACTTTGCATGTACAATGCCGCACTGGAGCTAAGAAGTCATTCATTTAAGTGACCATACACAACCCAGTCCCAGACAAAACAACGCAACAAATCGGCATCTCTCACTATGCGCGGATGTTGCCAGTACCAACTACCATTAACCCAGTTGTAAATATCTTCTGTGGAGAGGGATGCATATTAAAAGAACAACAACAACTGAAAGATTGGCCATCAGAAAATTGACTGAAATGTTGAACCGGCAAAGGTGGGAGGGTGGTCGGAGAGTGACACGGGGGTTATATTTAGATCTGACCAGTGGCATATGCTTGAGATTGGCGCTGAGTTTAACAAGTATCCAATTTGGCCCAGACTCTGTCTACAGGATACATTGTGTTAGGACTTAGTAAAAGTAAATATGGCTATATTAAACAACATATTGGTTTAAAGGCTGATAAAAAACCGGAATGGCGATAGATTAATGGTTGATATGTAAATTGCTGTTGTCCATGTTAGCTTTAATTAAAAACTGTATAAACAATTACTTTGGGATTGGTATAAACAAATGTTCCCTATAATTATGCTATCATATAGTATGACCTGGTAACAATCTCTTTCACCTATAGGCACATGATTTTAATTTACAAAATTAAAAAGTGATCCCAAACGTTAATCCACGATATAGTTAACCCAAACCCAACATGGGTGAACTTGATGAAATCTGCACCTTGATTAACCACCCTATAGCTATATATAATACAACTGCTTTTTTGAGACTCATGGTCAAAAATAAAAAATACGCTAAAATAAAAAAAGGGGGAAAAAAAAAAAAAAAAAAAAAAAAAAAAATTTTGTCAAAAAACCTTGCAATCTGAATTCTAAAACTAACTACGGGAAAGGATTTGGATGTTCCAACAGGCCAGGGTATAACCAACTTAATGGCTGCAAAAGAAAATGCAGCTTTGCAGTGAGTAGCGATGTACCAAAAAGTGCCAGCAGAAGGCTTGACTCCTCTGCACATTGAAAGGAAGAAACATGCGCTCAGTGCCTGCAGACATCAGGCCCCTCCTGGATCCTACTAGTAACAAACAACTGTTTTTAATGACCATTCCTGATGAATCTTACCTTCTAGGTGCCCGGCAACATTTATACAAGAGACTCTTCTTAACTCCCCTCCATAGAATAAGGAGAAATATGATGATGATGAGGTCGTTCTCCAGCTTTAGATTGGAGCCAGCTATTATAGAAGTATTCTCTTGTAAAATCGCTAAAACTGCCTTCTCTTAATTGACTAATGGACAGAGAACTGTGAAAAGGATTACTCTATTCAGAGACAAATTATGCAATGCTAAAGTCTCCTTAAGCCTGTGCACGTTGAGCAAAAATATATAAAACCACAGGAGCTTCTGACATCAACAATGGATTATTCTACCAAGGAGTGTTGGCCAGGAGATCCAAGACCCCACAAAAGATAAAGCCTCCTTGCCTCTAAACTGACCTGCGCTGATATCTGCCAGGAAAAGAGGTATTAGGGCCGCTGCTTGTTGAAGACCTGATATAAAACATGGGAAAGATGTATGAGGAACCACACGTTGCCAATGTATTTAACAGATGGTCTCGGAATGCCAGAGGGCAGGTTACCAAAGGCCACTAGAACCAATAACGCAAATATAGGTCTCCTTGAGTCAAGCACAACCCCTCCATCAGCACCAGCTACACGCTTCACTTGCCTGGAAATACTGTGTAGCTGTGCCAGCCATATGCCTGTATATCCCACAATCTAATTGGCTATTAGCTCTCTCCCTTGGAAGAATAACCATGGCTGATGCCACAAAGCTTACATCCTCTAATAGTTAGTAGATGTTATAAACCACACAAAGACCCTGTCATACTTAACAGAAGATTTTCAGTTTCTTAAGAATTCTCCACACTGTTTTTCATAGGGGCTGCATGGCATTCCAACAGCAGTGGATGAGAGTTTCCTTTGCCCACAACTGCTTCAGCATTTGTATCTCTTTTTTTTTTTTTTTTTGATCCTAAGCAAGTCTTACTGGAATCTCTAAAATGTTTTTAATTTGCCATTTCCTTAGGATGTATACCCTTTTTAAGATGTTTTTCAGCCATTTATACTTCCTCACTTGTGAAATATCTCTTCATCTCGTTTTTAACTCCATCTTTTGAGTGAGTCATTTTTTTCTTGCTCCTTTCTTTTTAGAGTAATTTATATAATCTGTATGTTACATGCCCCTGTCCAAAGTATCATGGGGGTGGAGGATCTTCCTCCCACTCTGTGTGTTCTCTCGGTCACTCTTTTGATTCTTTTGCTGTACAGAAGCTTTTGAGTTTAAATAAGTTCCCACTTGTGAATTGTTGACCATATTTCCTACACAGGGGAAACTCGGTCTATTTCAGAATGCATTTTGAGCACTCTGTTAAGGCGAAAACATGACAACTTTTATTCAAAAATTTAAAAAAAAATCCTTCCAATTCAAGTGATATGGGTATGTATATGTATATACTAGATATATATATATATATATATATATATATATTGCTTCAATATAAGTTAGAGAGAACAGCAACAATAAAAGAACAGGGAAAAAACTCTGGAAAGACTCAGAAAAAGCCAAGATATGTATGGTAGAGTGCAGAGACTCAGGTGGGGTGGGGGGAATAGAAAGAGAAGTGACTCTAAATTTGATTAAAAAATGATGTATGACTTATGGAAAAAGTTTAATAACGATAAAAATAATAAACTTAAAAGACAATAAAATAAAACACATTTCCTGTCCCTATGCCTTATAGGTTACTGCCAAGGTTTTCATCTATTATTTTCGGAGTTTTGTGTTTCACATTGAGGTCTTTGATCCATTTGGAGCTGATTTTTATGCGGGTTGAGAGGTAGGGGTTTAATATTATTCTTCTGCAAGTGGTGTTCCAGTTTTGCCCACACCATTTTACTGATGATGCTCTCTTTCCTCTACTGAGTTTTCTTGGCACCTATACAAATATGAGGTGGCTAAAACTGCATGTGCTCAAGTTTGGATCTTCAGTTTTGTTCCATTGATCCACAGGTCTGGTTTTGTGCCAAAACAAGGCTGTTTTATGACTTTAGCCCTGAAATATAGTTTGAAATCTGGTATAGTAATCCTCCCTGCATTGCTCTTTTTACTTGGGGTTGCTTTGGCTAGCCAGAGTCTTTTTTAACATTATTATTGAAGGTTTTTTTTTTTTTTCATTTCATACGTAGTTTCTAAGTCCAATCATCTCCTGTTCTATGTCCTCCATCCCACCTGAGTTCATGCACCCTGCCATTCCTGCCCTGTATCTTTTTTCTGATTCTTTTCAAAGTTTTTCAAAGTAAAAGGTTATTGTCCCTGGGGGAACATTACTGTTTCAGTCAGTAAGCTACTCAAAAAACAAAGAAGTAAAAAAGCAAATGACTCACTCAAAAGATGGTGTAAAAAGCTGAACAAAGACTTCACAAGTGAGGAAATAAAGATGGCTGAGAAATATCTTAAAAATGTTCAACATTATTAATAATTAAGGAAATGCAAATTAAAACCACTTTAAGATTTCATCTCACTCCCTTAAGACTGGCTAGGATCAAGAAAACAATGATACCAAATGCTGGATAGATTGTGGGGGGGAACACTCATTCACTGCTGGTGGGAATGTAAACTCATACACCACTATGGAAAGCAGAGTCTTTTGATTTTCCATATGAATTTAAGGATTTTTTTCTAAGTTTGAGAAGAAATTCATGGGGATTTAATTCGTATTGAACTGAATGGATGGACATTTTTACTATATTTATCTTTCCAATCCATGAGTATTGGAGATCTTTCCATCTTTTGTTTGTTTCCATCTTCAATTTCCTTCTTAGGTGGTTTGAATTTTTCAATGCAGAGTTTTTTTGATGTCTTTGTTTAGGTTTGTTCCAAGGTATTTTTTTTTTTTTTTAGTATATTTTAAGTGGGACGGTCTCCTATTCCTCCTCCAAATGCTTGTCGTTGTTGTAAAGAAAGGGTACTGAGCCAGGCATGGCAGCACACACCTTTAATCCTAGCATTTGGGAGGCAGAGACAGGATGATCTCTTTGAGTTCAAGGCCCGCCTGGTCTACAAAGTGAGTTCCAGGCCAGCTCGGACTGAAGTGAGACCCTGTCTCAAAAAGACCAAAAAAGTGTACTGATTTTTCTAGGTTAATTTTCTATCCTGCCGCTTTACTGAAACTCTTAAACATTTCTAGGAGTTTTTTGTTTTGTTTTGGTGTGTGTGTGTGTGTGTGTGTGTGTGTGTGTGTGTCCCTTAGGTAATCTATCATATCACCATCTGCAAAAAGGAATAGTTTGACCTCCACTTTTCCTATTAATACTCTTTTACTTTCCTCTTGTCTTACTGCTCAAGCACTATATTGGAAAGGAGTGGAGATAGGAGGCAGCCTTGCCTAGTTCCTGATTTTAAGAGGAAGACTTCTAATTTTCCCCCACTTAGGATGATGTTGGCTGTGGGTTTGTGATATATGAGTTTTGTTATGTTGAAGATTTTTCCCTCCAGTCCAATTCCTTCTAGGACTTTAAACATGAAGCCATGTTGGATTTTGTGAAAGACTTTTTCTGCATCATTTGAGATGACCATGTCGTTTTTGTCTTATGCTTCTCGTGATATTTATTGAACCATCCCTACAACTCTGGTATGAATCCAACCTTCTCATGATGGACAATCTTTTTGATGGGTGTCTGTATGAGGTTTGTAAGTATTTTGTTGAGAGTTTTTGCATTTATGTTCATTAATGAAATGGGTCTATAGATTTCTTTTTTGTATCTTTGCTTGTTATTGGTATTACAGTGACACTGGCTTCATAGAAGGCATTTGGAAGATTTCCCTCTGTTTCTTTCTTTTTGAACAGTTACAGTAATAATAGTTGTGAATCCTCTTTAAATGTTTTATAGGATTCTACTGTAAATTCATCTGGGCCTGCTTTTGTTTCTTTGTCTGCTTGTTTAGCTGGATGGCTTTGAATTCCTGTGTCAATTTCCTCATATGTTATGGGTGGGTTAAACTGTCAATCTCTTCTTGCTTAAGCTTTGGTGATTTCCAGGATTTCAGATATTCATCCGTTTCTCTTAGGTATTCAAATTTAGTAGACTATAGGTTTTTGAAGTATTCTCATATGATTGTCTGGATCTTTTCCTTGTCTATTGTGACATTTCCCTTTTCATCTCAATTTTTACTGATTTGAAGCTGCTCTTTCTTTCTTTTGGTTAACTGGGATAGAGGTCAATCTATCTTATTTACCCTTTCAGTGAACCAACAAACTTGACTGGATTTGGGATAAACAAATATGAGAAAAAGATCTTCATATTGGATTATCTCAAGCCAGATGATCCACCCTAAATATGGGGATTACATTCAGATGGCATCTGGTATGAAAGGCCATGGCAAAAGGGAGCTGGTGCCTTTTTTGTAGATAGATGATAGATAGATAGATAGATAGATAGATAGATAGATAGATAGATAGATAGATAGAGATAGAGATTTGTTCTATTGATTCTGTTTATTTAGAGACCTTGAATAATACAGATTGTGGTACCAGGAGTGGGATATTGCTGTGAAAGACCTGACCTTGGTGTTTGGGGGGAGGATTGTGGAAGCATTTGGAACTTTGCCCTAGAGAAATCATTTAATGACTAAAGTTCATTGCTGTGGAGCATGGTTATGCTGAAAGGGTTGTAGATGTTGGAACCCTGGCTTGTGAAGCTTCAAGGGGAAGCAGAGACCATCAGGGCTGATGAGTTCTTGTCAACTGGGGCTGAGGAATCAGCTGTAATAAGAGACCAGAACCTGAAGTGAAACTTTTTGTTGTACTGGGACAATTGATGCTAGTTAGCTGGGGCTGAAAAATCAGCTGTAAGTAACAAGAGACCAGCATCACTGTGGTGAAATCTTCTGGGAAGAATTTCCTCAGGGCAGCACACAGAAGCTGTGGTTCAGAAGGGCCTGACCCTCTACCTCAAACCAGAATCAGGATTTGGTAATAATGTGTAAAAGTTTCCTGTATGGTTCTGGTGTTGAAATGTGAAGGAGACACAGAGAGCAGCTGAGGCTCAGCACTGTGAGAGGCCAGGAAAAGCCATTGATGAAAGTGCACCCTTGGTTGAAGTGAAGACCCCAGTATTACAGGGTTCATGAAGAGTACCTGAGGTTTTGCACCAGGAGAGGTTAAAAGAGATCATTGGTGAAGGTGCTGCTTCAGTTTCAGAGACTGAGATGTTTCTTGTAGATACCAAAAACATAGATTAAGTTTCTTAATTCATTCTCCCAGTCTCTGTCTCTTTATTGGGAATTTAGATCATTAATATGTAAAGTTATTATTGAGAGATGCATATTGCTCCCTTTCACTTTATTTTCTGACTGCATTCTTGGTCTAGGTTTGTATTTGCACAGGTATACTTTCATTAATTACTCTCTCTAGTTGCTTGGAATAGTTGCTCCTTTCCTCTCTCCTCTGAAATGCTTCAAGTATTTTCTGAAGTGTTTGTTTTCTGGACATGTATTCTTTCATCTTGTTTATGTCATGAAAGAATTTTTCTTTCCCCTTTAGCTACGATTGACTTTTTGCAGGGTAAAATAACCTGGGTTTGCATCTATAGTCATTTAGTACTGTGAATACTTTGATCCACATTCTTCTGCTTTCATTGTTTGAATTGAAAAGTCAGATGTAATTCTAATGGGTTTCCCCTGTTTTTCTCTGGTGGCTTTCAATATTCTGTTTTTGTTTTGAAGATCCAGCATTTTAACTATGATATGGTGTTCTTTTCTGATCTTGTCTATTTGGTGTTCTATGTGCTTCTTGTATTTGCATAGGTATATTTTTTTTCAATTTTGGGAAATTTTCTTCTATAATTCTATTGAAGATCTGGTCAATCCCGTTTTCTTGGGATTTTTCTCCTTCCTCTATCCCTATGATGCAGAGGTTTTATTGTTTCATGGTGTCTGTATTAGTCAGTGTTCTCTAAAGAAACATAAGCAACAGGACGAATATATAGCTACATACAATTTATTGATTTGCTCGTGTGACAGAACTCAAGTAGTCCAACAGTAGCTGCGCCACACTGGAGAGGCTGAGAATCCAGGGAACTGCTCAGTCCACAAGGCTGGATGTCTCAGTAGTCCCAATCTGGTGCTGAAGGCCCGATGGATTCCAAGAGATCTGCAGGTCTCAGTACATGCTGGTATCCGAAGGGTTAATCACAGTAGCAAGACAAACTCACCAGTGAGAGAGAGGCAAGCCCCAGGAAAAAAAGGGACCAGCTCCCTTGGCCATGGCCTTTTATACTGCCTGCCAGCAGAAGGTAACACCTACATTTGGGGTGGGCCATCCAGGTTGAGGTAGTCCAATCCGAAGTTCCTTTTTCTCTTATTTGTTTCTTAGTCCTATCAAGTTGACTCCCAGGATTAACCATCACAAGTCCACCCCTTGTCAACTTGACACCCAATAAATATCCTCTCCTAAGTTATGCTTAAATGTCAATTGCTGTGCCAGGCATGGTGGCACACGCCTTTAAACCTAGCACTTGGGAGGCAGAGGCAGGCAGATCTTTGTGAGTTCAAAGCCAGCCTGGTCTACAGAGTGAGTTCCAGGGCAGCTGGGGCTACAGGGAGACCCTGTCTCGAAAAGACCAAAAAAAATGTCAATTGTGAACAAAGGAAAGGTCATAACTCCACCTAACAGGTTATAAGTGTCTCATGTGCAATAGCAAAGCATTATATCTTAGAGTAGGTGGTAATGTCCTTGAGGAACACTTAGTCCTTCACAGTATCTAATAACCTAAATATGACAACACTTAACACTTATCTCAGTTGCAAATTCAAAAGAGAACAACACAAGTATCTGCTTAATATACGTATATATATGAACAAGAACATTCTTAACCAAATAGGACAAAAGTTAATATCTATTATAATCCACATTTCTGCAACTGGTCCTGTGGCCTCAGCTGATATTTATGATTACCTTCTTCTACTACCCATTCTGTATTTCCTCCACCATCAGCAAGCACCTCTGCAGGTCTTGGCTCTTTCTCTGGAGGAGTGACCCATACCTTCATCCCTGAAGGGTCTGGGCCATTTATTGTCCTGTCTGGCTTGGATTGTTGGAGTTTCCCATTGACCTTAACCATAGGACATGTTAGCACCAGAAGGCACCCTACAGCATCTCCTGCCTTCCAGACATAATCTTCCTTGCCACCGTTGTGGAGAAAAAGTCCAATTTCCCTCTGGTAGTCTGGATCAATCACTCTTCCTACTACTGTTATTCCATCCTTAGCCTGTTGGCTTAAGGGCAGTAGAAAGTGGCCAGGGGGGAGTCTTAGCTTCCTAATGTTTGCTGTATCTCCCGGCAAAAGCACTCCCCCCTTTGGAGCCAAAACTTCTAGACCAGCAGAACACAAGGTCTGCAAAAATTTTCCTACATGGTCACTAGGGGTGATAGTGAGTGGAATCACTCCCACTTCCACTCCTTGGTTCCTGGACCCATGAATTCTGGCTATAGGAGAAACAGTACCATTTAGTGGGCGCTGATTCAAAGCATATACTGCCTGCTGAAGAACGCTGCCCCAGCTCTCCAGGGTATTGCTATCTAATTGGCGCTGTAACTGTGTCTTCAAGAGGCCATTCCATCGTTCTATCAAGCCAGCTGCTTCTGGGTGGTGGGGAACATAGAAAGACCAGTGGATACCATGAATATGGGCTCACTTTCGCACTTCTTTGGCTGTGAAGTGAGATCCTTGGTCAGAAGCGATGCTGTGAGGAATACCATGATGGTGGATAAGGCATTCTGTAAGTCCCTGGATGGTAGTTTTGGCAGAAGCATTATGTGTAGAAAAGGCAAATCCATAACCAGGATAAGTATCTATTCCTGTAAGGACAAAATGCTGTCCCCTCCATGATGGAAGTGGTCCAATGTAGTCAACCTGCCACCAGGTTGCTGGCTGATCACCCCAGGGAATAGCACCATATCGGGGGCTCGATGTTGGTCTCTGCTGTTGGCAAATCTGGCACTCAGCAGCAGTTCTAGCCAGATCAGCCTTGGTGAGTGGAAGTCCATACTGTTGAGCCCATGCGTAACGTCCATCTCTGCCATCATGACCACTTTGTTCATGGACCCATTGATCAACAACAGGGATAGCTGGAGAAAGAGGCTGACTATCCACAGAATGAGTCATCTGATCTACTTGATTATTAAACTCATCTTCTGCTGAGTTCACCTTTTGATGAGCATTTACATGAGACACAAGTATCTTCACGTCCTTTGACCATTCAGAGAGCTCTATCCACATACTTCTTCCTCAAATGTCTTTCTCACCAATTTTCCAGTCATGCTCCTTCCAAGTCCCTGACCATCCAGCCAAACCATTGGCTACAGCCCTTGAATCAGTATATAATCAAACCCCTGGACATTTCTCCTTCCAGGCGAAATTGGTACCAGAGAGTGGGGCATTGCTGTGACAGACCTGATCTTGGTGTTTTGGGGAAGGATTGTGGAAGCATTTGGAACTTTTGGCTAGACAAATTATTGAATGCCTAAAGATCATGGCTGTGGAAGTTGGAACAGTTTTGGTGAAAGAGTTGTAGAAGATGGAGGCCTGGCTTGTGAAGTTTCTAGTTTCAAAGGGAAGCAGAGATCATCAGGTCTGTTTAATCTTTGGGTTCTGGTCAGCTGGGGCTGAAGAATCAGCTGTAAGTAACAAGAGACCAGAACCTGAAGTGAAATCTTTGTTGTACTGGGACAATTGATGTTGGTTAACTGGGGCTGAAAAATCAGCTGTAAGTAGCAAGAGACCACCATTGCTGTGGTGAAATCTTCTGGGAAAAATTTCTTCAGGGTAAGCACACAGAAGCTATGTTCCAGAAGGGGCCCGAGCCCCCATGTCAAGCCAGAAGCAGGACTTGGTAACGTGTAAGTGTCTCCTATATGGTTCTGGTGTTGAAAGCATGAAGGGGTCACAGAGAGCAGCTGAGGCCTGGCACTATGAGAGGCCAGGAAAGGCCACTGGTCAGAGTGCAGCCTTGGTTGCAGTGAAGACCCCAGGATTCCAAGGGTCAGGAAGAGAAGCTGAGGTTTTGTATCAGGAGAGGTCAGAAGCAACCTCAGTTTCAGTGGCAACCCCAGCTTTTGGAGGTTCTGGGAGCATGAGAGGACCATCAATAGCAGTGGCAGGTGTGGAATAGTCAGCCTGGGCCTGCGAGATGAGCTGTGTGTGCTACAGATGGCAGAGTCAGAGAAGGGGAGCCGCCGAATCCCTTTGGAGCCCAGAAGATAGTGAGTGAATCCCAGATGTCCAGCCTTGAGCTACTTTGCTGGACTTAGGTTTTGTTTGAGAGTGCCTGACTCTTCGCTTTGAAATATGATAATACTTGTTTTGGATTTTACAGCAGCCCACATTTAAGAGACTTTTAATGGACTGTGAACTTTTAAGTGTTTGGACATTTTAAGGACTGTGGGGCTTTTAAGGTTGTACTGTCTTATGTTGTGATTACTGTTAACATCATACTTTGGGCATAAGAACTGGAAAGGTGGTGGTTTAATAGGGATGTGTTTTGTGTGTCAAGTTGACAAGGGGTCAATTGTGCTGGATAGCTTTAGTGTCAACTTGACACACCTGGGTTGAGGGAGCCTGAATTGGGGAATTGGCTCCATTGGATTGACCTGTGGCCACATCTGTGTAGTATTGTCCAGCCCACAACGAGTGGTGTCACCCTGGGCAGATTGCTGTGTACTGTACAAGAAGGCAGGCTGGGCATGAGCCAGGAGAGCAAGCCAGTGAACAGCATTCCTCCATGGCCTGTGCTTCAGCTCCTGCCTCCAGGTTCCTGCCCTGAGTTCCTGCCTTTGACTCCCTAAGTGATGAACTGTGACCCAGGAGATGTAAGCTGAATAAACCCTTTCCTCCCCAAGTTGGTGTTGGTCAGAGTGTTTTGTCACATCAACAGAAGACAAATAGAACTGTGTCCCACATTTCCTGATTATTCCACACTTCTGTTTTATTTTTAATTTTTTTGTAATCTTTGTTTGAGCATTCTATTTCTTTCATGTTATTTTCCAGTCTTGATATTCTATTTTCTACTTCATCCATTCTGTTTCTGAGGCTTTCTCCTGTCCTTTCCTGTTGACTATATGAATGTTCCATTTGCTTTTTCATTTCACCCCTTAGTATTTCCACTTCCTTCTGGAGTTTTTCATCCTCTCCTTCCCGTTCTTTGATTCACTTGTATATATGGCTGGTTTCCCTTTAACATTCCATCATGGTATCTCTTCAGTACTTCCATCTGCAGTTTGTCATTCTCTCTCCCTACTTCTTTCCAGAGTTTGTCATTTTCTCCTTTCATTTCTTTGATGTGTTTGTCTGTGTGTTCTTTATATTCCTTGGGGAGATCTCTTGTAGGATTCATCTATAGAACTGGTAGAATTTGGTGGGGATTTATTATTTGCTTGTCCCATGTTGCTCTTTTTTTCATTATGCTCTTGGCATGTGCATTTGTTTTGGTCTTTGTATTCTGGCACAAAACTCGTGTTTCTTTGCTGTGTGGTTTACTTTGCTTGTTTTCTACAGATGCCTTCTCTGTCTTCTTATTGGTTATGAAGGGCTGACTGGTCTAGTTTTCAGGTTTTCACTTCTGGTTATGTATTGGAAGCCCCCAACTAATTCCTGCCCTTCTGACCTGGAGCTTCTCTAGGAATCCTGACATGAAGAATCAGGTCTGCTTGAGCCTCAGAGCATAAAGGTTTATTGTTTGGGACAGAATTTAACTACATCAGTCCATTCTTTGACCTAGTCCTTATGTAGTTCTGGTTCCCTCCCAATTCTATTGCTCCAAAATATGCCTATATAAATGTCAGAATTATATCATCCAGGAATAAACTATATGTTAACTCTGATATATGTTTAGGAGTTCACATTTTCCCTTTAATATTATATTACTCTAATATATGGATATATACATTCCATCCTTCTACATTAATTACCATGAAAGTATGTGGTAAGTTAATTCTAGGGCTCATTAAGAGATTCACATTATAATAACACAGTTGTTTTCAGATAGAAAAAATATAATAACATTGCTCAGCTGTTCTTTCAATTGGGGGACTTGGTGTTAGCATCCACAAATGAGGGAAACCATTCCCCTTTGTTTTGGGGGGACTGTGTTACCTCACTTAGCATAAATGGCTTTGAGTTCCATCCATTTACCTGCAAAGATCATGATGTCATCTTTCCTTATTGCTGCATATAACTCCATTTTGTAGATGCACCACATTTTTGTTATCCACTCATCAGTTGAGGGGCATTTGGGTTGCTTCCAGCTTCTTGCTATTGTGAAGAGGGCTGCAGTAATCATAGATGCGCATGTATCTGTGCAGTAGGATGAGTCTTGTGGGTATATACCTAGGAGTGGTATGGCTGGGTCATGTGGTAGGCTCATTTTGAGTTTTTAATTGAAGTTTTGTGTATTTCATACATCATTTTCCAGTTCAGTATAGGCATATCCCCCTTTCCTTTCCCCCACCCCACCCCACCCCATCCCAGATCATGCATTCTGCCATAACTGTCCTGAATCTTTCTCTCAGTCCTTTTTATTGTTTAAGAATTCACATTTTCCTCCATTAATTTTAGATTACTCTAAAATATGGATACATACTCTCCACCCATATACAGTAATTAGAGTCTGAAAATAATTGGTGTGTGGATTCTAGAGCCCATTCCGAGATTCACATTAAAACAGCATAGTTGCTTTCAGATAAACAGAAATATAATCATAATGTTGTTCAGCTTGACTTTCGTCTGGGGATTTGGTGTTAGCATCCACAAATGAGGGAAACCATTCTCCATTTGTCTTTCTGGGACTGTGTTACTTCACTCAGCATAATGGCTTAGAGCTCCATCCATTTACCTGCAAAGTTCATAATGCCATCTTTACTGCTGAATAGTACTCCATTGTGTAGATGTACCACGTTTTTGTCATCCACTGGTCTGTTGAGGGGCATTTGGATTGGTTAGCCACAACCTCTCCAGCATTTGGTGTCTTTTGTTTTCTTGATCTTAGCCAGTCTTACTGGAGTGAGATGATATTTTAAAGTGGTTTTAATTTCCATCTCCTTAATTATTAATGATGTTGAACTTTTTGAAATGTATTTCAGCCATTATCTTTACTTCTTCACTGGTGAAGTCTCTGTTCAGCTCTTTACTCCATCTTTTGAGTGAGTCATTGTTTTCTTACTTTGTTTTCTGAGGAGTTTATATATTCTGGAAGTTAATGCTCTGTCAGATGTATCACTAGTGAAGGTTTCCTCTCACTCTGTGGGTTTTCTCTTTACTTCCCTGAATGTTTATTTCCCTGTACAGAAGCTTTTTAGTTTAATGAGATCCCATTTGTCATTTGTCCACCTTATTTCCTGCACAGCTGCTGTCTGATTTAGAAAGTCTTTTTTCCTGTGTCTATGTCTTGTAAGTTGCTGATAGTTTTTTCTTCTATTACCTTCAGAGTTTCAGGTTTCATGTTGAGGTCTTTGATCCATTTGGAGTTGATACAGGGTGAGAGGTAGGGGTTTAATTCCGTTCTTCTACACGTGGTGATCCAGCTTTGCCAGCACCATTTGCTGAAGATGCTGTCTTCCTCCAGTGAGCTGTTTTGGCCCCTTTATCGAATATGAGGTGGCTGCAATTGCATACTCTAAATAGATTATTCCACCACAGCACATAGCCTTCTTAATCTCTCTAATAAATTCATGACAATGTGCTGCCTGATTTATAGTAATTTATTTATAAAGACATGATCAATAGAGAATGGCAGTTTCTCAATGAACATAATACCCTGTGCTTTGCAAATAACATTTCTAAGATAAAAGTCAAGTTACTTAGGAAGAGTATGTATTTACATTGATGATGAAAGAGAAAGTATTTTGTTTCAATTGTACATATGTGAAATATTTTCTTTTCATTTTATAGGGGTTATAAGTTCTTTTCTGCTATTTTGAGAGTCAGCAAGTGAAGGTTTATTTGACTACATCTGAAAAACTGAAAAACAGAAACATGAATGTGAAATTTTGGGTATTTTGTTTCTTTACAGGACCAAACAGATTCTGAAATTTTTAAAAGATTTTCTTTGAGAGATAAAATAACTTTTTCACAAACCCAAGTCATTTAACACTAACCATTCTCTCCAAGTTTCAACTATAGTAGATCAAAATAAATGCAAAATAACTTCCTATAGGAGGAGATAACAATTAGCATAGCAACTTATAACTGGTCAGAATGCGAAAATAGAGATCACAGAGAGCTTGGCCTTAAGTGGGACACCTATATCACATCCTCTCCCCTCAAGGGAGAGGGAGCACTGTGGAAAAGAGGGTAGAAAGACTGTAAGAGCCAGAGGTGGTGGAGGACAAGGAACCCATGTTTGCAGACATACAGGACAACTACACTATGAACATGCAATGGTTGTGAGAATGTTCACAAGACCTGTACCAGAGCAAGCCAGACTAATACCCAGCCTAGACAGGGGAGGTGGGCAAGAAACCCCAGCTAAGCTGAAGATCTGGCAATTGATAGCTACCAAGACAGGAAGAGCCAGTTTTCTTCCTTTCTTTCTTTCTTTCTTTCTTTCTTTCTTTCTTTCTTTCTTTCTTTCTTTCTTGCTTGCTTGTTTGTTGGTTGGTCTTTTTGAGACAGGGTCTCCCTGTAGCTCCAGCTGTCCTGGAACTTGCTATGTAGACCAGGCTGGCCTTGAATTCACAAAGATCCTCCTGCCTCTGCCTCCCAAGTGCTACGATTAAAGGTGTGTGCCACCATGCCTACACACAGTGAGCCAGTTTAAGGTTGTATATCCGATAAGTTGACCAACATTTGGGGTGTGTACCTGTTCACAAAAGAATTTGCAGAGCACATATTAAATGCCACAGGTATTAAAAACATTATAGAGGACATGAAGTGGGAGGAAAGTGGTGTTTGAGAAGAGATGAGAGAAGAGTTCTAAGAAGATACTTAAGGAACTTTATTATGGGTTAAGAGCTATTTACTCACCAATGTTTTGGTTTAAACAATTTTAATTTGTACTTTACAATGAATTTAAAAGTATGCTTATGTTATGTTTTATATTGTGACATAAAATTTTTATACTCAAAATAGACTGAAAATATACTGTGAAGTAGTCCCAATACTTTTAGGTCTTAGTACTTCTATTTGTCTATAGACTAAAGTTGTATTAAGGAGTGCTTCTTGGAGCATTTTAAGATGTTCATGAAAAATCTCACCACTCCCCTACTGCTCAAGTTCTACTTAATTTGCTCTCAGCTGGTTGACCTTCTCTTCATTTCGCTGTATGTCATTATAAGTTCAGAATGGTTTTTGGTCGGATACAGCCTCAGTGGTTTATAACCTGACACATTGTAGCAAAGGTTGCAGATAACTGAAAACTCATTGAGCTTCAAAAGCCTTAATTTAAAGAACTATGCAACTGAAATTCCTCTCTAAAATATCAAGAAAAAATGTTTGTACATCTTGAATCAGACTCCAGTGAAGTTAAAGGCAAACATGTGAAATAGTAACAAGGTGACCTTCCTGACTTGTGTGGTGGTCAATACGTACCTAGAAGTGACTAAAGAGCCTTGGCTGGGATCAGTTCCATAGAGGAATCTGAACATGGCTTTGGGTAAAAGAAAAACCATAGGACCCATATCACATATAAAAGGGATACAGTGGGGAAAAAAAAAACTAGCTGTTTTAATTACTTTTGTGTTGCTGTGGCAAAACATTTGATAAAAATTACTTATGAGAGAACAGATTCCATTTGGTTCACAGTTTTGCTGTTTCTGTTGCTGTTCATTCTGGCAGGATAAGCAGGGCTGAGGAGGTTCAGTCCAGTGTGTGGAGTGGGAGCATGCAGCAGAAGCTGCTCATGTAAAGTGAGACCAGATGCAGAAAGTGTATGGGAACTAGCAGAAGCGCTGGACCTTCAAAGGCCCACCCATACTGAAATACCAGCCAGTTATGTCGCACTTCTAAGAGCTCCAACAGACTCAGAAATAGCGCCACCAGCTAGCAGTCAAATATTCAGTCATTGAACTTGGTGCCGTGCATTCCATTTCAAATCATAAATTTGAAATTTATCTTCAGTGTAACACAGATGCTCACCCCCAAGAAACCTTATCTGAGTAGACCTTGAGTAAAGATTTTTGAAGACATTAAGGTATCATCAGCCTCAGCAACTCAAAATGTGAACATTCTTATCCCTGGTGATGTGTGTTATGCCAATTCTTGCAGTAATGTTTGCTTCACAGAATACATTTTGGGAAAAATTTTAGAATAACCAGATAAGGGTATTCTGTAATTCCTAAGTATTTTTTATGTGAGTGGCTTTTATCATAGCTTAGTTAAAACAACAACAACAACAACAACAACAAAACACTGCACTGACTTCAACTTCTTGGCATTTATTGTTCACTATGTATAGTACTTTCCCATTTTGAATCATAATCCACAATTTTGTCAGATTTTTCTTTATTAAAAGGAGGCCCTTCTCATCTCTTTTCCAAGAGCACTTAGTTTTGTCCTTACCACCCAAACCAAAATCCACACCCCTGGGGAGTTTCATGTACTATTCATTCTAAAGTTAATTAATTTCAGGTCACATCTTTCTCTAGCAGTGAATGGACATTCTACTTTTCAAAAATTAGGGGCTGGAGAGATAGCACCGACTGCTCTTGCAGACGACCTGGGTTTGAACCCCAGCACCCACATGGTGGCTAAGAACCATCCATAAATCCAATTCCAAGAGAACTTGTGATGGTTAATCCTGGGTGTCAACTTGACTGGACTAAGGAACAAATAAGAGAAAAAGGATCTTCCGATTGGACTACCTCAACCCGGATGACCCACCCCAAATGTGGGCGTTACCTTCTGCCGGCAGGCAGTATAAAAGACCACGGCAGAGGGATCTGGTCCCTTTTTTCCTGCGGCTTGCCTCTCTCTCACTGGTGAGTTTGTCTTGCTGCTGTGATCAACCCTACGGATCCCAGCGTGTACTGAGACTGGCAGATCTCCTGGAATCTATTGGGCCTTCAGCACCAGATTGGGACTACTGAGACATCCAGTCTTGTGGACTGAGCAGTTCCCTGGATTCTCAGCGTCTCCAGTGTGGTGCGTCTACTGTGGACTCCTTGAACTCTGTCATGTGAGCAAATCAGTAAATTGTATATAGCTATATATTTATCCTGTTACTTCTGTTTCTTTAGAGAACCCTGACTAATACAGAACTCCAGCTCCAGGGGAATCCAACACCCTCTTCTGACCTGAGCAGCGTTGCACTGACATGGGTGCACAGACCTACATGCAGACAGTACACTCATACACATACAAAAATTTAAAAAATTTAAAAACATGTGAAAAAACTATATATTAGTTTGTCAAGTGAAACTCTGCACAATTATTTTCGTTAGTATCAGAATAGCATGCTGTGATTACTTATTCAAGTTGAATCGTATGTTCTCTCTTCTTTAAAGCTTTTTTAAAATGTAGATATATCACTTCCAGTCACCACTCTCTCCCAAATGGTTTGGATTTTTCATTAGAGAATAGATTAATTTTCAAGGGTTCATGTTGATATGTACTATATGAATAACTAATAGAGATTTGAACCATAGTAGATATGATCAATAAATATATGCTGAGTAGATAATAATGAAAGAAAAATGTAAGTAATTATAGCTACAAAGATGATCTAAGAGTTTCCTGAAGGAGACTATTTGGCTTTTCAACTTCAATGTTACAGAGTATGTATGTTAGCAAAATAATTTTCAGCTATTGCTTTTTAGAAAAAAAAAAACTTTAGGTCTCTAAACCTCAATATGATATTTATTAACAAAATTATTCAGAGAGAAGATTAGGTCCCAGAAAGAAGAAGCATAATGTCAGAATCACATGGGCATGTTAGGTCCTAGAAAGAACAGACACAACGTCAGAATCACATGGCCATTTTAGAGGTAAGCAGTCCTCAACAACGGGAGTATTTATCTTAGAATTTAACAAAAAACAAGGCAATGTTGCAAGTACTTTTTTAACGGGCATATAAATTATACTTGGTGATCTGAAAGAAATGTGTTAAATATTTAACAGATATTTATATATAAATATTTCACTCTGTTTTAGGAAATTAGTAGTTTGGTGTTGACATAAAACCACTATTTCTTTTCTAATGTAAAATAATGAGAAATGGATTCATGAGAGCATTTCATTAGTTCATAATATTGAGAAACAGGCTATTTTCCCATAAGTAGAAGTTAGCTATATTTAATTTCATACTTTATATATAAAACTCATTGTGTTGTTTATTATGAGAAGCGTACAACTAAGATTGATTTGTATCGTTTCTTCAAGGAGCTTCACAATGCAGCTGAAAGAACAAAGGACATATACACACATATTTAACTATAATATAAACAATATGTAAGAAATATGATAGAGTTTTAATGTTTTCCTATCCAATGTTCATTAAATGGTAGCAAATTTTTTAGGATGCTGTTAAAGATTCTGTGTCCATAGCCCCACTTCAAAGAAGAAAGTCATGCTGATTAGCAATGTTTCTATTAGAAATTACCTCACTACCTTGGCACTGTGGATTCACATAAAATAAAGAAACTTTGACTAGGATGGGTAAATTAAAATCTCTGAAAGGGAGTGAAATTTGACATAGGGAGTGTGTTCTAGGAGCAGCAGTAGAAAGGTGCAGTCAAAGTCAAATAGAGACAGAAGCAAAGGGAAGGAGACAGAAAATTCAATGAAGGAGTCACGGTGGCCAAAGCCAAAGAGTCCTTCTTGTCTTCAAGGTGGCAACAAAGGCATCTCCTCAGAGAGTTCCTTTTATCCTGACGTGTTATGGAAGGGGCAACACTTCATTTCTAGGGAGAACATACTTGAGATACATATATGCTTTTCCTGCATCAATGCTTGTGTCAAAATTAGAAGTAGGATATGCACTGTACACTGCCATGGTTCTGGCTATGCTTATATTTTAATTGATTTATATTTGTACCTATTTATGAAGTATGGTGCAACAATCCGATGCATGTATGTCTGTACAACATCACCTGGGATGAAGGATCTCACTTCAGAGAAAATTAAGAACAAAAATGAATATGAACCCATACTGACAGAATGCTCAAATATTGCATGCTTTCTAGATCTACAGTGGATAGCTTGTCGGAATGTTGAAGGATCATTTGAAAACATGGTTGTAGTAGAGCCAAGACAGTTTGGGGCTACAGGGAGACCCTGTCTCAAAAAGACCAAAAAATAAAAAATAAAAAATAAAAACACATGAATAATTGTTAAACATTTTCTGCATGTTTTTCACAAAGTGTATTTTTATGTTTTACTGCAAATGAGCAAAGGAGAAGAACTAAATTCTTGGGTGAGGCTTAAGGACTTTATTTTTTTCAAAGAGTTCAAATTCAGCGATATGATGCATTATATCTTATGTGTTTCACTTTTTATAAATTGGTATTTGCTGTTTTCTCTATCTGTATCAGTGGTTCTTTCTTTCCTTCTCTCTATAAAACCACAAATTTTATCACAGTACATTGGTCCTTCTATCTACCAGGAGCTGACAATGATTCCATTGTGAATTTATTCTTGCTTTATTTTTACAACAAGTTCCTCTTTACTATCTTCTTAATTATTTTGGAATATATAACCTAGCTTGATCTAAGCTCTTCTATCTACCATTATAACAATTTTATATCCATGTAAATTCTTTTTTTTATTTCTGACTGTTGTTTATTGTTATTATGGTATTTTTTTTAAAGTAGGCAGGCATGGTGGCCATGCTTTTCTTTTTATTTTATTTTTAAGGGATTCTACAATATAATGACACAGTTGTTTGCAGATAACATTGATGTTACACAGTATGTCATACAATTAGGTAATTGGTACATTTTGCAAGTATCTATGTCCAAATTTTGAACAACCCAAGGTTCCCATAGTCCAGTTGGAGAAGCTTGTATGCACAGGCATGTTGATCAATCAGGAGTCCAGACTATATTCCTGTAGTCTCATGATTCACCCCTATCTCTCCACAGCCCTTACA
>VZQC01002448.1:2042118-2171851 GCA_009823505.1 Rhizomys pruinosus
CTCTCTCTCTCTCTCTCTCTCTCTCTCTCTCTCTCTCTCTCTCTCTCTCTCTCTTTCTCTCCTCTATCTCTCTCTCCAGGGTCTCCTTGAATCCCCAGCTGTACTGGAATCAATTCTAGCTAGTCTAGCTAGCCAGCTTGCCCAGGGACCACGTCTCTGCCTCCCAAGCATTGGGATTACAGGCAGTGGCCCAGACTGCCCAGATTCTATGTGGGTTATGATGATCCAAACTCTAGTTCTCATGCTTCTGTGGCTAGAACTTTATTCCCAGCCCCATCAGTATCTCTCATTTTATTATTATTCTTATTTGTAATTATTTTTATTTTATGTGTATGGATATATTGCCTGCATGTGCGGAAGTGCACCTGTGTCATGCAATGCCCATGGAAGTCAGAAGAGGGCATCAGATTACCATGGAACTGGAGTTATGGATGGTTGTTACCTGGCATGCGGGTGCTAGGAATCAAACCCAGGTCCTTGGGAAGAGCAGTCAGTACTCTTAAGAACTGAGCCATCTCTCCAGCCCCAAATATATTTTATTTTAATTTGAGGATTATCTGTATTAGGTTTTTTAATTTATTATTATTTTTTTCTTTTTTTTTTCATGTATGAATGTACTGTCTGCATGCAAGTTTGTGCACCGTGTCATGCAATGCCTCGGAGGTCAGAAGAGGGCATCGGATTCCCCTGGAACTGGAGTTCTCCTGGAATTGGAGTTTCAGACGGTTCTCGGCCGCCATGTGGGTGCTGGGGATCGAACCCGGGTCCTCTGCAAGAGCGGTCGGTGCTCTTAACAGTTAGGCCATCTCTCCAGCCCTTATTTATTATTTTTTTATGTGTATGAGTCTGCCTGTAGGTTGGTGCAATGCTGCAGGGGTCAGAAGAGGATGTCAGATTCCCTTGGAACTGGAGTTAAAGACGGTTCTTAGCCGCCATGTGGGTGCTGGGAATCAAACCCAGGTCCTCTGCAAGAGCAGTCAGTGCTCTTAACCACTGAGCCATCTCTCCAGCCCAGAGAACTTTTCTAAATTATGCATTCTGACACCATCCTGTAACACTGTTGTTAAGCCCTTTCTGTCTTCTCTAAAGATATACCTGCTTTTGCACCAGGCAGACAGCCAAGTCATGAAGAACAAAAGAGAGCTTCGTTTCTAGAGAAACCTACTGAGGAAAAAGGGGAGAAGCCAGATTCGAATATAGCCACAGGCTTACTGCTCTGAGAGTTGTGTCTATGTCCTGGTTCAACTTCAGCTGTTTCGTCATCCAGAAACAAAGTTCAGAACTCAATAAGCCAATGGTTTTTAAACTCTTTGGGCAGATAAGAGTACTTATTGGAAAATGTTGCTCTTTTACGGGAATTCTTTTATTTGATGAAAATAATTTCTCTAAAAATAAATTAAAATATTGTCTTTAAATCCCTATTATGAATGACTAACTCCCTTGTGTGTGAACTGCAGAGTTAAGCCGTGTGTATCTGTGTGGAATACCAGTCCTGGATTGAGGTATCTTGAGCATATGCAGGCTACCAATCTGCTTAGGACTCTAGGGGGAGCAAAAGATGGATGGGATGCCCTGTTTCCTGTTAGCACACCCCTTTTCTGAATATGCCCCATGAGCTACAATGACACATGATGGTATGGAGGTCTAGGATTTGGCCACTGGGAGGTAATGTGACATAGTGTCCTAGGCCTATATAAGCTGCTTGTTGCATAGAACAAATGGATTCGCACCCTCCGATGTGGTCCCTGGGGTGTTACTAGAGTAATCCCATCTATATCCTCTTCAGCACGTTCAACCTTGGGGTGAGCAGCTCCACACATCTGGTTATTTATTTGATTCCTTCTCATGCTGCATAGACTAGGAATGAATTCTTATACTGTGTTTAGCCAACTGCAATTAGTACAGTCACAGAACTAAACATAACTCTAAGTAAATACATGATAGTAAAATATTTTCAACCTTAAGTATACTCTCTAGTATGAGGGAATTGCTGCAATTTCAGTGAATTTTGCACTGATATTGATTCTCATCATTAAGTACTACTACTAATCTTTCCATAGTTCCCATCAGTTGAAGAGTACTCTCCCATAAAACAACTTCTTGTCATACCTCTAAACCTAATTTTTAAGTAAACTAAGCACATCTAAATTGTTTCAGGCTTGTTAGCTAATAACCACATGAGACTAGTGGCAGCCACATCACAGAGTGCAGATTACAGAATGTTAGAGAACATTCTTGATTGCAGGAAGTTCCACTACACAATGTAGAACTACATCCAGATTCTCACACATTTCATTAAGGTCTGTCATACCTTTACCCTTGTATATTTTTAAATTCTGATATCTTCCTGTCACATGTGAATGCTGCTTTGATCACTCTAAATGACGTTCTTCTCATAAACCACGTTATGGGAATTTGCATGCCATTTTTTTATCATTTTAATATTCTTTTCTTTACTGTCTGATGAGTTCCTGCTAATCCTTGATGCTCACTCTTTGAATGAGCTCAGTTTATCTTTTAATATTCATTTCACCTCTTATAAGCAACTCTTCCTGACAGCCACAAAAATAGATACATGTCTCTTTCTGCCTAACTCCATGACAGATTTTGTGGGCATGTCTGATCTAAGCTTAAGTGTGCATGTGAGCTAACATTCTAGCCAGCATGTTCCAGAAGCACAATTGAGGATCACAGATCTCTCTGTTTACACCTATGAGTTGGGATGGTGTGATGATACACAAGGATATGGGATTGGCTTCTAGGAAGTGATTTCATGCTCCCTATATAACGAATGTTACATTTGAATAAAGCAGCCATGTGTATTTGAAATTGCACCCTGCCATGTGCCCTTGGGCTGTACTTTGCACACATGCTTTCTCCATGGTGTGTTCCACCATGGACCCGACCACTTACAACAAGATTTTTCATGTTGTATAGCACATGTTGCACAGGGAAATTTACTCCTATAGAAAAGAAATCTTGCCCTTTTGTCTTTGCATCTCTTTGTACCTAGAATGTAATAAGCAATAAGCAGCCTTTAGTCTATTTGTTGGGGTATTGATTTTCCTTCTACTATTTGCTAACTGAATGAGAAGGTAAATGGCAATGACTATAGAGACGAAAAATATCCCCAAAACCAGACATCAGTAGTTGTCTGTACAAAATAATAAATAATAATAAATAAAAATATGTTTTTTTAGAAAAACAAAATCAGATCTCAAGTGAAAATGACAGAGTAAAAAGCTGCCTTAAACAAGAAATGGCTGGCCCATAGTGAAACTTGAATACCTTAGTTTATGAGAAGGTTGAGTAACATTTCTGAAATTTCATATAAACAGATCAGATTATCTTCTGTCTATCATGAATGAATGCTGTAGAGCAAAAACTAAATACAGTCTCTAGATGAGCTGACATCTGGGTGCAAATGCATGGCTGAATCCATGAGATCTGGTATGGGGTGGAGGGGTACAGATGGGGGAGGGGGTGTAGCCATGATGGAAATCTATGCCATGACCTACAAAAGCTTAATAAAAAGCGAAAAATAAATGTGTAATGTGTATGAAAAATTTAGAGATAAATATACAGGCATATGTGTACCCTTTCTATACAGTTCTTGGTTCAAAGAGAAAGAGGTGTGTAGTCAGAACATCCAAAAATCTCTATATTTTCCTGGATGATAAGGCAGGCGGTGAAGTGAAGATCAAGGTGGAAGTGGACTTCCAGCTCTGTAATTCCATCACTATACAGATAAACTGAAATGAATTTATAGTATATTTACATGGACATTTGCTTACATCCATACTACACAACTCTCTTTGCTGTTCTAATTCCAGAAAGTGATTAATGTAAAAAGGAAAAATTTTAAAAACTATGGTGTGGTATTTGTAAATGCTGCACTTATGAATAAAAATATTGTTTCACAGTCTAGATATGAGTCATAGTTTTGTTTGTTTTGGGTGGTCTTTAAGAAATCAAAATGCTGTAGTAGCTTTCTCTGGCAAAACCAGAAAAGCTGTACAGATTTTACTCTTGCTGTCTGCCATCAGTCACGGAGCTGGAAAGGCCCTCTAGCACAGACCATCTGAGTGACGCCGAAACGTTCCTTTCAAGGGTCTTGGAACATGCAATCACTTGGCTGCCATCCGATGTTACTGGAGGAAAGGAATCCTCAAGTCCAATAGACCAGAGGGTCTTTTGCTCCGCCAAGAAGAGTGACAGAGGCCATAAAACTGTCTGCTCTCCCCCTCTGCTCAGTGTCTTGCCAGAAATCACACAGACTAGGAGCTGTTGAAAATAGAACTGCTTTATTTCAAGTTGCAGCACTCGAGATCTGCTGCCTGCTCTCTGGTGCCATCTACTGGCCTTGCCTCAAAACGCTGATCCACTTATGGCAGCTTGGGGAAAAGAAATTTATTTTTCCAAGGCACCTTCAGTTTTCCTAGGAAATCCCCCTTGAAATTAAATCCTCAAGGAGATAACGGGCCGAAGGTCGACAATATGAATTTGATTTCAAATTATTTTTAGGAAAAAAAATGGTAAATGACCTCTGGGTAGAGAGATAGTTTAGTGGTTAAGAGCGCGGGCTGCTCTTGCAGAGGATTCGGGTTCTGTTCCCAGCACCCGCAGCAGCCAACCCCATTTCCAAGGGATCAGAAGGCCTCTTGTACTTTCCTCTGGTTTCAGGGACATTGAATGGGTACCCTTACATATATGTACGAGCAAAACACTCAAACACAAAATTAAATATAAAACAAAAATATATTAAATATGTGGCCAGACCCAAAAGTAAAATTCATTCTGAACACCATGCACAGTTTTTAAGATTCCAACTCCAAAATTTTTTTAACTTTTTTCTAGCTAGAGTATTCCAGTTTTTCCTCTTTACCTTGCAGTTTGTCATAACTATTCTCAGTCATTTATAGCTAAGGAATGGTTCATAGATTTGTATTCAGATGATAAAATTTCAGTTCTGAACTGTATTCTCTAACATCCCAGATTCACCAGTGTTCTCCAATGATGACACAAGCTTCTAATCCGATCACTAAGGTGTGTGAGGCAGGAGGATTGCCATGAGTACATGGACAGTCTAGGCTGTAGAGTGAGACCAGGGCTACAGAGCAAATCCTTATCTCAGAAAGCCAAAAGCAAGCAAGCAAACAAAATTTTCATGTAAAAATTCTGTTGCTAAAAGAAAGCACCCACACTGGAATTGGAGATGGGAAAATCTTGGCAAAGATATTTTGAATTATTCCTGACTGGAAGGTTTTAATTCTTTCAAATGAAAAGAAAAACACATTATAGTATACAATTTTTTAAAAACCTTTCTTTAAATACCACTTATTTTGAATTTTGCTGACTGCATTTATTTTCAAATGTTATTCATGAAAATCATCCATTCAAGTGTGAGGTAGATTACAATTTTTTTTTTTTTTTTTTTTTTTTTTTTTTTGTCTTTTCAAGACGGGTCTCCCTGTAGCCCCAGCTGTCCTGGAACTCATTCTGTAGACCAGGCTGGTCTTGAACTCACAAAGATCCGCCTGCCTCTGCTTCCCGAGTGCTAGGATTAAAGGTGTGCGCCACCATGCCTGGCCAGTTACAATTTTTTTTTTTTTTAAGAAAAAAGCTGTGCCTTTACTGAACGTGATTTTTCTTGTTAATATTTCATAAATTATATAAAAATACAAAAATGTTTTTTTTTTTCTTTTTGCTGTTGTTTGGTTTTTCTTTTGCATTTTGAGAGAGAGTCTTACAATGTAGCCTGGTTGGCTTGAAACTCACCATGTAGAGCAGGCTGGCCTTGAATGCACAGAAATCTGCCTGCCTCTGCCTCCTGAATGATGGAATTAAAAATGTGCACCATCCAATCCATCTTGCCATGGAAATTTTCACATGAAGTCAGGTACATAGATGTGTAAAATAGGTAAGCAAACCAAACAGTGAAACATTTGTTGGTAAAAATCTTAAAGAATTTGATTTTAAGCCACATTTTCAGAATTCATATAATTTTTATCATTTATTAATGAGCAAAAAATCTGCATATGAGACGGATGTGCTATATTGTGTTTTCCACAAAAATTAAAGGCTGGCTGAATTGTTAATATGCAAGACACAGACTATCTTCAATATTTTTCAGGGTGACTGATATTTTTATTTTATAATCATCAGTGTTGAGAATACTGATTCAAATAAATGCATAGTCCCAAATGATATTAATATCTTTAGAGCCATTTCAAAAATAGTCGGGAATGCTGTCCTAATCCCCAGCCAAATTTAATTAAATTATTTTTTATGTAATGCAAGACATCAATTCAAGCAGTACTTTGGGGCTGTAGGTGTTTGGGCACAACAGCCTGCAGATAGGTTTTGCATGAAGGATGCTTTGTACTCATGGATTATCACTTATAGCTAAAAATGAAAAAAAAAATCTGAGAGAAAGATGCAGGACAGTTATGGCAGAATGCATGATCTGGGATGGGGTGGGGGTGGGGGGGGGAGGAAAGGGAAATAAGCCTGAACTGAATTTGAAAAAAAATGTATGAATGCAACAAAGCATCATAAAAATTAATTAAAAAAAAATCAAACATGCTAATAAAATATGAGTCAAAAATTATAAATATATGATACATACAGGGGCTGGAGAGATGGCTCAGTGGTTAAGAACATTGACTGCTATTACAGAGGACCATCACATACATATATTATAAACAACTATTGCATTCATTGCATAAATAAATAAAACTAATACTTAGAAAATTCTCCACATTAATTTTATTGCATAGCATACATGTATGATTGAATGTTTTAGCTAAATTAAGTATTCTTTATTCAAAACAATCTAGTAACTTGCTTGTCCTTTTGGCTATCATTGTACAAGCTATTTTCCAAGTATGAGATTATAATGAATGAACTGGTGTTGAGAATGTTAGGTTTAAGAGGCATAGTAATGTTAATATTGTCAATTTAACAGAGGAAGTAAATGAAACTATGCTTCATGTATTCCATAGAAATGCATTACCTGAGCCAGGTGTGGTGGTGCACACCTTTAATCCTAGCACTTGAGAGGCAAAGGCAAGCAGATCTTTGTGAGTTCAAGGCCAGCCTGGTCTACTGAGGGAGTTCCAGTCCAGCTGGTGCTACATGGAGACCCTGTCTCGAAAAGACAAAAAAAAAAAAAAAAAAAAAAAAAAAAAAAAAAAAAAAAAAAAAAAAATTACCCAAAGCTATTTCATGTCTTCCTTTGGTTGTTTTTTATAAGACTATTCACCTTGTCTTTGAGATTTAATTTCAATGTATATAAAGTTGGAGTCATTTTTATTCTTATCTTCTTTGAGACCTATAGGGATTCTTAAGTCCGTTTCTTTCAAAAGTTCAGACCGTTCCATTAGTATTTTAAGATTTATGTATTGCCTCTTTCCTTCTCACTCTATTTTTGACATCCAAATTAAACATGTTTCATAACTTACAACATTATCTTCTTTGTCTTGTAGATTTAGCTACATAGTTTTCATCTTTTACTTTCCATACACCATCTTCTAGAAATATTTTTCTGATTAGATTCTCTGTCACTCCTCATTCACATACATTTTACTTTGAAAATCCATTGATGTTGAAAATGTATTCATTGTAATTTTACTTTTGAAAATCTTATTTTTTTTAATTTTGCTATGTTTTACATTCCTTCTTACAGGTAGATGTTTTCAAGGTTATCTTATTTCTTTAATGTCATTAAATAATATTATTGATCATCATTAACAAACATATTAAGTATAGTCTGTTTTTGCAAAGATCAATTTCTACAATACAGGGTATGTGCATTATCTATTATTTTCATTGACTCTGGATTATAATGCTTTGGATATTCATATGCTTATTTTTAATTTTGCATTGCTTACCGTATTGAAAAATTACTTATATGTGCATTGTGATATTTAAAATAAAAGATCATCCTTAAGGCACCTCAGGTGCTAAAAAATGGCTTTGAATTTTATTCACAACTTCTACTTTCTGTGTGTTTGGTTGGTTGGTTGCCTTTGTTTGCTTTGGTGTTTTGTTGTTTTTGTTTATCTTTTCTTTGTCTTTTTTTTTTTTTGAGTCAGGATCTCCCTATAGCCCCAGCTGTCCTGGAACTCACTCTGTAGACCAGGCTGGCCTTGAACTCACAGAGCTCTGCCTGCCTCTGCCTCCTGAGTGCTGGGATTAAAGGCATGCAACCGCCAAACCTGGCTTAAATATTGTTTATCTTGTTTTTTTCACAGCAGTCAGATGACAATAAATTGGTCTATGAGTTTGGGGATTTTTGACCTCTTTAAAGACAGGATTTCCATTTAGGCCCACCCAGCCTAGAGCTTGCTGTGTCGACTAGGCTGCTCTGGATCTCACAGAAATTTGTCTGCCTTGCCTCCTGAGTGCTGGGATAAAAACATTGTGCCACCACTCCCAGCAGGGCCTGAATTTGTTATTTAAACCCAGCTTTATTTACAAATTGTGGGGCTTTTATTTCCCCTCTGTTCTAGAGGACTCTGATGAGGAAAATGATCCCATTTTTATGTCAAAGGATGGAGATCTTGATACTTCAATGACCCTGCTCTGTGAAGTCCTAATTTACTGTTCAAAGTATCTTTTATCAGATTCCATAGCTAGCATGGCCTTATACCTGTGGTTAATCTTTCTATCCTTGCAGATCCAACCAGCAAGCTCAGTGTTCTGATTTTACCATGGAAACACTAATCCTCTGTATCCTGGTTTCTCTTTGATTTCAGCAAAGTATCATGCCATTTTTGTGGAGGGGTTTTGAAAAGTACCTAAAATATTTTATCAATAGTTTGGGGTTTATAATGGGAGGCTGTTGTAAATAATTCAAACGGTTACAGCTTCCAAAACAGAATAAGACATGCAACATTTTCTAAGTAAATTGGTTAAACTGAATTTTAAACTAAGTCTGATGCAACATAGAAATTGACATTTTGATAAAATATAAATATGGTCAGAAATAAAATGCAGGAATCTACCCCAAGGTCTCAGAAATAATAAAGCCTTTATTCTGTAGCAAGAAATTGATGGCAAGACTTTTCAGTGTGCCATTTAGAGAAATAAAGTGGAATTAAATAAAAAAATAAAACTTTTACTCAAAGAGTAATCACAGCAACTGTATGTAGAGAACAAATAATACCAAATAATAGAAAAGGATCTTATTCAAAGCAACAACACAGATTGAATTTGGAGTTTTGTTTGTTGTTTACCTCCTGTTTCATTTTTTAAATATTTCATTTATTATTTATATTTTATGTGTATGAGTGTATTGTATTGCCTGTGTGTGTATACACACACACACACACACACACACACACACACACATCTGAGTCTTGAATTGCCTGTGGGGATCAGAAGAAGACATCAGATTTCCCCTGGTACTGGAGTTCCAGATGGTTGTAAGCTTCCATGTGGGTGCCATGTGGGTGCTGGGAATGGAAGCTGGATCCTCTGGAAGAGCAGCCAGTGCCCTTAAATGCTGAGTCAGCTCCTCATCCCCTTAGCCTGGATTTGAAATGGTGCAAAAATGCAGTGCAATTAACAGAATAACCTGCAAACATTGCTAATAATGAAAGAAGGTGAAGACCTTGAAGTCAGCTTTTTCCAGAAAGCTCCACTCTTCTTCCAAAAGTTCTACCAGTTTCCTAAAGATGGGAGACCTGACAGTGAGCTTAAGAGCTTTACTCTGTACCAGCCACAGGGGTGATGCTATTATATGAGTAGTTTTGAAGCCAATTTTGTACACCACCTAACACCCTTACTTTCATTTGAATTCAGTAGTTTTTCACCTCTTCTTTTAGATTCTATAATAAGATCCCAAGTGGCAGTGTGTCTAGACTGCAATGTACATGCAGATGGAGACTAAGAAAGCTTCTATTTTTCCAGAATCTTACCAGTCTAGACTTATTTCTCGCTTATTTATAAAAAGTAATGCACAGCTATATAAAGGAGAAAAATATGGCACTTGTTTGCATGTTTGTTTTCGTTTGGTCTTGTGCTTTGGCCAGGAGCAAGGGAAATTGACTTCTCAGCAGAAATATTGCACCTTTGGAAGCTCTGTAATTATGTAATGTACATATTGCTTTCTGTTCTTTCTATAATGAAAAAAATCTGTTATTTAAATGTTGACCTCTTAAAGACAGCATGTTAAAATGCTTAATCATAACATTTCAAGGTAAATTTTTTTATGGAAACCTTCATGACTTGAAAGCCTTTATCTGTACTTTCTTGATCAAACAAGGCAGTGATTTGTACCATGGCCAAGAAATTTTTATTTAGAGTGGCTCTCTCCTGATGATGAAGGAGCAGAAAGAAAAGCCTCTTGGTAAAGTGTGGGCCGTTAGTTTTATGTGACAACCATATTATTAGTTTAACAATATGAGCACAAAATAGTTCACAGCACCCATTCACATCAATCACATTCTTCTAATTATAAAATCAAGGCATGGCTCAAAATTATCTGAATTGCCAATAACTTCCAGTGTCTCCTATAAGTCAGTCTGAATGTGAATCTATATGTGAATCTGGAAATGAAGCTATGATATTCTTGCCAAGGAAACTTCCAGCATCCACCCCTGTTGGCTTGGCTGAACTTTCCAATGCAGCATGAAGGATGGAATTGGTGCATGTAATAGCACCAAAACTCTCTCTCTCATATTAAAATGTGAACATCACTCACAGCAATACGCAGCAATGGTGAGCCTTATAAGAAATCCCATAGAAGCGTCTTTTCAAGATTTTGGGCACTGCAAGGATCTTTTGTAATGCTGAGCGCTGTATGACAAACACTGTTGTCAGCAGCAGGAGTGGATCTTCTGGGAGTCTGCACTCCATCCAGGCTCTTGGCAGACATTCAGGTAGAGAAACATTTATTTTAAAATGATTAATGATTCCCAACTTGATTCTGCCCAGGATTATGCTTTTTGTCCTCACTATTTTGAGTCATTGATCCTGAAACACATCTGCAATTTGCTCAGCTTTCAAATTAATATGTACACTTTGAAAAATACTCATACATTATTAGATCTTTCTTCTCCCTGGAAACTGACCACAACACACTGCTGGAAAACACAGTGTTAACATTGATTTCATTACTATTATTATTTTAATGGCATAAGTTAATTAGACCATTTCTAAACCATATTTATGGGCCAGCTGGTAATGCCAGTATTCTGGGACAGGACCTTGATTTGATAGAGTTTAAATAATACAGTTACTGTAACAGTGTGTAACACTACATATTCCATTATAATAACATTAATTTTTCATAATAAACAACTAAATTAAGACTCAACTTTTTAAATTGGCATGTAAACCGGTGTTATAATTATACAGATCTTATGTAAGCAACCATATTGTGAATATTTCATGGGTGCAGCTTCCCTGCCATGTCTAGAAAACACTGTCTAGCCACAGACATCCTGACACTGACAAGTGTGCCACCCACTTCCACAATATTCCTTGAGCCTAGGTGCCAGGGATTGTATTATATTGTATCAACTGGTGCTAGGTACCAGAATCTCTTATTCTCTGAAATTGATCAGTTGTGGAACTTTGTAACAGTCTCTATGTGTTGGAAAGAAAAGCTTCTCTAAAAAGACAAGAGCTATACTTGTCTTTAGAATATACTATGAAATTACATTGTTCTAGGAAAGTGGCAAGATGGGGTTCTTCTTCAGGATCTGTGATTTCTCCAATCATGTTTACTTGACAATGTTTACATTACCATGTATGGATCCTCCCCCCTTTTTTTGAGTTAGCCTTAAGTCCAATTACACAGCTGTTTATTACTCTGAACATAAATGTGACACTGCTATACCAGTAGAGATAACAGCTGGGTAGGGCTATTGCTTTTCCCCTTTGGCAACTTACATAGCACCTTCTGACACTACAAAAACCAGTCCTCAGGGAGGAGGCTTCCAGATTACTTTAAGGTTAGTTTCTCCCAGTACTGTGTCCAATGTATGTGGTATCTTCACTAATGCAGTCTGGGAGGCAACCAAGGAATTAATGATAATATTTTGAGAGTCTCTTAGACTTCCCTGACAAAGAACTAACTCAACAGGAAGTTTCCCATGCCTGGAACAGGTATTTTTGTTATCATTCTGCTTTACTAACACACTCACATATATGATATATGCATATTTAACCAAGCTTATGAAAGAACAGTTTTTCAGAAATCCTTTATATTATTTGTCTCTTTGTTAACTCTTCCCCTCTCTTTGCCTCCCTCCCTCTCTGTCAGTTCCCCCCCCCCCTTATCCTATCTTCCCCTTGATAGCTTCTGTGTCCTACTTTTCCTCTCTCTTGAGTTCTTTCTTCCTTTTCCCCTCATAATTCCTTTCTAATTTTCTGACTTGTGATGTTACTTCAGGTTATATACTCATGTCTAAATATTCAGAACTAGGATCCACAAATGAGAAAGAACATGTGATATTTGTCTTTCTTGATTGGGGTTACCTCAGCGTATTCTCCAGTTTCATGATTTCGTTTCTCTTTACGGCTGAATAGAACTCCAATTTGTAAACATACCACATTTTAATTGACCATTCATCAGCTAAAGGACATTTAGGCTGTTTCCATTTCTTAGCTATTGTGAAATCAGCGACAATAAAAATGGATGTACAAGTATCTCTGTAGTATATCTAGTCTCCTGGTTATAGGCTAGCTCATATGGTAGATCCATTTTTAGTTTTTCTGAGAACTCTCCACACTGATTTCTACGGTTCCTGCAGCAGTTTGCAATCCCCCCAGCATCATTTGCCACCTCCACATCTCACAGCATTTGCTTTGTTGTTTGTTTGATCTTAGCCACTCTGACTAGAGTAAGTTGAAATCTAGAAGTAGTTTTAATTTGCATTTTCCTAGTTCTTAAGAAGGTTGAACAATTTTAAAGATATTTCTTTGCCAATTGTATAGAACTCATTCTTTTTTTTATTGATGCTTTGTGTATTTCATACATCATTTTCCAATTCAGTTCAGGCATATATCCCCTTCCCTTCCCCCCACCCCACCCCTACCCATCCCAGATCATGCATTCTGCTGTAAGTTTTCTGCATCTTTCTCTGCTTTTTTGTTTTGTTTTGTTTTCATTTTTTTTAACAATAAGTGATAATTTGTGAGTACAAGCATCCTTCATGTAAAACCAATTTGCAAGCAGTTGTGCCCATCTGTAGCCCTTTTGGGGGTGGGGGGTCTCCCTCTAGCCCAGCTGACCTGGAACTCACTATGTTGACCAGGCTATCATTGAACTCACAGAGTACCTCCCAAGTGCTGGTATTAAAGGCATGCACCACCACTCCCAGCTTGTAGACTATGTTTTAATGGAGATATTTGTTTCTTGTTTTTGTGTTTTGTTTTGTTTTTATTTTTGTGTACTCTTGGTATTAGTCCTCTGTCAGATGTATGTCTGGCAAAGACTCTTTTCCACTCTGTGGACTGCTTTTCACTCAGTTCACTTTTTCCTTTGCTCTATAGATGCATTTTAATTTAATGAGGTCCAATTTGTCAATAGTTGTCCTTAATTTTTGAGAGAATAGTCTTATTTAGAATGTCATTATCTGCACTTCTATCTTGTAGGGTACTGCCAATGCTTTCTTCTAATAGTTTCAGGTTTCACATTCATGTCTATGACCCATTTGGATTTGACTTTTATTCAAGGTGATAGATATGGATCTAATTTCATTTTTCAAAACATGGACATCCAGTTTACTCAGCATCATTTGTGAAAGATTTTGTCTTTCCTCGTGTGTGTGTGTGTGTGTGTGTGTGTGTGTGTGTGTTTGGTATCTTTTTCAAATATCAGGTGGCTTAAATTACTTATACTTATATTTGTGCCTTCTCTTTACATTGACCTATAGGTCTGGTTTTGTAGCAATACCAAGGTGGTTTTATTACTAAAGCTCTGTGATATAGCAATAAATCTGGTGTGGTAATAATCCCTCTAGCATTATTATTTTTGCTCAAAATATCTTTGGCTATCCAGGATATTTTATGTTTCCATATAAATTTTAGGATTTTTTTTTCTTTTTCAGTGAAGAATATCATCTTTGGGATTGCATCAAATCTATAAACTACTTCTAGTTGGTTGGTAATTTTCCAGGGGAACAATTTACAAGTGAACTTCAAACTAAAAGTACTTGAAAAAAATCTCATGCTGGGCATGGTGGCACACACCTTTAATCCCAGCACTCAGGAGGCAGAGGCAAGTGGATCTCCGTGAGTTCAAGGCCAGTCTGATCTACACAGAGAGTTCCAGACCAGCTAGGGCTACAGGAAGACACTACAGATTAAAAAAATAATAATCTCCTGCACTAAATCCATGTTGGCTCAAATATAATTGCCATGACACCTCCCTCTTGGGGAATGAAATTTTATTTGCAATTTAAAATACATCTTGCAGAGCTGGGTTTTTCCCGGGCCTGAGGCCCTTTGTGTGGGACCCGGGCGCTGGGCCAGAGGGTCCGGAGAGTCGGGACAGGGCCAGAGCGGCTGCACCTTTGGGGTGGCTACCCAGAAGTCACCTGGGCAAGTAGCTTTGGAGCTGGGTTTTTCCCGGGCCTGAGGCCCTTTGTGTGGGACCTGGGCGCTGGGACAGAGGGTCCAGAGAGTCGGGACAGGGCCAGAGTGGCTGCACCTTTGGGCAGGCTGCCAGGGCACAGGCTAGATCAGGCCCATCATCCCCCCCACCCTTGTTGAGAATCCAAGTGGACTCTTTTTTTGGAGAACATTCAGAACAAGAAGAGAAGAGTGCTTTGGCTTCCAATATCCAATATAGCAACAAAATTGAAAAGTAGACAAGTCCATACTCCATAAACAAGGAGGAGGAAAGGGAACAAAAAAAAAAGGCATCTGAAGGAGGAAAGCAAAACCATCCGTTATTTGTGATCTAAACCACAAAAGGGAAGCCCACATGCCAGGGACACAATGAAGGGACAACATGGGAAAGGCACAGGAAAATCCTGCACCAAGCTCTACCAAACCTGTAGGAGACAGCTACAATGGGAACCCCTTGGAGGAGACACAAGGAACAGAACTTAGAGGAATAATTGCAGACCTATGCAGAGAAATTAAAGAACATAAAGAGGAATTCAGAGAACTAAAGAGAGAGAATGAAAAACTCAAAAAGGACCTAGAGGGATACAATGACAAACATCAGAAAGAAATAAAGAAAAGAAAAAGAAAATCAGGTTTACTTTCCCTTGTAAGAAAAAAAATAAAAAATATAAGAACTAAGAGAGAGGAATGAAAATCAAAAGAGTACCTAGAGGGATACTAATGACAAACTTCAGAAAAGAACAGATAAACAGGAAGAAAAAAAAAAAACAAAACCAAAAAACTAGAGGAAAGAAAAAAACCAAACTCCGAAAGGAAGTAGAAAACATAAGAAAAGGAGCCAACCAACGAAGTAAGAAGCACCAAAAGAGACTTGAGAAGCACCAAGGAGAGATTGAGGAGCTCAAAAGGAAATGGAAGTACTAAAGAAAACGAGGCTGAAATGAGAAAAGGAATTAGAATACACATTCATCAAGAAGAAAGGAACGGAAAAAGCCTCAGAAAGTAGAATGGAGGAAGAGCAACAAAGCAATACTCAGATTTGGAAGATAACACAGAGCAATTAAAAAGCTCAAATAAGACTATGGAAAAAATTTAAAAATTACCAAAAAGTGGAACAACCAGGAATAGGGACACATATGGAAAAGGTCAACCTCTCATCATAGGAGATAGAAGGAAGGAGACAGAATCTCAAAGAATGTATGATCAGATCTTCAAAGAATAAGAGATGAAAATTCCCCAGAAACTGAAAAATAGACAAACCCAACAATACAAGAAGACTCACATAGGACCCAACAACAGACAAGATCAGAAAAGAAAACACCCATGCCATATCATAAATAGCCATATCATAGTTTTAAAATGCTAGATGCCCAAGATGACAGACAAAATTTCTGAGGCAAAAAAGAAAAAACAGTCACCATACAAGTAAACCCTCAGAATCACAAAGCTGACTTCTCGCCTCAAAACATGAAAGCAAGAAGAACATGGAGCAAGCATCCCAGTGTAAGGGACTATGGATGCCAACCCAGAATACTTTATCCCAGCAAAAAATGTCGACTATACTTGAAAGGCAGAGAGAAAGATCTTCCATGACATAAACAAGATAAAAAAATGAAACAGCGAAAACCACTCCTTCAATAAAATACTTGAAGCAATTCAAAGGGCAGAAGAGAGGAAGCAACAAATCCCTCAAACACTTAGGAAAAGAAACTAATAAAACCATAACCATAGGAGCAAAATCAGAGAGGCTAGAAGCCCAAATGCGCATAATAAAGTGGAAAGGAAAGCAACATCCATCTTCAGTTATAACCTTAAATATTAATGGGCTAAATCCACTCCCAATCAAAAAGCATAGACTGGGAAATGGAATCGCAAAACAAACACATCTATATGTCTGTCTATCAAGAAACCCATCTCACATTTCAAGGATAAGGCACCCAACTTAAGGTGAAGGGATCGAGAAAGAAGTTTCCAAAGAAATGGTACCACAAGAAAGCAGTGTTTGGCTATTCTCATATCAGACAAAATAGACCTTCAAGGCAACATAGAAATTCAAACGAGACAACAAGCAAGAGGCCATTACTCTGTTATTAAAGGAACAATTGCTGATGAATTTCCCACAATCAACAGATTATGCACCAAACACCGGTACACCAAACGTTATAAAAGACAATTCTTCGATGATCTCAGGCACAGATGTAACCTCAGCACACTCAAGTACATGGGGACTTCAATATCACCATTAAGTCCCCAGAGACAGGTCAACCGACAAAGGATAAACAAGAGAGATATCGAACTAAATAGACACAATAACAAGATGGACTTCACAGACATCTATGAATATTTTCAACCCAAACCGCAGAGAATACACTTTCTACTCAGCACCTCATGGACCATTCTCTAAAATAGACTATTATACTGGGCACAGGGAAAAAACTCAACAACAAATATAAAAGATTGAAATAATTCTCATGCAATCTATCAGAACCACAGTGCAATAAGAACTCAATATCAACACCAAAAATAACCCTACAACCTACAAGAACACATGGAACTAAACAAACACTCCTGATAAGAGTGGGTAGGAAGAAATAAAGAAAAGAATAAAAGCATCCTGGAACTGAATACATATTAAAAACAACACGCAATAAACTATGGGACACTTTATAAAAGCAGTCAACTAAGCAGGGAAGTTTATAATAGTTCTAAGTGCCTACATTAAAAAAAACAGAAAGGAACACAAGTGAATGATCTAACACTGCAAGCTACAAAATACTCGTGAAGACAACAACAAATGAACCCTAAACGGAGCAGACAAGAAGAAATAACAACAATCAGAGCAGAGATCAATCGAAATTAGGAAACACAAGAAAACCATACAATCAAAAAATTAATGAATCCCAAAAGTTGGTTGCTTTGAGAGAATAAAAGATAGAGAGACCTCTAGCCATTCAACCAAACGAAAGAGGGAACAACTCAAATCAATAGTACTCTGATGATGTAAAGAGGAATATCCCAACAACATGAAAAGATTCGCAATCATATGTGGCACTACTTCAAAAACTTATATTCTACTAAGGTTTGAAAACCTAGAAGGAGTGGACAGACTATCTGAAATGTGGGAACACCAAAGCTCAAACCAAGAAGAGATCGACAGCCTAAATAGACCAAATGTGACAGGAAGAAATGAAGATGTAATACGTTAGCACTCCCAACCCAAAAATTCCCAGGATCCAGACGGTTTCCTATGGCAGAATTTTATAAAATATGTCGAAAAGACTTACAACCATTACTACTGAATTGTTTAGAAGGATACAAGCGGAGGGGACTTCTCCCAGAGTCCTTCTAGTGACAGCCAGCATCACGCTACTACCAAAAACCAGGAAAGATAACCAACACAAGGAGAACTATGACCCATCTCCCTAATAAACACAGATGCCACAAATCTCTAAACAGGGATTCTGGGCAAATTGCATACATATTCACATCAAGAAAATCATTCACGCTGACCAAGTTTGGATTTATACCAGGATGGCAGGGATGGTTCAACAATACAATAAATCAATAAAAAAAAAACAACAAAAAAAGAGAAAAAGACAAAAACCACACCAGCATCTCATTGATGCGGAGAAAAAAGGTCCTTTGACAAATCCAGCTATCCCTTCATGTTTAAAGTCCATTGGAGGGAATTGGTCTGGAGGGACATCCTCAATGTAATCAAAGCCATATACAGGAACCCCAGCCAACATCATCCTAAGGGACAATGAACAGAAGCTTCCCCCTTATTAACTGGTAGGAACACCAACAAGGCTGCCCCCTGTCACCACACTCCGTTTCATTATAGGCTGGAAACCTTGCTAGGGCAAAGGGCAAACGAAAAGGAAATTAACGGCGTTCTAAATGGAAAAGGGAAGTCAAAGTATCCCTTTTTGCTTGATGATATATTGTCTTACCTATAGGGATGATAGGAACTCCACCAGAAACTCCTAGAAATTATTAAGGACTTTGGTAAAGTGGCAGGACACAAAAAAAATCTAGACAGAAAATCAGTAAGCCTTTCTTAACCAAAAAAACATGGCAACTGAAGAAGGATAGCAAGGAGACCTCCCACTCACAATAGCCTAAAAAACAATACAATATAACTAGGAACAAAACCTAACCAAAACACCAAGGATCTCTACCAAAATTTTAAACCCCTAAAAAGGAAATTGAGGAAAATTCAGAAGATGGACAAACCTATCCCATGCCATGGATTGGAGAGAATAAATATAGTAAAATGTCCAAAAATGCCTCACCCACAAATAGTGTACAGATTTATTGCTCCCCATCAAAATCCCCACGAGTTTTCCACAGGCTTGCGAAAAAAATACTCAATTCATTGGAAAAACAAAAGACCCGAATAGCCAAAGCAAACCCTCAGTGAAAAAGCAATACAGGTGGTTTTGATTGGCCCCTACCAGATATCAAACTAAACTACAGGGCTATAGTCCATAAAAACAGCCTGGTATCTCGGGCACAAAAACAGACCAGTTGACCATGGAACAAAACGGAAGATCAAAACTGAGCTCATTACAATTTTCACAGCCCACCTCTATATGTGACAAGGGGGCCAGAAGTCCACCAATGGAGGAAAAGCAACGCATCTTCAGCAGTGAGTGGGGCAAAACTGGCTTACCACTGTAGAGAATAAATTCAACCCCTACCTCTGCATGTTAGCAAAAGGTCAAAACATTCCAGATGGACCAAAGGACCTCAACCTGAAACAAACCCTGAAGTTGATGACAATGAGAAAACTTGGCTACAGCAACAAGACATAGTGTAGGAAAAGACTCCTAAATCAGATGCAGCTGCACAACGAAATAAGTCGATAATTGACAAAATGGGGACTCTAATAACTCCAAAGTTTCTGTACATCAAAAGAAACAATAAAGGAAGTGAAGAGAAAAAAACACAGAGTGGGAGGACAACCTTCACTTCAATGACATCTGAAAACAATTAATGTTCCAGAGTATACAAGCTACTCAAAAAACAAGAAAGACAAAAAACAAATGAAGCACCAAAAGATGGAGCAACGGCCAAGCTCTGAATAGAGCTTCACAAGTAGGAAGGAATTAGAGTGGCCGGCAACATCTTAAGAAGTGTTCAACAAAATGCTGGTAAATAAGGAAATGCAAAATTAAAAAAACCACTCTGAGATAGTCACCTTGCCCAATACAGACTGGCTAGGATCAGAACACAAATGATACCAAGGCTGGAGAGGGTTTGGGGAAGGGGAAACACTGCATCCATTGCTTGGTGGGAATGTAAATTTGTACAGCCACTATGGAAATCAGTGTGGAAACCCTTAGATAGAGACTCAAAATGAGCCTCCCATTTGACCCAGTCAACCACTCCTGGGTATAAACCAGCAAGACCACATCTTACTGCAAAGATACATGCACGCTATGTGTATTGCAGCTCTTTCATAATAGCCAAAAGCTGGTGGAAACCAGCCAGGTGCCCCTCAACTGACAAGTGGATAGAGAGAATGTGGGTACATGTTACAAATGGAGTTCTATGCGCGTAAAGAGGGACAACATAATGAAAACTTTTGCATGGTAAATGGATGGAGCTGGAAGACCTTCTGTTAAGTGAAGTAACACAGTCCCAGAAAAACAAACGACAAATGTTGTCCCCTCATATGGATGCTAGTACCAATAACACCAGATATAAATATTTCTCGTAGAGAGGGTGCATAGTACAAGAACAAGAACAGACAAACTGCATCAGGAAAACGGACTAAATGGTGAATTGGGAAGGGGGTAGGGTGGGAGAGGGACACGTGTGTATATTTGATTAATGGCATATATATTTGATGTGAGTTCAACTAGTACCGAGTTTTGCCTAGACACTGTCTACAGCAAACATGGTGTCTTAGGACTGATAAAATGTAAAATGTGCCTATATTAAACAACATAAAAAGTTATTTTACAATAGAAAAAAAAACGGTATGCATCTGAGTTAAATGGAGATATAAATCGCTGTTGTTCACATGTAACAATTTGTGTAAACACAAAATCTGTAAGCAAAAACTTTGGGATGGCACACACAAATTTTCCATAATTTTCCTCTGTTGGTACAGTATCACCTTGTAGCATTCATCGTTCAGATGATTAACGTAAAATATAAGTTTTGCTTCCAAGTTACTAATATGGTCACCCAAAACAACAGAGTGAATTTGATGAAATCTGTGCCTTGATTCCCCCTATAGTTATGTATAATAAATTGTCCTTCTGGAGATTTCATGGCTATAAAAAAAAAGGGGGGGGGGATACAGATAGACATGAAACCTTTTTGTCAAAAACCTTGTAAATTCAAATCCTAAAACTAACTATGCGGAAAAGATTTGAGTTCACCAACAAGGACAAATGCCACCAATTAATGGCTGAGAAAGAAGAGATACAGCCTTGCATTGAGTAGGTATCATACCAGAAAGTGCCACACTGAAGGATGACTACTCTGAAAATTGAAAGTGAAGAAATGCCTAGAGTTGTACAAACCTGACCCCTCGTGGATCCTACTTTGAACAACTTTTATAATGAAGTCCTAATGAAAACATTACCTTCTGGTGCCGCACGGTTTTGATATGAGAGACTTTCTGCCTCCCCTCCCAACAAGAAAAGAAGATTTATGATGAGTGAGGTTGTCTCCCACACTGTGAAATTAGAGCAGATTCTTATAGAAGTAATCTCTATAAAACCAGTAAAACTGCCTTCTTTTAATTGAAACTAATAGGCATAAGAACTGTGAAAAGGATTATTCTTGTTACTAGAACCAAATATCCAATACTAAAGTCCTTAAGCTATGCACTTAAGGAAAATATACTAATACAGGAGCATCTGACATCAGCAGACTGGATTATTCTACCACGGAGATGTTGGCCAGGGGATCCAAGGCCCCACAACAGGTAAAGGATGCACTTTGCCTCTAAAACTGGATACCATGCAAGAAGAGAGGCGATAAGAGCCCTGCTGCCGAAAGAAAGACCTGACGTTAACATGGGAAAGATCAATTGAGACACACACATGCAAGGTGCAGATGGCCTCTGTAATACCAGAGAGTGTGACCAAAGGCCACTTACCACTAAAGCAAATATGGGTTGCCCTGAGATCAAGCAAGACTCCAATCGCGCAGCACAGCTACCCCCACCTGCCCTGGAAATACTGTGACAGAGGCAGCCATATCGCCTGTATATACCAACTAATTTTGCTATGTGGCTCTCCTTGAGAATAACCCATGGCTGAGTGCCACAAGCTTTACATCCTTAACAGGTAGGAGATGTTATAAGAACCACAGTTAAGACCCTGTCATATTAAACAGGAAAAAAAAAGTAATTCACGGTTACATATCTCCAAACATATGTTGTCTTCACAAAGTAACCAACTATACAAGCTATTGTGCTATGTTATAAATATCTATTATCATAATTGCTTGTGCTTATTAGTAGGATCGATGGTTATTCTTGACAAACTGTCAGCCTTGAAAGGAAACAGCAGAATGTGACCAGAGTCCAAAGACAACACTCCCGAGAGGTGGACTGTTTTTGCTTCTCATCCACCTGGGCCCTCGTTCCTAAGCCTAGGACAGATCTCGGGAAGGTGGCAGTGTTAGAAATGTAGGGCTGCGATGGGGTGAATGTGTGAAAACTACACAATGTTAGTCTGGGACATCTCATGTGATCAACTTGGATTGAACATAAAGCCCCTCCCCCCTGCTGGCTGGTGGGCTGTGGGTGTTTGCGGCACACAAGCCTGCAAATTGGTTTCCATTGAAGGATTGCTTGTGAACTCATGGATCATTCACTATAGACTAAAAAATGAAAAAAAACTGCTAGAGGAAGATGCAGGACAGTTATGGCAGACCATGCATGATCTGGGTGGGGTGGGGGTTGTTAGGGGGAGGGAAAGGGAAATATGGCCTCTGATTCGAATTGGAAATGATGTATGAATGTAACCATAGCACCCATATAAAAAAATGAAAAAAAAAACTAAGGTTGTCCATGCTATAATCTGCATGCAAATATGCGACAGTGTAGAGCACATAGCTACTGAAGAAAAATATACATGGGAAAATTCCCAAATTGTTTTTTAATTTTATTTTCTAAGAGTGAAGGCTTTAAGTTCTAATTATAATTCAGTGTGCAAGTGTGATATAACTGAATTCAGGCTAAGCATTCTTTATCTGAAATACTTGAAATTAGAAAGAGATTTGATTCAATTATTTATAAGATATATATATATATATATATATCTTGCTTATTATTTTAATTTTATGGTTATGAGTGTATTGCCTGAATGTATGTAAGTGCATCTGTGTGGTACAATGCCTATGGAGGTCAGAAGAGGACATCAGAACCCCTGAAACTGGAGTTATAGATAGTTGTTAGCCACCATGTGGGTGCTTGGAACCAAACACAAGTCCTCTGCAAGAGTAGCCAGTACTATTAACCACTAAGCCAATTCTCCAACCCCAAAGGTATTTTCTAAAGACTGACACTATTGCTAACAAAATTCTTGAAGTCTTTCTTTTACAAACAATCCCTTCAGACTAGGGAAACAGCTCTGTGGCAAAGCACTTGTAATAGAAGTATAAGAACCTGAATTCAGTCCCTACAACTTGCACAGAATGAGAATTGGTATCATGTATTTCTAATCCAATCACTCCCTCAGAAAGCTGAGAGGAAGAGTCAGGAGAATTCCTGGGAGCTCCTTGGCCAGCTGTCTTGGCATAAGCAGTGGTGAACAAAAAGGGAGCTTGCCTCAAACCATCTGGAAAGTGAAGACTGGCACCAGAGGCTCTCATCTGACCTCCACACACAGCCCTGTGGCACATGCATGCCCACAACTATGCACAGACACAAACACACACACACACACACACACACACACACACACACACACACACAGATAATACACACAAATAAAAAGGATTTTAAAACTAAATAAATTAACTCTTACCCAAGCATGCTATAAGATTGCACCTGTAATCTCAGCACTTGAAGGCAGGAGGATCACAAGTTCAACACCAACTTCAACTCCATAATGAGAGTTCAATTCCAGCCTGTATTACCTGAGACCATGTTTCAAAGAGGTACACAGTATTCTTCTTCTAAGTCCATCATTATGGCTTTCTCTTTTAGGATCCAATATATCTTCATTTTGTAGGTCAACAAGATTAATGTGTCTCTCAACTCTCACTAGTGAAACTTCCTCATGCAAGAGATGGCAATTAAACCAGGCAGTGATAACTGGACAAAATGCAGAGAATATGAGACTGTACAATGCATGCCCCTGGGTAGGTGACCTATATCAAACGTTTGTTACCCTCTGCTCATAGACCATTAAGTAAGAGGGGGTAGAAAGACTGCAAAAGCCTGAGGACTTAGATGACACCAAGTAAACAGAGTTTTCCAGGCAGCTGGGAAGCTGCTCATATGAATTTACAACAAATGTCCCAGCATGCACAAGATCCATGCAAGCACAAACCAGAAAAGAAATTCAGCAAAGGAGTGAGGTTATGGATAATAATTCCCAATTTTAGATGAGAAACTACTGGCAACCGATGACTAGTGGGAGAGGGAGATTTGGTTTACTTTAAGGGAGTGACGATAGCTTGACCATGCTCCAGGAGATAGACCCACAGTGAGAGCCCTTTTGGAACACAAACTTGGCTCTATATCCCTTAACATATACGACAGATACTACAAAATCCAGTGGGGTGGGAGAGGGGTACACAGGCCACATGAGGCAGCTTAATACTATTATTCTGAAAAAACATATGTGACATTAAACTGACTCCTAATGACTTGTTATCCCCATGAGCTCTCACAAGAGAAGACGCCTGATGCAGCAGACGGTGATTAGCACAAAGACCCACAACTGGTCAACATGCAGAAAACAAGAGATTACAAAGTGCTTAACAGCGAATAGGACACCTACATCACACCTCTGCCTTCTAAGGCTCAGGGACCATCGCAGAAGATGGGGCAGAAAGATTGTAAGAATCAGAGGCAACAGGTGATCTCAAGGAAACACTTTTCTAGACGTCTTGGAGGCTACTGATATGAACTCAGCAACTGTGCCAGCATGAACAAAACCCAAGTAAGCTCAAGCCAGACAAAACTCCAGCACAGATGGGAGAAAATACACAAAAAGCCCCAACCTTATCTCAGGATCTGGTAGCTGCTGAGAGTAAAAGAGCTGTTTTTCTTTAGGTTTTGATGTTGAATAGGCAAACCAGGCTCTTATGGATGGACCCACACCAAAGGCATTTGGGGACACAAATTATACTTCATAGGTCTTAATGTACAGTAGGGTACATTAAATCCAGCAAGAGTAGAAAGAGGCATATATAAGGAGGTAGTTCTGAATATTATCATAATACATGGTATAAAATTCTCAAAAAATCAATTGAAATATGTTTTTTAAATTTTATTTATTTATTCATTTATTTTTAATGTGTATCAACGTACTGTCTGCATGCAGGTTTGTGCACCCATGTCGTTCAATGCCGCAGAGGTCAGAAGAGGGTGAAGGATTTGGACCTAAAGATGGTTCTTAGCTGCCATGTGGGTGCTGGGGATCGAACCTGGGTCCTCTGCAAGAGCAGCTGGTGCTCTTAACCACTAGGCCATCTCTCCAGCCCTGAAATATGTTTTTAAATAGAGGACACAAAGTAGAAGGTAGAGAGGTAGTTAGATCAGGGAGGAGTGGGGGAAGGGAACCAAATATGATAAAATGCATTGTGTGACATTCCCAAATAATTAATAATTATTAATATTTAAAATATTTAAAGTGAGATTTGATGACTTAATACTGACGGGAGAAAATGTTCCTGTGTCATAAAAAATTGTGAGTGTTTGGTGTGGTGGCACATGCCTTTAAACCCAGCACTCAGGAGGCAGAGGCAGATAGATCTCTGTGAGTTTAAGGGCAACTTGGTTTACATTATATGTTCCTGGCCAGCTGGGTCTACAGGGAGACCCTGTCCCAAAAAGACCAAAAATTGTGATCATATTTGAGTACATATATCAAGAGTCCAGAGACTGTGACCTTGATTTAAATCAGCATCTCTGCCTTTTAATTTGAATAAAGTTTTATTGCTGTTCTTATCAGAAATTTCTTGCCTACACCAGAGTCTTAAAATGCATTCTCTGTGTTTTCATCTAGCAGTTTCAGTGTTTCCAGTTCTAAATTAAGGTTTCTAACCCATTTGTAATTGTTTTTTATATAAGGTAAATTATGTGAATCTCAGTTCATTCTTCTGTAGGTGGATATTTATTTTTGCCAACACCGTTTATTGAGTAGGCTTTCTTTTTTCCAATGTATGTTTTATTTCTTTGTCAATAATTAAGTAGGCAAAAGGTTATTGGCTTATTTCTGGGCCCTCTATTCTGTTCCATTGGTCTACCTGTCTGTTTTTATGCTAGAATGGGACAAAGAATACTATCTTTTACCCCAGAGTTATTGCACCCTCTGTTTATTGCTACTCTAGTTACTATAGCAAAGAAATGGAACCAACCTAGTTGTCCATCAATAGATGGATGGATGATGAAAATCTGATACACATACAAAATGGAATATTATTCACCTCTGAAGAAAAATTAAATCACAAAATTCACAGTAAAATGGAAGGGCCTAGAATGTATACTATTACTGGAGGTAACTTAGTCTCAAGAAGAAAATAAAACATACATAAGCATTCTTCATATGCAGATCCTAGCCAATAATGCATACATGTGAATATATAAACAAATTCACATGTGGTATGCTACATTTACAAAGGAGAACAAGAAAGAGCAATTTTTAAAAGCTATGATAATGAGCTCATATATATATATATATATATATATATATATTTACATTTGTTAAGTCCCGTTGTATTCTATCAATATAGTCATTTCTTAATGTCTAAGTAAGATCCTTTAACGGGAAGTGTTCATATGTGATTCCACTATTGGCTGTTACTATGTAGGAATGTGTAATTTAAATTATGCTTTTTTTCAGATTTTTTTTTTTTGTCTTTTTTTGAGACAGAGTTTCCCTTTAGTCCCAGCTGGCTTGGAGCTCACTATGTAGACCAGGCGGGCCTTGAAGTCACAAAGATCCACCTGCCTCTGCCTCCCAAGTGCTAGTATTAAAGGTGTGTGCCACTATGCCCAGCAATTTTTTCAGTTTTTGATTACTTCTATACACTGTAGTGTTCTTGTTAAGTACTAAAAACCTTTAATTAAAGTAACTGTTAAATATTTTATTGAAGCCAGGCATGGGGATACACATCTTTAATCCCAAAGCTCGGGAGACAGAGACTGACAGAACCCCATGAGTTCAAGGTCAGTATAGTCTACATAGTGAGTTCCAGGACAGTGGGGGCTACAGGGAGACCCTGTCTCAAAATCTGTAGTGATGGAACTGTCTTTAATCCCAGCACTTGGAAAGCAGAGACAGCGGATCTCTGGCAGATGGAGGCTAGCCTAGTATACATAGTAAATTTCATACCAGCCAGGGCTACAGGGATACCCATTTTCAAGAAAAAAGGAAAAAAAATAACTTTTATTGACACATACCCATAGCCACATTTATGTCCGTTTGCTTGTGTATTATCTGTGGCTTTTTTCACTACAGAAGCAGTGAGGTAGGTGATCCTGAGAACTTACAGCACACAGAACTGGAAATATTTACATCTGGCCTTTTACCAACTGAGTCTGCTGACTGCTCAGATGGTATCACTACAAAATAAAGCCTCACAAAAAGCAGAATACATGCAGCAGTCAATGTGGAAAACAAATAGGAGGGGAATAGGAAAAGACACAGACGTGTGTGCTGAGTTCTGAGCAGATGTAACTATAGACCATAAGGATGCATCCCTAATCTCCGAAACAGGTGGTTACTTTACTTATATGTCAAGGGTATTTTGTAGATATGATTACATAGGGAACTTGAAGTTGAGCATGATAGCACATGTTTGCAATCCTAAAACATAGGGGCATGAAGACAGGAGAGTTTAAGGTCACCTTCTAACACATAGTGATCTGAAAGCAGCCAGAGCTACACAATGCTCAAAATCCTCCCAAACTAAATTAATCAAATTGATGAGGATGTGGAAATAGAAAAGTTTTAAAAGTATCTGAGTAGTCTGGATGTGATATTATCTAGGCAAACCCAATCTAATTACCGTGATCCTCTTAAAAATAAGACAACAGAGTCCCAGTCAGATCAGGCAGCTGCAAGGATGAAAGCAGAGGTCAAAAGTAAAACAAAAAGGGATTGGAGATGCTCCTGACATCAAAGACACAGGAAAGGACCACAAGTCAAGGACTTTTCTGGTTTACTCAACTATCTAATCTAGATCCTATAGCTTTCTTACCTTCAGTACTTATTTATATGGATTACAAATAACCTCAAAATTATTCTATTTCTTTTAATCCACAGTGTTAGTGAACAGATCAGTATGAAATGCAATATGGAGATCATGGTCACTCACTTGGCATTATTCACACTGATGCAGTTAGTTAAAACATATGTTTTATCAATAAATATTTAAACAATATTAAACAGTGGTCACTGAACATCTCTCTCTCTCTCTGTCTCTCTCTCATTCTTTGTCTGAAAGCACAACAAGAAATTTCGAGATGAGGATATGACCTTAGAAGTACAGTAATAATCTCCCCAGTTCAAGAATTCAGTTACCATACCTACATTCCTTGAGCCTAGGAGCCATACTCCTTTGCGACTATTCTCCAGAAAATAGCTTCAGTTGAATTTCCAAAAATCTGCTTTTTCTCCAGCAATAAATTTCTCCTGTCATTTCTTTTTCAAGAAAAACACAGCTGTTTGTTTAAAGGTGAAAGTTTTAAAAGAAATGATTGGGAGTAGAAAGATGGTTAAGTGGTTAAGAGAGCTGGCTGCTCTTGCAGAGGACCCAGGTTCAATTCCCAGCACCCACATGGAGGCTAACAATAATCTGTAACTCCTGTTCAAAGGCACCTGATGCCCTCTTCTGTACTCTGTGGGCATTGCGTGACACAGGTACACTTAGATTCACACAGGTAATAAATTCATACACGTAAAATAATAAAATATCTTAAATGATCATTAAAATTATGTATAGAAATCTAACAGCCATCATAAAAATCAATATTTCTATTAATTATCAAGGTATAGATGTCACATAAGATTTCTAAGCAAACATGATATTTTGTCAATATTAATATAAGCAACGATAGACAGAGAAAATATTGTCTTTTTTATTACTCACTATAACCTTTGAATGTATTGATTTATAACACACTGATCTAACCTTAGATTTCTACTGGCTCCATTATGAGAGAGGGCCAGAGTAAAGTTTTATAACCTCACACAGGGCCTCCTTCTAAAGTTATGGAACATTGCAAATCCTCTAAAGAAAGAAAAGAAAACTGAAACCTATACCACTTGCATCACATCATTAAGCAATTTAAATTCACATTTTTATGTTTGCCATGTTGTCTGTCATTGGAGGCTGGAGAACCATTGGGTGAAGGCCACTGCTGTTCTTATATCGTAGATATGTACATATCAAAACAATAATAATAGAGAAGATATAGTTGGGGGAGTAATAAGGAGAAACGTCAATGGGGGATGAGTGTGTGGATATGATCAAAATACCTTCTATGAACTTTTCAAATAATCAATAAATTATTAAATAAGAAACATTTTAAGTACATAGGAAATATTTTCATGCTTACTTGTGTATCTGTTCTCACACATATGCTTACATGCCAAGACTCAACAAGGAGGTTGTTCTCTCCTTCCATGCATGTTGATCCCAGGAGTAAAACTCAGGTCATCACATCTGGCCCAGGAATTATTTTCTATCAGTAGATTCAAGTAAACAAATCCCATAAATGCTGTTAGATTGCATTTACTACATGTCCCAAATTTCCATCACCATAATGTAACTCTCTTGTTTACTTGTTTAATGCATATTTCATTTCTGTTGTTCTGAAAATACTCTATGCCAGGTACTTCTGTGTAACTGATTCTATGTGAATGTTTCTCTTGATCCTTTTAGATACTTTCTCCAAATTTCCACATGGCTGTCCTAGGTATGTTCCTAACTCAAAGTGTGGATTATTAATCTTCACTGCCAACTTGCCTCGATTTGAAATTACCATGGATTGGGGCTGGAGAGTTGGCCTAGTGGTTAAGAGCACTGACTGCTCTTGCAGAGGACCCGGGTTCGATTTCCAGCACCCACGTGGCGGCTGAGAGCCATCTTTAACTCCAGTTCCAGGGGAATCCGACACCCTCTTCTGACCTCCGCGGCATTGCACGACATGGGTACAATACATTCATACACATACAAGAATAAATTTTAAAAAATTAAAAAAAAAAAGAAATTAAAAAAAGAAATTACCGTGGACATAGACCTCTGAGTCCTAGTGTGGGAGTACCCAGGGAGGACCCACCTTGCATTTATGTGGAACCTCGGCATTTATCTTCCTTGTTTCTTGATTGCAGATGCAATGGTAACTATCTGATAGAAGCCCTTGCTTCAATGATATCATCATCTATGATTGGCTATATCCTCAAACTGTGAGCAAACGTAAACCCCTTGCTTTCTTTGCTTTTGGTCAGTGTTTTATCACAATATTAAGGAAGCTAATACAAATTCTTTTCATGTCCAGATTAGCATTTGTCTTTATATCAAGTTTAATAATTTACATATAAGAATATTTCCATATTCCCAAACATATTAATAATACAAGTTGATAGTAGTCTTCTTTAAAGAAGCTGCCACTTCATCATCTGGGAAACAAAACTTCCTGAGAACTGTGGCTTGCCAACCTGTCCTCAGTTTTCCAGAAGCTTGACACAGATAGGATTAACTGCTCTGTGACTCAATAAAGATTAGTTCCTTCAAACTATCATGTTTCTGAGTTAGTCTGAAACTCTTCATCTTTTGTAGGTAAGTCAATAAGACACTTAAACAAAAGCATCCTTGTAGTTGTTTTGATGAAGAAATTACAATATATAGGAGCTTTCTTTACTTAAAAACAATACTTATTTCTTTAGCTGTTGTTTTTGGTATACTGATTTTAGAATAGTTTTAAGTTCTAGAAATATTGAACACACTACAGAGAAACTTTCCATGAGTAACTTGCCCCTTGAATGGATGACCTCTGCCTTTTAAACATCCCCCAAACTACTACATTTCCTATAATTATTAAGCCAAAATTGGCATATCATGATGTCCCAAATTATATTGTTCATATTACAGTTGCTTACTCTTGTACATTCTATGGGCCTGGAGAAATATAAAATTAACTATGCCAGCCATTATCGTGTTACATTTGAGTGCTTTCACTCCCCTAAAAATTCTCTATGTTCTATTATTCCTTCTGTTCCCCCATTTCCTGGAAACCACCAATGATCTTACTCTCTCCAAGTTTTTCCTTTTCTGATAATATTAATATTATGTTAGTTATAATCATATTGTATGTAGCCTCTTCAGACTGGCTTATTTATTGGTGATATTCATTTCTTGGTAATACATTTCTGGGTAATATGAAGAGTTTCTACAATGACTTTCACGGTTCAATAGCTGATCTCTCTTCAGTGCCAAATATCCCATTTCCTAGAAACACTTGTTATTTTCCCCATTCACCTACTGAAGGATGCCTTGACTCCTTCCAATCTTTAGCAGTTATGAATAAAACTGTCATAAAGATGTATATTCAAGTTTTGTGGATTCAAGTTTCAGATCATTTGGATAAATGCCAAAGAGGACAGTTGTTAATGGCATCCTAGGTACTTGTTTAGTCTTACTAGAAGCTAAAGCTACCATTTCCACCTTGACTATGTGATGTTCATTGTCATCCTCAATGAAGTTGACCTCCACAACCCTACTTGCTCACTAGTATCTGATGTTATGTGTTCTAAAATTTAGCCATTCTAAAACAGGTGGTATGATGTTATGATTAAATTTTTATTTCCCAAATAGTTTATGATGTTGAAGAAAGAACTTTCCTTAGACTTACTCACCATTTTTATGACTTCTGTGGTAAAATGTCTGTTAAAGTATTTGGTCTAGTTTTTAATCTATTTCTCCCCTTGCTCGTGAAGTTCAAGAACTCTGTATACATGGGGAGAATAATTGTTTAACAGATATGTATTATGGACAAGGTTCATCAAGATCTGTGGATTATCTTCACATTCTCTTTCACAGGACAGAGGCTTCAAATTTTAATGAATCCTGTCATATCATTCATTATATCATGACCACTTCATGCAGTGTTCAACCTGAAATGTCATGAACAGATGCAGGACCATCTACATATCTTCGATTATCATCTAATACATTACATTTTGTTTTTAACATTTATATATATGGTACATTTTAAGTTTATGTTTTGTGAAAGCATGAACTCTATGTCTACATTTATTTTTGTATTTGTCTTAACAACTATTTGTTGAAAATGCTACCTTCTTTCACATTGTATTGTAAAATATCAGATGCATATAATTCTTGGAGTGTATTGTAAGCTCCCTGTTCCATTCCATTGATATATTTGTCAATTCTTTCACCAGTATCACCCTGGCTTACTTAGGTTTTGATATCTTGAAGTCAGGGCTATTAGTGCAGATTTTATGTCAGTTCTTTTGGTCTTTCTATGTAGAGGGTCATTTCTTTTTTTCTTTTTAATCAAGAACAGCTTATTTATTTTCTTTTAATGAGTGCACACTTTATGTCCTCTTTTGGTTGCTGTTTTGATTTTTGACTAAAACTCCCAGTAGAATTTTGAAAATTGATGATGAAAGAGTATAATATTGCCTTGTTCCTGACATTATGTTTAAATCTTAAAATTTCCCATATGTACTATGATGTCATCAATATATTCCTCGGAGCTAGTCTTTACCACATTAAGAATATTTATATTTGCTAATTTACTAAGAATTTTATCATGACTTTTAGATGTTTGTCAAATATTCTGTCTGCATATATTAAGGTATTTTTTTTCTTTTTGTCTATTGATTAACTTGATTTTTAGTTTTGTAAAAAATCTTGTATCTATGGGATAGATTCCATTTGGGCATGGTATGCTCTACTTTACGTATTGCTGAATTTGCTTTACTAGTATTTTGTTAAGAATTTTGTCATATATGCTCACGAGAGGTATTGGTCTACAGTTTTCTCATTATACCTTTATTTGATTTTAGAATGAGGGAAATTATGTCCTCAGAGCTAGGAAACAGTCCCTGCATTTCTATATGCTGAAATAAATTGTGGAGAAATGATATAATGCAATTTTGTCCTTAAATATTTGATAGAATTTAATGATGAGCACATTTGGGACTGTTGCCTTCAGTTTGTGAAGGTTATTACCATCAATTCAATTTTTGTAATAGTTATAAGCCAATTCAAATTGTCTTTTTCTTCTTATACGAATTTTTGGAAATTGTGTCTTTTATGGAATTGGTCCATTTCCTCTGGGTAATAAAATCTGTAAGCAATGAATTGTTTAGGGCATTCATTTATTGTTCTTTTAATGTTTATACAATTTTTATGCTTTCTACTCTTCATTTCTGATGCTAACAACTTGCGGGTTTCTTGTGAAACACACTTAAGCTCAAAGATTCTTCTTTATCAGATCTAAGTTGCTAGAAATCCCAACAAAAGGATTTCTTATTTTTGTGATTTTACGTGCTATTTAGCATTTCCTCTTGGTTCTTCCTTATTTTTCAAAAGCTCCCTTCTTACATTGCCCGCTTCTTCTTGCATGCTCTCTTATCCATTAGGACCTAAGGAACATTAATCACACTTGCTTAAAATTCCAATGTTTGGAATTCCAACATCCCTGCCACCCCTGGATCTAGTTGTGATGCTTGTTTATTACTTCAAACTCTCATCCTTTAGTATATCATGTGAGTTTTTCCTTGGTATATATAATATACTATATAAAAGGAGATCTGCTGTAAATGCTCCTTTAGGAATGTGTAAAGATGGAGGTAGAGAGTATCCTGCAGTCATATGACTAGTTCATGATCTGTCTTTTTCTGAGCCTGCGCCTATAGACTAAATTTGACACTCATTTTCCAGTACTGCCTGTCATGGAGGTGGAGAAGATAGGAATAGTGTGTCTCTTCCTCCAGGACAAAAAAAAAAAAAAAATCAGGAGTCTAGGTTTGGATTAAACAGTTTCTAACAAGTGCAGACTGGTTAAGACTATAATAATAATTTGAATATTTTGTGTTCCTTTAACCCTCCTCCTAAAAGCATGTGAAAATAGTTCTCAACTGTTCATTGAAAGTACCTGGTATAGTTTCTTTAGGTAAAATCCTGACTGGTTACCCTAGAGTTATGAAGTTTCTGAGTTACATTAAGTTCTTTAAAGATGTCTATGGCATTACAGGTTTCCATACTAAGATCAATTCCCTACTGAGGCTGTTAGATCCTGTCTTCTTTGGTGATGTTTTTATTCTCTCTTGGTCTCTTTAATTTGTGAATAACATTTTTTCAGTTACCATACATCTTTTAAGTAACTAAGATGAGTTATTGATTTTTTTTCAGTTTGTCCAGCTTTCTGTTAGGAGAGAATGGCAATTTTCAAGCTTGCTATGATAAAGTGTCAAGGTACCATATGAGAAATCTGCAGTCTTCTTTAACTTTTTAAATAATCCATTTCTTTACCAAAATCCAGAATGTATAATGAGAAGATATACACTTTGATGAAGAATTTTTGACAATAAAGTTAAAACATACTCCTCTGAGTCTAGGGAGATAGCTTAATGATGGATCTCTTACCTAGCACACAGGCATGAGTCCCTTTATACAATCTGCAGCACTGAAAAATAAATATTATGAGACTAAGAACAAAGAATGCAAATTTTTGTAATTATTCAGCACTAGCCCAACTATATATAATTCAAGTTACTGGAAACTTATACTCATGACCATGATTAAATGAATATAGGCTTAGTTTGGGTTCTTTTCAGAAATTTTTTAAATTAAAATAAATTTATGGCAATGTGTGTTTTGTCTGTATATATGTAAGTGCACCATGTGAGTGCAGTGCTCACAGAAGCTGAAAGAAGTTGTCCAGGTTCCCTGGAACTTGAGTTATGGAAGATTGTTATTTTCCATGTGGGCACTAAGGACTGTACTAGGGTCCCTGGAAATAATTCCCAATGCTCTTAACTGCTGAGCCAACTCCCAAGTCGTAGATTTAGTTTTTCTAAAAATAAAACAGAGTTTGTTATTTAAAAAGAAATAATATATAGTGGAAAAACAACTGTATAGATACTAAATTGTAATCTGTAATCAGTTCTTATATTTATGATTATCCCTATTTCCTAGACAATTCATTCATTTGTGCAATTAAAAATATTTACTAAACATCATGAATTGAAGTCTAATGAATGAAAACATACCAGGAATCAAACAGACCAAAAGTTGAAACCTAAAAAAAAAAAAAGTTGAAACCTCTGGGATCTATGTAAAAATCCCTAATAAAATAAATTCCAAGGAAATCTTTGTTTTATTGATTTTTTTATTGTACTGTGAAAGAGAACAAAAGTGAAGCTTGCCAACTGTGGTCTCTTAGTTTGGCCTTGGCTGTAAGCACATCACAGGTGATCAAATGGAGAAAAAACAACTCCCCACTCTCCTGAACTGACGAAGAGGAAACTCTCCTAGGAGGAATTTCAAAGAATATTGGAGTTTTTTGTTTGTTTATTGTTTGCTTTAATAAAATGAGCTCAAAGAAAACTAAGGAAGGAAGGTGCATGCTGGTTTCCATTTAGACGGGAAGTTCTAGATTATCAACAGGGAAGGTCGGGGGCATGAGTGTGTGGCTACTTGACACACTACATTGACAACCAGGAAGAAGAGGAAAATAAATGCAGGTGCAAAGCTAGCTCTTCTTTAGTGAAGTCCAGGATCCCAAGCCAGAGAATGCAGCCATCCACATTCAGAGCAGGTCTTCCCACCTCACCTAACCTAATCAAGAGAATCTCTCACAGGTGTGCCCAGAAGCTTAGAACTCTGATGACTTTAGATCCTGTCCGGTTGGCAACATTAGCTATCATAGAGTGTAAACTCCCCAACTACTGAAGAGGTTTAATTGTAGAAATTTTAGAAAATATACAGAAAATAAAAAGAATAAAATTTAAAATACATGTAATAATACCATTAATAAGACCAGCATTATTTTCATCTGGCAAATTGTTTTGAATATTTCTCTTAGAAAAAGATATTTTGTGAATCATCATTAAACCTGAAATACTTCTGATTTCAAAGGTTGTGTAAGAGTTCACTGAATGATTGCACAGAGAGAGAGAGAGAGAGAGAGAGAGAGAGAGAGAGAGAGAGAGAGAGAGAGAAATGAAAATAAGTGAAATGAATCTCCAAAACTCAAATTTTTCCAGTTGTAATTACTGCCTGACTGATTGCCGGGGCTGGAGAGACGGCCAAGTAATTAAGTGCGCCAACTGCTCTTACAGAGGACCCAGGTTAGATCCCCAGCACCCACATGGCGGCCGAGAACCGTCTGAAACTCCAATTCCAGGAGAACTCCAGTTCCAGGGGAATCCGACACCCTCTTCTGACCTCCGCAGCATTGCACGACACAGGTGCACAAACCTGCATGCAGACAGTACATTCATACACACACATAAATAAATAAAATTAAAAAAATATTTAAGAATTTCTCATGTGTCTATGTAAATATCTAATACAAAGAACTAAAGATCTCAAATTTACTGCTCATTATGTAACCACCCAAAGAAACACATTGGATGCATAAGTTAGGTTCCATTTGGTTCTAAAATCAGTATGTAATGTCAAACTTATGTGTAATAATCTTAAGACATCCTTGAAGAGAGAGCACAGGGAGCATGACTTTTAGTACATTTCCCAAAGCCTGTTTTCTACCAGTATTTAAAAAATTGATGGTTTGCTTTTCATGATATAGCTCAGTTGTTACACTTTGCTTCCATTTAGGCAGCACATTTCAAAAGGTTGGATGCTTTCTTTGCAGTCAGAATAGCATGCTTCTGTGAAATTTTCATTAGAAGAAAATTAAATGGGGATCAATGTGAACAAAAAGAAACCAGGGTTTAGGTCTCCTTTGACATTGCTCGGGAGATGAGGGAAAGGAATGCTCCAGAAAGGAAGGAGCTTTGATGTGGCTTCTGAAAGTCATGCACGAAAAAAGAAGATAGTCTAAAAGATGAGCAGGAATGTAGATGGAGAGCTTGCATAAGACTGTAAGAGGACTTCAACACAAGAAACATTCAAAGAAAAACAGGAAGGAAAACAGGAATAAACCAGGAGAAACTGTAGAGTGATTCTATCTAGGGAATCACAGGAAATAGGAAAAGACAGGGCAAAGTCAAACATTGGTGGAGAAAGACTAGCTGATTTCTCCAGGGAATAAATCTGGAGGCTCGGATAATCTTGCAATGAACTTCCAGAGACCAGGCCTTCCCCTTGTCACTGTGAGGGAAGCTGCCCCTGAGCCTCGCTTCTTATGATTCTGAGCATACTCACTTCTCCAAGCATCTGGCATATCTTCTAACTGAACTTTGACTCTTGGCTCTTCTTGAAGCACTCTCCCACGTGCACCTCAGAAGGCAGTGTCACGGAGCACAGTCACTGCCTACAACACAAAATGCTAAAGTTTTCAAAAGCACCCTATCCTCAGAGAATCTCTCAGGATGATAATGTGGCCTGAGGAGACCCCCAGTCTTCTCTTCTTAAACATTGTTATCTGCTTCCTGATTGAAGTCTATTGTCTGTGTCCATACTCTAGGATTTTCCCTAAACCAATTCTCTGTGGTTGATGATGTTTTAGTCATTTCAATTTGACTACAATTTTTTAATATGTTTGTTTGGTTGGTGAGCACTGGATTTAGTGTCTTATACTTATAGGTTAACTATACTTCCTACCACAAATTCCTGAGCCTTAAGAGTTCATTATAGATGCATTCACAGTCCAGAAGCAGCTATAGTCAAGGAGAAAATTCAAGACCAGGATTAAATTAGAAACATTTGGAGCCCTGAACTTAAAATAATATATTAACATATATAGCTGTGGACTAAAATAAAATTAATATTAACTTATTAGCTATTAATAATAAAATATATAGTGAAATTTCAACATAGTTATTCAAGGTTTTCTGTTTAAAAATACCTGGGAAGATTCATTTAAGTTGGACTATCTTGAACTTTATGATAGCCTTGCTTTGTAGTACCCTAAGGATGCTCTGGGATCAAATAAGCCAGACTTAGTATGGGGCTCATGCATTTTAAATGAATAGCAATGAGAATATTAAGTGTGGCAGCAGCTGTGAGCATGGGATGGGCGACAGAAGAAACGAAAGGAGAGTGGGAATCAAGCTGACTTAGAAAGGAACTGATTAGAAAGCTAAGAGCAAGGGAGAGGCTTAAGCATGCCTGGATTTGAAATTGAATGGCTGTGAACAAGTACTGACATTATAATGCGACTGTCAGAAAGCAATGAAGAAGAGAGTGCAAAGGTGGAGGAAGAGGAGGAGAAACAGAAGGAAAAGAACAACAATAATATTATTATTATAGTTAACATTTATTGAGTACTTACAAGGTGCCAAGAACACTTCTAAGCACTTTATTTGCATTTCTTCAAATATCTTGGCATGTGATCACTCACCAGAGAACTAGACTGCTTTATATGAACATATTTATGGCCGAACATATGTTCTTTGCATTCACTTCTGCATATATGGGATCTTCACAGAATTGTATGGCTATATTTCTCTCATCTACATGGTGACATTTAAATGCTTTAGGAGCCTGGGTGGATTGTTCTGGCCACATGAAATATAACTCATCCAGAGCAGTTCTTATTATATGAGTTAAATTGTGTAAATCACTGCAATGACCAGAAGCAATCTGTCTTCAATTACTGGCTTCAAAGGGCTGAATATTAGGTTAGATCTGCATGAAGTGAATGTGCCCATCCATGTGTTCGGGCTGGCTTCTGTGGACCACTGTACATCCATAGTTAACACACGAGGTTATATCTGTGAGTGCAGACAAAAACAATTCATTATAAAGGACTTCCAGTCATTTTTCTTCATTTCTCAGTCCCCTTCCTCCCGTTTCTTATTAAGTAACTGTTAGTTAGCTTGGATTCTATGTGTGAAATGTACCAGGCAGTTAACATGTCCCAAACAAGCCCAAGTTTTAGAGTCAATTGAAGACACAATGCTGCGGTAACACAAAAGAGAAAAGACCCTGTCCCTCTCCCTTCCTCTACTACCCCCCCCATAGAAGATAGGAATTTACAAAAGATAGATATCCTACTCTAGGTAATTCATTCTACAAATCTGGAATCCTGCCAAGACCAGTAATTTGGGGATTGTTTCCTTTTACTTTTTCCGGTGACAGTGATCAGCACTGGGGTCTTGTGCTGAGGATCAAAGTAGATGAATATTTTACCAGGTACATCTCTGCTTTTGGATTTTTGATGGCAAATAATATGATGTAGATCAGGCTGGCCTCATTTGAAACTGATTCAAATTTGCCTTAAATTTTCAATCCTCCTGCTTCATTTTCCTATGTGCTGAGGCTACAAGCACATAACATACCTAGATTCATCATTTTAATGAGAAAATGATAATGCATTACATTTGAACAGCAAACCACTAATCATTTTCATTGCAAACCAAGACATTTACACAGCCTATGAGCATGTAATAATAGAAAGAAAATATTGAGGCTGGAATTGAAGAGCTCTGGCTGCTCTTGCAGAGGATGACAGGTCAAATGCCAACACTCACAGGGCAATGAATAACTGCTTTTAACTTCAGTTCCAGGTGATCTGATGCCCTCTTCTAGCTTCCAGAGGCATTGCATGTACAGGAACTCAAGCAAAACACCCATACACATAAAATAAAAGTAAATAAGTCAAAGGTTTTCTTTATTTAAAAAAACATATCAAATTAATAAGAATATACTAGTCCTCAAGTTAAATATTTTAGGAAATATGTACGGAAGTATAATATAAATAGTATGATACTAAAAATTCACAATAAAAATAAAATGATTTACAGCATTATCTTTTCAGTTAAACCAAAGTCCATTTCTTTATCAAGAATAAAACTTAATATAGGAGACCTCTATGAGGACCCACGCTTTGGAGATTCCTAACCTCCATGCTTTGGCCATTTGTGCCCTTTTCTGTTCCTGGCCCTCTGTTTCATGAGGGAGCATTATTAGTGAGAGTCGACAGGTTCATTAGTATCTTTTTATTTCTTGTTTTACACTGTGTGACACTTAGGTCTAGAGGTTGCATTGTAGATGTGGCTCTTAGGCTTGGGCAATTCACAGACAATGTCTGTGTGTGACCAGTAATAGTGGTACATTGTAATAGTCTCCACTGCAAGTGCACTGCAAGTGGCCATGGAGGCCAGAAGAGGGCGTACGATCCTATGGAACTGGAGTTACAGATGGATGTTAGCTGCCATATGGGAGCTGGGAATGGGACCCAAGTCCTTGGCAAGAGCAACTTAGTGCCCTTAACCACTGAGCCATCTCTTTAGCTCCTCATTTTTTATTTTTTCGAGACTTATCTACATTGCTTTCCATAGGAGCTGCACGAGGTCCCGATCCCACCAGCAGTGAATGAGTGTTCTGCTTTCCCCTCATCCTCTCCTTCATTTGGTAGATTCATACTCTTGATCTTACCCAGTCTGACTGGGATAAGATGAAATCTTAAAGTGGTTTTAATTTGCATCTCCCTGATTACTAAGGATCTTCCTGTGCCCCTTTTCTAAGCCTAGGGAACAATCTGCGGAAGAGAGGGCATGATAGAATGTAAGGGCTTCGATTGGGGTTAATGGTGAAACTACAATAATATAGACTGGACACTCATTTGATCAACTTGATTGAACATACAAGCCCCCCCTGCTGGATGGTGGGACCCATGAGCTGTGTGGGTTTGGGCACAACTGCTTGCAAATTGGTTTTACATGAAGGATGCTTGTACTCACAAATTATCACCTATTGTTAAAAAAAATGAAAACAAAACAAAACAAAAAAGCAGAGAAAGATGCAGAAAACTTATGGCAGAATGCACGATCTGCGATGGGTAGGGGTGGGGTGGGGGGGAAGGGAAGGGGATATATGCCTGAACTGAATTGGAAAATGATGTATGAAATACACAAAGCATCAATAAAAATAAAAAAAAGATTTAAAAAAGATAAAAATAAAAAAATCTAAAGCTGAACCTACCATTTGACCTGGTCATACCGCTTCTTAGCATATACTCAAAGGACTCATCATACTGCAAAGACACTTATGCATCCAAGTTTATTGCTGCTCTTTCACGGTAGCTAAGAGATGGAAGCAACCTAAGTGTCCCTCAACTGACAAGTGAATAATGAAAATGTAGTACATTTACACAATGGAGTTTTACTCTGTGGTAAAGAAAGATGAAATCATGAAATTTGCAAGTAATTGGATGCTAAGTGAAGTAACACAGACTCAGAAAAACAAATGATGTATGTTTACCTTCACTTGTGGATCCTGGCACCAAATCATTATATGTGAGTATGTATCCCTATGTAGCTGCAAAGACCAGGAAAATGGAGAGGAATCAGGGAGGTAGAAGGAAAGAAGGAATCTGAGAGAGAAGACTAGTAGGAGCCAGGTGTTACTAAGGGAGAAATGGATAAAATCGGGGTACTTAAATGGAAGGGGGGAAAAGAAGGTTATGCAAGGAAATTTGGGGATAAAGAGAAAGAAAGAGCTCATGAAAGGTGTGAATAGGAGACTTGTATTATCAAAGGATAAATGAGTAATATGGGGACAATTCAAATCAGGAAGGCACTAAAGGAGAGTTAGAGAGGAGAGGAGAGGAGAGATAAATAATGCCTAGCTAGTATCAAAAACAAAAGAGAATCATATTAGCTTAACAATCCAATGACAAATTACACATATAATATCTCTACATGAGTCCATGTGTATAAATTTGTTTTCAATCATGGGAAGTTTTTGTTTTTCCTTGTATTACAACTGGGTGTAATAATCTGGACCCATTTTTAATTAACAGGGTTGACTCTATATAAATATAAATCTAAGTGTGTCATTAGTATGTCAATACATGTAATGACTACATCATTATCACAAGTATACTAGCACTTCATATATTTACCATTTGCTAGGAACAAAAAAATTCATCTCTAAAATTATTTTGAAATATTCAACTGGTTGTCAACCCTATTCATCCTCCTCTTACCCAGCTTCTTTGTTTTTAATTTGTTCCTCTGTATATTTTGTTTGTTTGTTTGTTTGTTTGTTTGTTTTGGTCGTCTTAACAAAGGGTCCCCCTGGAACCCCATCTGGTCTGAAACTCAATATATAGACCATATGCAGCTCAGTCTCTAGGAGATCCACCTGCTTATGCCTCTTGAGTGCTGGAATTAAATGCATGTGCCACCGTTCTCTGCTGTACCCAGCTTCTTTATTTTCCTTTAATTTTTTTTTGGGGGGGGTCTTTTTCTTTTGTTTTGCTTTGCTCTGCTTTGCTTTGAGACAAGGTCTCCCTGTAGCCCCAGCTGTCCTGAAACTCACTCTGTAGACCAGACTGGTCTTGAACTCACAAAGATCCACCTGCTTCTGCCTCCTGAGTGCTAGGATTAAAGGCTTGCACCACCATTCCAGGCCCAGCTTCTTAAATGTAGTTTGATAAGGTTATACCACAGACTGTGACATCACAAAACTTTGACAACAGTAAATTTTTCTGAAGACAAAACTACTAAAAATTAATTTTAACTCAAATCCACTATTCCAGAGTGTTACTAATCTGTACTGTGTCACTTCACTCTAGTCTGGCTTCTGAATTTCTGAATAAACACACACAAACACACACACACACACACACACACACACACACACACACGCACTTTACCCTACACATGCAATCATGCCAAGCTCATAGGCTCAGATTCAAGCATATTGGATGGTCTGAAATGCAGTATTTGTACTGTGTACTGTGTGTAAAACATTTTCTGTTCTTTTAGCATAGTGTTATAATTACAGAAAACAAAGACTTTTAATGATTTCCTGCTGCTATTCCCAAGCATGTAGCAAAGTGTCGTATAACTTGATTTTATTGTTAGAATACTTGACTGTAAACATTGTCATTTTTTTTATAAATTTGTCATTTAAGTTAAAAACTTCAGTTTCACTAAATTAATTTTTGTTTAAGTTTATATAATAATATCCAACTATCTATAAAAAGTGGTTCTAACCATACTTTTGGTATTTGTGCTACATGTTTATACAAACTGGTGTTGTATTTAAAATTACAAAATAAAATTATTAGTAAACTTTTTAAAATTAAATTTATTTTGATCGACATATACAAATGTAAAGTTGCAAAAAATATATAAAGTTGCACATATTACAAGGGTCACATGATGCTTCATGCATTGTTTAAAGCTTAAATCTAGCCGGGTGTGGTGGCGCACGCCTTTAATGCTAGCACTTGGGAGGCAGAGGCAGGCAGATCTTTGTGAATTCAAGGCCAGCCTGGTCTACAGAGTGAGTTCCAGGACAGCTGGGGCTACAGGGAGACCCTGTCTCGAAAAGACCAAAAAAAAAAATAATAATAATAATAATAATAAAATAAAATAAAAGCTTAAATCTATTGAACATTTCTATGTCATTAAACATGTATAAATTCTTAGGGGTTAAAACTTCCATAGTTCTTTCTTTGAGGCTTTTGAAAGGCATGCAACATTACATCAAAATTCATCCTACTATAAAATTGTATATCAAAGCATTGTGCTCTATGAAACTACAACATGATATTTGTTTATCAGTTTCAAGGTAAAAGTTTGAACTTTTAAAAATGTTGAAAATGTTCAAATTCCCATTCTATTATGTATTCAGCCAAGACTTAATTCTTTTTCCAGTTATTGTCTCTAGGCCAATGTACATTATTAGCAGCACTAAATGCACCAATAGGTTAAGAAAAAAAGTACATGTAGTTAGGAGGTAAAGTGGTAGATTGGGGAACTGGAGAGATGGCCTAGTGGTTAAGAGCGCCGACCGCTCTTACAGAGGACCCGGGTTCGATCCCCAGCACCCACATGGCGGCCGAGAACCGTCTGAAACTCCAATTCCAGGAGAACTCCAGTTCCAGGGGAATCCGACACCCTCTTCTGACCTCCGGGGCATTGCACGACACGGGTGCACAAACCTGCATGCAGACAGTACATTCATACACATACAGAAATAAAATTAAATTAAAAAAAATTAAAGAAAGTGGTAAATTGGGAAGGACGGGGGGAATTTGATCAATACCTCAAATTATACCTTTGCTTCCTCTAGAATTATCAAATTCTCTATAAAACTGTTTAAATTTTTAAATTGCAGTTTTTAAAATTATAAGGGACAAATATATATCAAAGAATTGTTTTAAAATTTTTAATTAAAAACATGTTTTATTTTTATTTTCCATATATGTTTATATTAAATACAAATTTTCTTTTAATATTTTCATTTATTTTATTTAATGTGTATGAGTGTTTTTCCTGAATGTATATAAGTGCACCATGTATATGCAATCCCTGTGGAGGCCAGAAGGAGGCATCACATCCCCCTGGAACTGGAGTTACAGACTGTTGTTAATCGCCATTTTTATGCTGAGTCCCAAATCCAGGGCCCTGCAAGAGCAGCCAATGTTCTTAACTTCCCTGCAAACTCTCCAGCCTCTAAGTACCTACTTCCCATACCTAGAACTACAGGAAAATTTCTCAGGTAGAGTGGGATTATGAGTGGAAAAGTTGTTAAGAGAATCTTCTGTAGAACAGTTGAAGTTATTTCTCTTTTCCACATTACCTTCATTGACCATTTCCTTTCCATCTCTCCTGTCTATTGTCTTACCCATTTTATTTTTGACTCAGCTAGTTTCTATACATGTATGAATTTCCTTTCAAGGGAACTTCAACTTACACATATAAATGAAAACCTACATTATTTGCATTTCTGTGAATAATTGATATACCTCACACAAAGTCCCCTCATAAATTACAGAATTTCAGATGGCAAGATAACATTAATTATGTATCTAAGCTACAGATTTTTTTATCAATTTATCTATAGATAGGAAACTAGACAGATTCTAGAACATGGCTCTTGTGAATTGTGCTTTGGTAAGCATGTTAGCATGTATATCTCCTCAACAAACCAATGTCAGTTGTCTGGCACTGTAATCAATAGTAGGATCCATGGATATTATTATAGTTCTAATTTGGATTTTTGAGGAAATTCCATAAACTTTTGTATAATGATATTATTAATTATTATATATCACTATCCTTTGTGAACCATAGATTCAATTGTTCTCAATAAAGCAAAGTGTTAGCAAGACAATTTCAACACCATATAAATGAGTTTATACAACATGATCCAGTAGGATTTATCCTAGAATGAAAACATGATTTAACACATACATGGATAAGTGCAATACAGTTCACTGATAGGAAGAAAGATAAAATCCACAGTCGCCACAATAGATAGGATAAACAACATTCAATAAAATTCAGTCCCCAGACTGAACATGGTGGTAAACATATGCATTTCCATTATTTAGGATTTTGAGGTGGGAGGATCATCATTTCAAATGCACAGTAAGACCTTGTCTAGAAAAATGACTATCTAGTTAAGATAAGGTCATTTCATAAATTTCATTCTTCCCCAAGTAAAATAGAAGCTTATAGATGAAATAAAGCTGAAACAAAAAGTAGAAACAAACTAAAATAGTCATGTTTTTTCATTACTTGTAGAAATCAAGGCTGCTAATGAATGATATAAAGGAAATAATTTTAGATGTCCCAGTCATTTAGCCAGCATAACAAAAATAACAACTTACCCAATCCTTGCCCCAACATCCTTCTAATTAAGAGAAATCCATTCTGAAGTTGTGGGTTTTCCTTCCAATTTCAATTTTACAAATTTAAGAAAGAATTTTGTTTTGATCATCCATAGGTAGTTACATATTGCTTGCTTATACTGACAGAGACCAGCTGGGGGTCAGTAGAAGGATGAAAGGCTGACTACCAAAATACCCCAGTATTCCCAAGGTCAACTGCTTAAGAATCTTAGGGAACCACCTGGTCCAACATTCAAGGACTCTAGCATCAGGTACCTGGTCATCTCTATGGCCATCTCTCAGAAGTTCTATCCTAGATCCCAGGCAAACTTGGGGCTTAATATTGATTTTGTTAGTTGAACTGCCTTCTATAATTCATTCTCTTAAACTGGTCTAGCATTTAATCCATGATCAACATTATAAAGACATGTTTTCAATATGGAAGTAGTATTACCCTTTGATTTAACAGGACACACAAGGTCTGACCTGGAGACTTCATCTTCCCTTCCCATCTATTTGCAGGCCCCCTGCTTGGCTTTATGGTCCACAGAGCAGCAGAGTTGGTGACAAAACGGTCTTTTTCCTTTTTTCCACCTCTTCTTCCTAATTCCTTGCCAATGTCCCAATTTGACTATTGACTCATCCTTCAGAACTCATGTTAAATAATGCTTTTGTAGGAAAATCCTCAATTCCCAGGCTTTTAGTCCATCTCTCTTGCTTTAAGTCACTTTCTTCAGCACTTGAAGGTTTTAAGTGCTTAAGACTACTCAATCTCCTTTCATGGTGGTTTTATTCCTCAATACTTTTGTCTTTTGGTTTACACTTTTGTTTGTATGTTTCTCACTTTATTACATAGTTCATGCATTAACTCTAAAACTTATGAGACTCAGTAATCATAGCTTCTCAATTTTCCTTAATTTTTCCTACTTAATATGAGTCTGACATTTTCTAATTAATAATGAGTAAGGCTGGAGATGCAGCTCAATTGTATAGTGCTTGCCTAGCATCTGCAGGGCCCAGGGTCCAGTCACATGAACCACAAAAATATATAACAGTAATAATGATAATAACAATAATAAGAAGAGAGTAATGTATGACCTAGCCTACCCCATGTAATGGTAAAATCTGAACCTACTTTCATGCTTCCCTTACTTCTAGGTCCCTGATATAGGTTTTCTGCTTATGTAAGTAATCAGCATCATATTGATAATGAAACCTACATTTTTTAGACTCTCCAATAGCTATAGAACATATTACTGCTCTTCTCCAAATTGAAAATTCTGTGTCACTCACCTCTCTCTAGGTTTGGATAAAGGGAAAACTTGTTATCTCCTGCTATGATAATGTGCTTCTTCCGTCTAAATAAATAAAGGGTTTTAAAGGCCCTCCGGTGGGTAAATCTGTTCTTCTGGAGATTGACTAGGCACAGATCCTCCATTTGGGCAATAAGGATAACACTTATTGTGTTGTATCATCAAAACTACCCAAGGCAGTAGTATCCCAGAGCATTGCTGTTTGTTCACTTTATGCTCAGTGAAGTTTGGGTTACATAATATTTGTATTATGCCATGGCAACCTAGTGAGTCACACTCTACATTATAGGCCACTGTACTTGTGTCCATGATTAGAGCACACTGTCGTCAAAACCAGGATTGAGGCAGGCTGAGGGAATCTTACCAGCATTCATTTTCCTGCACTTCATGATACCCACCCACAGCATTTGCCCAAGTTACTCAAGCAGCAATGGAATTCTTGCAATGCATTTTCATTATATGTTGCAATTGCCACAATTTTGAAGTTGTTTCAAATTGAATAAATTTAAGAACCCTGGATCTCTGACAGCATCTATATCATCATTTTATCAATAAAATATTTGCAATTCTGCCTAAGTATTGGATGACAGCAGGACATGATTTAGCCAGCTGTGAAGACAGAATGCCCAGTACAGAAAAGATTTTTTTCTAACTTCCTGATTGCTTTTCTGTATTGCTTCTTATGAAACTTGGTATCTTCCGCAAAATTATATCTCTATTCCTTACATTACAATACAGCAATATATGCATCAGTTTTAGTACATTATTCATTATGCCTGTTAAGAATAGTGGTTAATGTTTTATGGGGTGGAGAAATGGCTCAGCAGTTAAGAGCACTGGGTACTCTTACAGAGGCCTGGTGTTCAATTACCAGTACCCACACGGTGGCTAACAACTGCCAGTAAGTACTCCAGTTACAGGGGATCTAATGCCCTGTTCTGACCTTCGCATGTAGTGTATGACATAGGTTCACTTACATATGTGCAGGCAAAACACATGTGCACATAAAATAAGCATAAATAATTTTAAAATAATTGTATAATTTTATATAGTCATCTGCTCAATATTTATTTATTTATTGTTTTTCTTTTATTTTTACCATGTATTAACAATGTAAGCTGTTTTCCATTACTTGGTATAAGTAACCAAATTAGAGTTATTTTAAAATATTTAACTTCAAAATTCAAGAAATGATATAAGGAAGCACATCATGTAATCCAGCAGAAAAAGAAGTCTAACAACTGTTTAATGCTGGAGAAATTCAAAGAAAAGTTATCAATGAAATTCGAAGAAAATACAGAAGATTTGAAAGACAGATAGGATTTATTTAGAATGTGAGATTTTCAAAGGGGAGAAAATAAATTATGTCAATAAAATATATTATATGAATATACAATAAGGGGAAGGAATGTCTGGGTGTAGTGAAATGAAATGAAAAAGGAGAACAGGTTATGTTAGAATTCAGATTTAATTACAAGAGTATTTGGATGACTTGTACTAAAAGGTAGAATATTTAATGCAAAAATATGTCACATTTTCCATGTGTTATTATAGAAAAATTGTGTCAGTGAACCATATAGCAAAATGACTTTTAGTGATGTTTCAGTAAAGCCTTTTGTTTTTATTTAATTTTTCATTCTGGGATTGAACTCAGGTCCTTGCACATGCGAGGCTATTATCCTACCACTGAGCTACCCTCCAGTTCATTAACATATGTTTTTAGTGCCAGGCATGGTAGCACACACCTTTAATCCTAGCACTTGGGAGGCAGAGGCAGGCATATCTTTGTGAGTTCAAGGCCAGCCTGGTCTACATAGAGAGTTCCAGGACAGCCGGATCTACAGGGAGACCCTGTCTCAAAAAAAACCAAAAAAAGAAAAGACATGATTTTAGATCACAGATCCACATCTTTATTGTGGTGAAAAATTGGGTTATAATTTATCTATTCAAAGACTCTGTTTCTTTTTTTTGTGTGTGTGTGTGTGTATGAATGTACTGTCTGAATGCAGGTTTGTGCACCCGTGTCGTGCAATGCCGCGGAGGTCAGAAGAGGGTGTCAGATTCCCCTGGAACTGGAGTTCTTATGGCATTGGAGTTACAGACGGTTCTCAGCCGCCATGTGGGTGCTGGGGATTGAACCTGGGTCCTCTGCAAGAGCAGTCAGTGCTCTTAACCGCTAGGCCATCCGTCCAGCCCAAAGACTCTGTTTCTTATTGTCATTTGAAGAAATAAGTAGATTATTGAGTTAATATCATATTACACAAAAAGCTATGAGAATAGTTATATATTTGTTATTTATTAGCAATGCATATTATGTCACACCGATAGATTTCCAAAACAGTATCTGGCACCTAGCAAGCAACCATCAAGTTTTGTTTCATTGAATGAAGAATTATTTCCAAAATTATCATTGATCATTCAACCCTTTTTAAATTAAAAACGATATTTCCTGAACAGGTAGATGATTTAAGATTATCCAAGCAAACTATCCCCTTAATATAAAATAAATGGGATGCAAATTGAAGTAATGTACTTTAACAGCGTAATCTTCAATTTCAAATTTCAAACATTAAACAAAGTAACTTTAAGAAAAGCAAAATTAGCTATGTTGTTGAGTATTTCAGTTATGCTATGAGGAACTTTGTAAGTTCCAAAGACATATCTCAGAACCAAGAATGATACCAGTAAGTCACACTCCCTCGCAAAGCACCAAGAGTATTACACAGATATTTAGTTCAGCATTAAATATGCAATCGCAAATGTTCCTCAGTGCCTCAAGTCCATTCTCATTAAACAGTAAATTAACTATGCTTAACAATATTTTATCATTTTGAGTCAAAATGTACAAATAAATATGGAATTAACTATTGGCAACATGTTACTTGGCTTTCACATATATTTCCTGGTAATGGTAAAATGGTAGCCTATAAATGTATGACAAATTGATGAAGATATCTGGTAATTAAATCAGCTTTCTGCATTTCAAATATCAGTGCAAAGAGGGCCAGATGGTGAAATTTAAATCTGCATGAGTATTGACTTTTAATGAAAACACTTACATGCTCTTCAAGGCCACAATTAGTATAGCTTCGCTGCTCTCCTCCCTTAGTGCTAGGACCTTGTTACACTGACCTCTTGTGTCAATAATACCAGCTTGAGGTTCACATGCAAATACACTCATAGCAAGCAACTTCCCCTGTTAGTTAGGAAGGTTAATCAAGGAAAAGTCCTTGGTAGATGCAGTATATTCAATTTTAAATTGAAAAGTCCTCTAGATATTAAAGTTTGGAGGGAAAATATTTGCTAACCCTATAAAATTGAATTAGCATCAGGCAAGGGAAGTGGCCCTGCATATTTCATACATGAAAGAAAAATATTTGGTACCCATTCAATTTTTTGCTCATAAATCTTGCCTCAGAAATTTTGCACATATATGAATGGAGACAAAGCATTAAATTAATCTAATATTATTCCAATACTTTGCCATCCTTTTTCCCAGAGCCCATTTTTTGCTCCTTTAAATAAGTGAGAATATGTAGGCCACAGAACAGCAATTTTCAGACTTTTTGTGTTTCATCAACAGCTGCTACTCAGAGCTGCTGGAGAGAGATGGATGTCTGTTCTACAAATGGTTTTGCGTTAGCTATATTAGTTTTCTTGAAATCTCAAGTAACAAATCAGAATGGCCTTTTATTCACATTCTTGGTGCAAGACTGAACATTATAATTTTCAGAAGTTACTCCTCAATATGTACTTTCAGAATATCAAAATAAGAAAGAACTGCTAGTCCAGCAGTAGTTCTACAAGAAAGCTTGCATTTAATATGCTTTGGGAATCATCAACTCTTTTTTTTCTCATCACTAGCACACAAAGGATCTCATATTTATTGTTTTCAGTGCAACTCTGTCTTCAATAGGATCTTCAGATTTACTCTTGTGGCTTTTGATATCCACCCTGTGCAGAAAATGGCTGACTAAGGTGTTCAACTGTGGGAAACTACGAGAAAGAATTGCAGCTTGATATTGGGAGGTAACAAAAGTTGAATTTTGATTAAGTACAGAAAAACGAGTGTTATCAGGATCTCCTTCTTACTTTCTTTGGCTCCCTGGTCCTTCTGATCTTCATCAAAAGAATTCAGACAGCAGAGCACAGTGGGGGACATCAGTAGAGATTGTCATAGACTAATATGAAGTGCTCTCAAGTCTGAGTGACAAGAGGCTAAAAGAAACATGACTGAGTAAAAACTCTCATGAGGAGAGACTGGACCATGACTATTCCTGATAATTGCTCTGACTTACATTTTTAGATAAGCTTTGTAGTGTTTCTTAAGGTTTCTGAAACTAATGGGTTCCTGAGGGGTGTTTTCCTGACCAAGTGATTGACAGAACCATTTGGATTAACACTTCAGGGAGAGTAAAATATGTTTCTATTCTTTTTGTCTTTTAAAGTCAGGGTCTCCATGCAGCTCCAGCTCTCCTGGAACTCACTTTGTAGACCACACTGGCCTTGAACTCACAGAGATACACCTGCTTCTGCCTTCTGAGTGCTGGGATTAAAGGCACGTGCCACCATGCCTGGCTATGTCTCTATTCTTTACCATAAATTCTCCAAATATATGTCTGGAGTACCTTACTAGCCTTGTAGTGTCTCAGTACCTTTGGAGTTAGTTTAGAATATCCTGTGTCCATCTTTAGCCAGAGACATGACTCAGATTATATTCTACTGAGTAGTAATGAACTCCTACAGATACAGTTCCTGATTTTACAAACTGCTAATTATGAAAGGGGTTTATTCTCAAAGATTTCAAGCCTACCAATATCTAAATGGTTCCGTAACATAAGGATGCTAATTACAAGTGGAGAAGGGAAAAAAAGGAGGTAGTATATAACATATGGGAATGTAGTACTAGAGGTCAAATTCTCTGTAGCAGAACAAATTTTCTAGAACATGTGCCTCTCTTTACCATATGACAAGATAAGTAACTCAACCTCATTTATAACAAAAAGTAGCAGGTCAGATGTTTTAGGTTGGTTCAAGAAAGGAGCTGACAGAACACTACCCTTCAGAATGAGCTTTATTAGGATAGAGAATCTCACAATCCCGAGGGGTCATGTTCAAGACAAAGTTGTAGAGAATTAGAAGAACATTAGGAGAGAGAGCTATGGTATATATAGCATGACAGTGGTCCTGAAGCTGACAAAGTCTTCAGAGAGAACTCAGAGAACAAAGGGAATTGCTTGTTTATGGTGGCTTAGCCTACATGGCCCCCTGCATACATAGAGCAGTTACTAGATCGTACTATAATTTTACCTTGCAGGTACAAGATTTAAAGGCTAGACATGCTTTTTTCAGCTGAGATATGTGAGCTCTAACCTTAACAGAGGGGCTGTGATCTGTATGATGTTGGGGAGACCTGACTTATGGAAGAAAGAGGCAGCTTAAAAGGTACTATGATCAGACATCTCCCTATTCCAGAGAAAGAATCAACCAATTCTCTGGAGTTGGTGCCTAGTTAATTATGGGAGATAAAGATCAAGAAGTATGTGGATTCCAGTAGCTGCAAAACAAGGAACCAGGGAGTCAAACCTTCATCCATTGTAACCTCAAATACCTAGCATATCTGGACAGTAAGTTACAACGAGTTTTCTTACACATTACCTCATGTGGGGTTCACAGAACTTTTATAATGTGGATTCTAGGATTAGGTTTATTCCTTCACAGGTAAAGGAATAAATCTTCCTAGAGTGAAAGGAAACACACTGGAAAGGCTGCAGCCAATAAATGATACAATCAAACTCTTATTCTGGGCTTTGATTTGAGACTCCAGGGTCTTTCTCTTGTATTATTGCCTATCTGGGAATTAGTTTGTTTCTAAGGCCTTGTCTGTATAAACGAATTTTGATGAAACACTGATGGGTTTTCTAATATTGGAAATTGAATTTGACCAATTGACTTTTTCATTCATCCTGATTCTGATTCGGTAGAAGTGTGAATCTGTTGGGGCTGAGTGGAGGTTTACTCATGGAAAACACTGACCCCAGAGATTATTCTCAGTCTGTGTGCATCATTTCAGAGGCAAACACAGGCAGTTAGTTTAGCTGTCTCATCCCAGATCAATTGAGAGGCAGAGTATGAGACCAGCATTGTCTAGAGGAGATGTTCTCAAGGCATGGTCTCCAGATCATTAACAGTAACATTTCCTGGTAAGGTCAGACATGCAAGCCTCAGACCCTATCACATATCTGGTATATCCCAAAGTCTTGGGGTGACACCTAGCCATCTGGGATCCACGGAGACTTCCAGGTGATTGTGATAAACATTAAGTTAAAGAAACACAGAAATGGAATAAAGATTTACAAAATCATTAATTTTAAACCATGTGCTTTGCCATATTTGGTTTGGTATTTATATTTCTGAGAAAGTTATGGTTGTCTAATAAATCTTTCATAAATTATTGAAGGAATGATAATATGTTGTATGTATTGGCAGTATCTATTCCTTTTAAAGTTCACATATATTTGTATGTTTTATATTTTCAAGCTCCAGAGCTTTCTTTGGAACCTTGAGAGAATTTTTAATATGTATATTATCTGGCTGCTAATGGCCTGTGTTTAGAAATTAATAATTGGTATACTTATGTCCTGGGAGTGGTACAGGAGAAGAAATATGATTTGGACATGGCCTCAGAAAGAACAAATATAGTTAAAAGAACTACTGAAATTAAAATTCATAAGAAATATGCAAAACCGAATAATGAATAAGAAACTTCAGGGTTATGCATTTTTCACTTAGATAGTACTATTGATCTATAGTCACTGAATGTTACTGAATGTACTTCAAAGTGGGCTCTAAAATGCTTAAGGCAATGGAACTAGATTACCTAAACATTATGGTTTCAAAACTGAAACACGGGGCTGGAGAGATGGCCTAGCAGTTAAGAGCACCGACCGCTCTTACAGAGGACCCGGGTTCGATTCCCAGCACCCACATGGCGGCCGAGAACCGTCTGAAAGTCCGATTCCAGGAGAACTCCAGTTCCAGGGGAATCTGAGACCCTCTTCTGACCTCCGCGGCATTGCCCACATTTGCTTTACATAAAATCTGTAGAGCAAGAACTTTGGGATTGACACATACAAATGTTCTCTATAATTTCTCTGTTGTACAGTATCACCTTGTAGCATTCTCTTTAAGATGATTTAACGTAAAAATTAAGTTTGCTTCCCAAGTTAATCATATATAGTCACCCAAAACAACATGGGTGAATTTGATGAAATCTGTGCCTTGACTCCACCCTATAGTAATGTATAATACAACTGTCTTCTGGAGACTCATACGCTAAAAAAAGGGGGGGGGGGATACAGAAAGACATGAAACCTTTTCATCAAACCCTTGCAATTCAAATCTTAAAACTAACTATGGGAAAAGATTTGTTTGTTCCAACAGGACAAAACGTCACCAACTTAACAGCTGAGAAAGAAAAGATACAGGTTTGCATTGAGTAGGATGTACCAAAAAGTGGCAACGGAAAGGCTGACCCGTCTGAACATCCAAAGGAAGAAAAGCCTCAGATTGCCATAAACATCGAACCCCTCTGTGGATCCTACATGTAACAACTAGTTATAATGAGTCCTAATGAAACTTACCTTCTAGGTGCCACAAAGGTTCTGATATGAGAGACTTTCTTGCCTTCCCCCCCATAGAACAAGGAGAAATATGACAATGATGAGGTCGTTCCCCAACTGTAAATTGGAGACAACTATTGTAGAGGTAATCTCTTATAAAACCGGTAAAACTGCTTTCTTTAATTGACTACTAGACATGGGAACTGTGGAAGGGATTACTCTCTGTTCAGAACCAAATATAATACTAAAGTCCTAGGGCTATGCACTCAGTCAAAATATATTAATACAGGAGCTCTGACATCAGCAATGGATTGTTCTACCAGGTGGATGTTGGGCAGTGGATCCAAGGCCCCACAAAAGGGAAGGGCTCCTTGCCTCTAAGTTGGGATACCTACAGGAGGAGAGGCAATAAGACCCTGCTGCCGAAGACCTGACGTTAACATGGGAGGGATGTATTGAGACCACACATGTAAGTGTACAGATGGCCTCTGGAATGCCAGAGAGTGTTACCAAAGGCCACTAAACCAATAAAGCAAATATGGGTCTCCCTGAGTCAAGCAAGACTCCACCGTCAGCACCAGCTACACCTCACCTGCCTGGAAATACTTTGCAGCAGAGGCAGCCATGTGCCTGTATATCCCAAATCTAATTGGCTATTGGCTCTCCCCTTGGAGAAATAACCCATGGCTGATGCCACAAGCTTACATCCTCTACAGGTTAGGAGATGTTATAAGCCACAGTAAGACCCTGTCATATTTAACAGGGGGGAAAATTGTAATTCATGGATTAACATATCCAAACATGTGTCTATGCTAAAGTAACCTACCATAACTATTAGTGCTGCTTAAATACCTATATATCTAATTGCTTGTTCTTCATTAGTAGGATCGAAAGGTTATTCCTGGACAAACTGTCAGCCCATGAAAGGAAACAGCCAGAATTGACCAGAGTCCAAGTCAACAGCTCCAGAGAGAGTGGACTGTTTTACCTCTCATCCACCTGTGCCCCTTTTCTAAGCCTAGGGGACAACCTGCGGAAGAGGGGGCATGGTAGAATGTAAGGGCTGCGATTGGGGTGAATGGTGAAACTACAGCAATGTAGTCTGGACACTCATTTGATCAACTTGATTGAACAAACAACCTGTCACCCCCCACTGGATGGTGGGGCTGTATGTGTTTGGGCACAACAGCCTGCAGATAGGTTTTGCATGAAGGATGCTTGTACTCATGGATTATCACTTATAGCTAAAAATGAAAAAAAAAATAAAAACTGAGAGAAAGATGCAGGACAGTTATGGCAGAATGCATGATCTGGGATGGGGTGGGGGGGGGGAGGGAAAGGGAAATAAGCCTGAACTGAATTGGAAAAAATGTATGAAATGCACAAAGCATCAATAAAAACTAATTAAAAAAATAAAATAAATAAATAAATAAACAAAATTCTTAGACCAATAAAAATACTTAAAAAAAGAAAAAAAATGATGTAACTGTGCCCCAAAATAAATACTCCTCCCTTTATACAGATTCTATCAAATATTTTGGTCTCAGAGATGCACTAAAGAAACAGGGACAGCCACTCTCAAGTGGGACTGCCACAAAGGATTTTACTGTTTGTCTTAGTTTCCTGATGTATTAACCTTGTTATTGTTTGGGAAGGGGTGAAAAACCATTAAATAAATAATTCTACTCTGTAAAACTATCATTGTTTAAGGAGATACAAATGAGTTACCTGGGGAAGTCATTTACAAAGATGATAACACTGGAGCTGTACTGGGTTCCAGCCATGCAAACATACCACAGAGGGAATTAATTACTTTAATTTCCAGCACCACGCTTCTCAAGGTCACTCACTGAAGCACTACACAAGAGAAATCTTGATAAGTGTTCTAAGGATAAAAGCTTAGAAAAGGAAAATAAGACAACAGACATAGGAAAAATAATAATTTGCCATTCTAAGCTTCTAAATTTGTGGTAGCCATTTAAGCAACGGCAGAGAACAAAAATACTAAGCTTCAAACCATCTTCATGCCAATTATCTCAAAGTTATACACAAGCACATTATTGTTAGATTTCACTATTTATTGTCATTTCTAACATTTCCTTTCAGACAGAATTTACTACCAAAATATACCATAAATATGCAACAAGTGCTGTCCCTTTCTGCCCATACAATCAGATCACCAGGAGAAGGCTGAATTTCATACCAGAGAATCAATGTAGATTTGTGTGTGTAATATCTCTGATCAAATCCTCATTGAGCTCTGATTCTTGAGAGGTGAAAAATACAAACGAAGCAGCAGGAAACAAAGCTTAAGATATAATGATAATGGGTGAAAGATAACTCAATTACCATGTCTGAAGAGGTTAATATGCTTAATGGGATGTGGGCACATTAGTATTTTCCTTTATACCATGGTTCTCTGTACATTGATAGATAATGGATAGTAGTAAAATTCCTCTTTATCCTTTTGTTGTTGAAGAAGTTTACCACTGCTTTTGTCAAGCCTACTTGTTCTTATGGAAAAATATGCAGATAAGCCATAAGTGTAGTCTTATTTTGTACCCTGGAATATAAATCACAGCCTCACAGTCAGGAACCAAATAGCTGCTAAGATGTTAATACAGCCTTCTCAGTACAAATTCATTGCTCTTTCCACCACACATAGGTGAATATCATAAAATTAGTTCTACAGCATACTCTTGTAACTACGCTTAGAACTTTTATAACAAATAATCAGAAAATAGTCTGATTCATAGTATAATGAACTAGTTGGAATTTGCCATTAATTAGATGATTGATTAATTAGATCATTTCCTAAGATTTTCATTAGGAGAAGGTATTTATACTAACTCAATGACTATTTTTCTGGATCAATAAGCTGTCATTTTATCCTCAAATAATCTCTAAGTTTTGTCTCAGAAAGACAGTGCAGTGAAACTGGATGAGCCATGACTATAACACAGGGAGCATCATTCATCTTAACAGCAATGGAGCACTCACAAAAGAGCAGGTACCATGTTAGATGCTTAGAGGTCTGGTCTTTTCTGTGCGGATTTTAACATGTGTGAATTTAGTTTTCACCACGCCATAAAGTACTGTATGGATGAGACACCTTAAATACATCTCTGACTTTTTCTAAGTTTTCATGCATTTCATATAATAGTTCTTAATCAAATTTACACTCCCTTCCATCTACAGCCCACATAGTGCACTGAATTTCATGGGTTCTGTCATATATGCTAAGGCCTATACACTCAAGCATTTTTACCCAGCTGTCCCTTGGTGCACATTCATCCACTGGAGTCTAGTAAGCTTAACAAGAGTCACCCCCTAAAAGATCTACTCTCCAACACCCTGAAGTAATGAATTGCCAATAGTTCCTTACTTGGGTTGGGGCCTACTGCCCATTTTCCCAGTTCTATGCTCCTGGGTATTTATCTGATGAGTTGGCATGGGACTTTTGCATGCCATACCATTGTAACAAGTTCATTAGAGCAAGTTTCCAGAGGCATGAAAGCCACTGTTTCTTTATGTTTATGCACCAAAGCTTACTCTGGCTGTTAAAATCTTTCCACCCACCTTCCTCAATGGACTCTGAGCCATGGGTTGGTGACGTTTAATAATCCAACCTGAGAACACACATTTTGCAATTTCTCTTTTTCTATACCTTGGCCAGTTTTAGTCTCCTGTATGAATCACACTCTGTTGTATGAGGAATCTTTGATGGTGAGAATTGAGATATATATATTATATATATATATATATATATAGATATTATATATTTTTTTTTTCTCTCTAACCCTGTTCTGCCATGTTCTCTGAGCCTTAGGTATAGGAGTTCTGTTGTAGATATGTAACTTAGGGATGGGCATCACTCACATATACATTGTCTGTGTGTGAACAGTTGTGAAAGTCTGTAATGGGTTCCATATGTTGCAAAAAGAAGCTTCTTTGATGACTGATGTACTGTATGATTGTAACTATAAGGGTCCATATTTCCATATGGTAAAAAATTTCATTTGCTTAAATATATTAAAGACTTTTCTCTGGGATCTATGACCACACCAGCAACGTGGACTTGAATATATTTACAGTGCCAAACATGAGTTCCCTTCATGTAGGGGGCTTTAAGTCCAATAGATAGCTATTTATTATCCCCCAGATAAAATCCCACTACTGAACCAATAGATACTTTGCTCTGCCATACATTGTGGTTATTAAGCTTTATAGCTGGGTTGTATTATTTGATTTATTTTTTTCCCTTAACTGCTTACATAGTATCCTCTAGAATTATGAGAGCTAGTCTTCAGATAGGAGGCTTCCAGCTCAGTTCCATGTCCATTGCTTCAAGACCTGTTATCTGAAATATGTCTTATCAAAAATATGATGTAATAAAGAACTGTGGATTTAAATAGCCTGGGTTGTTTTGGGAGTCTCTTTCATTAGCCTGACCAACAACTCAATGGGAGGTTTCTCCTGTCCAGCATCGTGTTTCTTATTACATACCTTTCAGTTATACACATGCATTCATGTTCAGATACTGTATGTGTATTGTTCACGGGAGTTGTGAGTTAATACATTTCCCTCTGGCCTTTTTACACCCCATCAGACTTATACATATCTCCCTCTTCCTGTCTAAACTCCTCCCCTCATCACCAGTTTAAACGCCTTCATTTTCCCCTTGATTATACCCATTTCCTACTATCACCCCTTCTTGACCTCTTTCTGTCCATTTACCCCCATGGTTCTTGCGTGTACTCCACTTTATCCTTCCCATTTGGATATCTCCATTTTCTCCTAGGTAGCATCCATTTTCTACTAATCCCCTTGCTTGGGCCTTCTTTCCCTTTCCCTACATTTTTGTGGCTCCTACTGTTACAAAAAATGTATATTGACATATCAGGGACTGATGTTAAGATCCACAAATGACTGAGCATACTTCCATTGCTTTTCGGATTCAGAGTTACTTCATTTAGTATAATTCTATTTCCATCCATTTACCTGCAAAGTAGAACTCCATTGTGTAAATATACCATATTTTCATTATCTATTCATCAGTTGAGCAATACTCATGCTGTTTCTTAGCTATTGTGAAAAGAGCAACAACAAACATGGATATACAGCTATCTCACAGTAGGATGAATCCTGTTGGCTATATGCCAAGGAGTGTGTTGTATAACTGGATCATATGGTAGATTCATTTTTAGTTTTTTTTAGAATTCCCCACTGATTTCCATAGTGATTGCATTCCCACGTGCATTGAGATTCAGATTGACATTTGTGCAGAATAAAAATAAGGTTTCAGTTGTATAATTATTTTCACTTAGTTCTGGGAATACTTTTATTTCTTTCTTAATTTCTTCTTTGTCCCATTCATCATTTAGGAGTATATTGTTTAATTTTCATTAAGTTTGTGCAGTTAGTAAATTGTCTTTTACTGCTAACTCTAAGCTTTATTTTATTGTAATCTGATAGAATTAGATGGAATTATTTAAATTGTTTATATTGGTTGAAACTTGTTACCTCCCCCCCCCCCAGTATGTGGTCAATTTTGAAGAAACTTATATGGGGTGCTGAGTGTAGTCTTTGGTGCTTGGGTAGAATATCTATAGATTTCTGTTAGGTCCATTTGGTACAAGATGTCACTTGATTCAGATGTCTCTCTGTTAATTCTTTGTCCAATTGACCTGTCTATTGGAGATAGTAGGGTATTAAAGACACCTACTGTTACAGATTTGTGGTTAACTTGTGTTTTATAGTCCTGCAATACTGTTTTTTTATGAAATTGTGTACAACAGAATTTGGTGTATATGTTCATGTTTATAATATATTCTAGGTCAATTGTTCCCTATTTAGAATGAAGTGCCCCTCTTTATCTCTTTTTATTAGATTTAATTTGAAGCTTATTTGTCAGATATTAGAATTTCAACATATGCTTGCTTATTATTATCATTTGCTTGGATTATTTTATCTAAAGTAGTGTTTATTCTTGAAGTTGAAATGAGCTTCTTATTTATTTTATTATGTGTATGAATGTACTGTCTGCATGTAGGGGTTGGTGCACCCATGTCGTGCAACGCTGTGGAGGTCAGAAGAGGGCATCGGATTCCTGTGAATTCCATTCCTGTTTTTATAAAAAATTTTTATACTTTGCTTGAGAAGTTCAGTTCTTCAACTTTGATATCCAGTCTGGATATTCTGTTTCCCACTTCATTTCATTCTGTTTCTGCAATAAATCTTGATATTTCAACCTGACTTATTGAGGTTTTCAATTCCATCTTCATTTTGGCTTGCATTTCTTCAATAATTTTATCTGCTTCTTGAGTTCTCACATCCTAAATTTTTTTTTATATTTATTCCGGTTATACTTTTCTATTTTCTTGTGTTTCAGTCACAAGTATATGTCTGTATTCTTTGAGTTCTTTGAGTAATTTCTGTGTTTTCTTTAAGGTCTTTGATCATGTTTATGATTGCTCTTTTAAATTATGCACTGTGGGATTCCTCTGAGTGGTTCTCATTGTAAGTACACTTAGATAGGACTGGTGGATTTTGTTGGGGACAGGGTCTCTTTGTTTTTCATATTGTTTGTGTCTTTAGCTAGCCATTTGTGTATATGTATCTTTTGTTGATTGTGTGTTTGAAAGAAATTCAATTCCACCTTTTCATTGTTGGAAGTTTGGTTCTGTTAATATTGTTGATGTAGCTTGGATGCTTTTTCTCAGATATGAAAAGTAATTGGTGTGTGTTTCAGGTCCTCACAGGGTAAGTTGGTCTGGTAGTAGGTAGGTTGTGGCAGGCAGATCAGCAGAGGGGTAAAGCGAAAGATGGGAATGGAGCAGGCTATGCAGGATCTCACAAACTAAACTGGAGGGTTGAGCTATTCTGGTTAGGAAGCTTGTCCAGAGATGTGAGGTGGAAGAGTTTGATCAAGCCTGGGCCTGAAGTGGGACAGAGTAAGGGGAGGGAGTGTAGCTGCTCAGGATCCATGGGAATCAAGTCTCAGTGGGAAAGATCTGACTTACCAGTATAGTAGGTGGGTCTCTGGTTGACAGATCAGGAAAGTGTCCAGGGAAAAGGTGGGGAATGGGTACAGACTCTGTAGGGTCTACCAAAGTAAGGAGAATTGAACTAGTCTAGGTGCAAGAGAGCATGATTTGGTGGGCAGTTCTGGACTACGAGGGTAGTCCAGAAATCTACAGCTAAATGAACTGTGAAGGCTTAAGCCCAAACATAGAAGAGGGGCCCAGTGCAGAAAGGGAGTGGAGCTACTCAGAGTGGAAAGGAATCAAGGCATAATGGGTGGGATCTGACTTGGCAAGGAGGTAAGTGAGCCTGTTGTTGGCAGATCAAGTTAGGACTGGAGACAGCTTGTGGATGGTCTAACAAACTAAGCTGTAGAATTGATTTAGTCTGGGTACTGTGGATCAGCACATTCATATTTGACTGTTAAATGTTACCTTTGAAATGATTAGGTAATATAATTCCTAATTTTTGTTGTATGAGGTCAACTACAAGATATACTTCGGGTTGCATTTGTGAGAATGTTTTCTAGAAGGATTAAATGAACAGAAAAGAGCTTTCTCCAGTGTGGGCAGTACCTTTTAGCTGTGGCCAGGATATAAAAAGTCCTAAAGAAAAGGCTACATACAGGTTTTGCATTCCTGCCTTTGTTTCTTGCTGGTGGTGTATCTGCACTGTTCTTTTGTGCCTGCTGCTGTTAGCCTCCTGTGGCATTGAAGTTCAAATTCTTCCGCCTTCAACTGGTGTGCTGGGGACCTTCAGCTCTTCTGGAATTCTCTTCAGACCCTTTCTCATCAGATTTGGACTTCAGAGAAATCCATATGTGTGGAGTTAGCAGTTACTGGGTTTCCAGGCTCTCTATTACTAGATTGCCTAGCCTAACTAATGCAAGCCAATCTATGAGCCATGTTCATTCTATCTATTCTGGTTCTGTCCATAGACAGGACCCGGAGTTATACTGGCAGCTACTAGAATATCATCAATTCAGTGTCTCCAAGCAACCTTGATCTTTAAATTTGGATCATATAATGCTTTGATCAAAACATATTGTTTTATAGTTTCATACAAGAAAAACAATCCTGCTTAAATAAGAATCATAGCATTTAATATTTTAATGAATTTTTATATGTCTCATACATAAATACATAATTTTTAGTAAGTCTTAATCACCTTTATAACCCCTTCTCCCTTGACACCCTTCCTCTTCCCCCTGCCACTGGTGTTCACACCTTCTGTCATTTGTGCTAGACTCCATTGTGCCAAGTTACTCTACACACTCACTCCTCAGTGCCAGCTCCTCTCCTGCACTCTAGTCAGTGTATACACAGTCTCTTTTCCAAAGAAGGCCAGGTCTTCTTCACCTGACCACCATCTGCTGCCAATATTTTCTCAGCCAGGTATGGGCTCTGCTACCCACTTCTACTTGCATTAGTCTTATGCATCCTGATACCAATGCTGTAGGTTCATATGAACCAGGTCCCAGGAGCTGGCAGGCTAATTTCCATTTGGTCTTGTCTCACTGTCTTGGCCCCTACAATCTTTCCACCCCCACTTCCACAATATTCCCTGAGCCCTGCATGGGTGAAGCTTAATATGGGCAGCCTGTCCATGGAACCACACTCTGCAGACTCCTAATGTTCATGGTTTGGCCATTCAGACCCTTTTGAATTCCTGGCCTCCTGTTGCATAGAAGAGCTTCCTTAAGGAGAGTTAATAGATAGTTAATGCATTATTCCTTGGGTTTTTTTTGTGTACAGGCTGCTTTGTAGATGTGTCACCTAGGCATGAGCCATTCAAAGACCATGTCTGTTTTGGGACTATGTACTATTCTCAACTGGAGCAAAAGAAGCTCCTTTTCTGAGTTGTGTCTTGGATATTTGTCTATAAATATAAGGATACTCCTTTGTACTTAGTAAAATGTTACCTTACCCTAAGGATGTGTCTACCTTGTGGAATAGTCTAAGATCTATGACCTCTCCATATGTATGCATCTAGCTATGTTAATATTATGACACATGAGTTTCCTTCCACTGAATAGGACCAATTGGTTAGCCACTGATTTCCCCCAAGATAGAAGTGCCACTATTGCACCAATATCCCATACTGTGCTAATCACTGATGTGGATATTTGGTCTTGAGGCTGATGTTGGACCATCTATTGATGATCTTCCTTAGTGGCTTGCGCTGTATTAGTCACTTTTCTGTTGTTGTGATAAAACACCATGACCAAAGGAACTTATAAAAGTAAGAGTTTATTTGAGCTTACGATTGATGGTTCCAGGGAATTAGAGTCCATTGTGGCGGGAGGCATGGTGGCTGGAGCTGGAGCAGCAAGCCAAGGGTCACATCTCGCAATGAGCACAGGAAGCCAAGAGAGCGACTGGAGACTGCAATGCTTGTTAAACTCACTAAGCCTGCCCCCAATAACGTACTTCCTCTAGCATGGCCACACCTTCTAAGACCTCCAAGAACAGTGCCACCAACCGGAGACAAATGTCTGAATACTTAAAGCCTATGGGGGACATTCATTCAAACCACCACACTCCACTCCCTGGCCCCCATAGGCTCCTGACCATATAAAATGCAAAATGCATTCAGTCCAACCTTAAAAGTCCCTATAGTCTTTACCAGTTTCAATGCCATTCAAAAGTCTACAGTCCAAAGTCTCTTCTGAGACTCAGGCCAATCTCCTAAACTGTAAGCTCCTGTAAAATCAAAAGACAAATTACAAACTCCCAATGTACAGTGGAACCAAATACACATTCCCATTCCAAAAGGGAGGAATAGAGGCATAGTGAGGAAATACTGGACCAAAACAAGACCAAAAACCAACAGGGCAAACACCAAATCCAGTAGCTCCATGTGCGACTTCTGGGACTTGACTTCCAAAGGGCTTAGATGGCTCAGCTCTTCCAGCTTTCCTTGCAACATAAATCTCTTTCTGAGGCTGGTACCACTCCCTGTATGCAGCTCTCCTTGGCAAATATCTCATAGGTCTGGCATCTCGAAAGTCTTCTTGGGGTCTCTGCTGCCAACCAGGCTTCACATTCACAGCTTCATGCAATGGCCTATCAGGGCCTTCTTTATTCAGGGACGCCCCTGCTGCACTCTGCCTGGCCTCTGTGGCTCTCTGAAACCGTGGAGGAAGAACTGATGACCCCTTCACTCTTGGAAACTTCATGCCTCTAAAGCCAGCACCACATGAATGAAATTGCCGAATCTGGCTGCAAGTTCGGGATGGACTCTCTCCTACTTTAACCACATTTGCAAATTTTCTCTGCCCTGGACTTGTTGGAGTAGAAAACGCTTTCTTAGCTGGGTGTGGTCTTGCCCTGAAGGTACTGTTTCTCTTGTTTACTTGTAAATCTCAGGCCTCTCCTTAATCACTTTAGTCTCTTTATCAAAAGGAACTTCTCTTTCACATGCCTTGGCCCCACCTTTAATCTTCCTAGTGCAGTTTTCAGATCCAAATTGTACATTCTGCATTTCTTTCTGCCCCATCTGCTCTTCTTCACTGTAGATCTGTACAATATTCACCATTAACAGCCACGCCACCATTTCTACATTAGGCTGTCTTGAAATATCCTCAGCCAAAGACATTAGTCCATTGCTTTTCAACTTAGCATCAGGCAAGCATTTGGGCTGGGGCAAACTGCTGCCAGACTCTTTATCAAAATATCCCAGTTGCTGCCCAAGTCTTTATTTTCCTCTGAAACTACATTTTTTGCAGCAATGCTTTCTTCCAGGTTTCTACTAGAATGGCCCGTTAAGCTCTGCTTACAGTAGTCAACAGCTTTTCTAGTCCAAAGTTCCAAAGTCTTCCACATTTCTCCAAACATCCACATGGTCAGGTTCTTCACAGCCAACAGCCCACTTTCTGGTACCAAATAACTGTATTAGTCACTTTTCTGTTGCTGTGATAAAACCACCATGAGCAAAGGAACTTATAAAAGGAAGAGTTTATTTGAGCTTATGATTGATGGTTCCAGGGAATTAGAGTCCATTGTGCTGGGAGGCATGGCGGCTGGATCTGGAGCAGCAAGCTGAGGGTCACATCTCTCAATGAGCACAGGAAGCCAAGAGAGTGACTGGAGACTGCAATGCTTGTTAAACTCACTAAGCCTGCCCCCAATAACGTACTTCCTCTAGCATGGTCACACCTTCTAAGATCTCCAAGAACAGTTCCACCAACTGGAGACAAGTGTCTGAATACTTAAAGCCTATGGGGGACATTCATTCAAACCACCACACTTGCATAGGGCTTTCCAGAGCTATGAGAGCTAGACTTCAGGAGTGGTGGCTTCCAAGTCAGATCCAGCTCCATTGCTAAAGATCCAGGTATCCAAAGTAGTTCCTGTATTCAGCAGTCAGGTCTTACCTTCAGGTTCTGGAAGGCAATCAAGGGCTATGGCAATAACCTGTGTGATTTAGGGCCAACAACCCAAAGGAAGGTTTCTCCTGTTCTGTACATTTTTTTGATAAAGACTCATGTATAGCTATTGTATGTGTATATTTTGTTAATAGATTGTTAGACTAATATGATTCTCTCAGTTTTTTTAACTACCAAGGCATTATTTAACTGTCCTCCTCCTTTACTTGTATAGCCCTCCCTCCATGTCTTCTCCATTTGAATTATCCCCATTTCTCCCATAATGCTGTCAGTCTCCTATGGTTCCCCTTCTTTTATGCTCCTTTTTCCCCTTTTTATCCACCCCCTTTCCTTCTATAACCCTTCACCCCCTTCCTATTTAGATAGCATGATTGTATCCATTCTTCACTTAGTAACACCTGTCACCTTCTAGCCTTCTGTCTCAGGTTCCCTCTTTCCCTTTACTTTCTTGATTCCCTTTCATTTACTGGTTCTTGCAGTAACATTATGTTATATACTTACATGTGTGGATTTGGTGATAGGATCCACAAATGAGGGACAACATACATTGTTTGTTTTACTGAGTATGTGTTACATCACTTAGTATAACAGCATCTTGTTCCATCCTTTTACTGGCTTTCCAAGGTTTTTTGCAACATTTAATGTTTTTCAGACCTAGATATGCTCATAATTATTGTTACTTCTCTTTCCTTAAGTCAAAAGTTATCTTATTGTTTTAATAATTAATCTTAACTAGATTTTTACACTGAGACCAGTTCTAAAACGGGTAAATACAAGCATATACTTTTTTCTCTTTTGAAAATATTTTATTTATATTTTTAAGTTAATTTTTATTGAGAGCATTTCATCCATTTTTTTTTTGCCAAAAGATGTCATGTTTCCCCAAGGAAGTGCTTGAAGGTTCCTCCTTGGCAAACCCAAACAACCATAAATCCTACCCCTGTGCTCCACAATGGGGTCCCTCCCCCTCCCATGGTCACCAAAATGAGGTCCAGCAAGCGTGTGTGCTGTCTTGATATTCCTACACTGGCCTCCATGACACAGCCTGGCAATCCAACAATGGCACTCTACGCTATGAACAGGATGAAATCCAAGCAGCCACTCAGTCCACAAGCTATATATCTCAGTAGTGACCATCTGGCATTAAAGATTTGGAGTACTCTCAAATTTTATACCTGAAGTACAATTTCTCAGACCTTACTGATTATCTATTTCTGGTTATACATTCCTTTTGGATGCTTAAGGCCACACAGTTACCCCAGATTAACCAAGGTTTTTGTGTGCTCAAGATCAGGTGAGGATCTGGTCCTCAAGGATCACTCAGATTTCCTTTATTTGGGGGGAGGGGGAACTGTCTCCTTTTGGCTTTTCAACCACCAGTTCCATCCACTCAAGGACAGTTAGGTCTTGCTAGACTAGGCTTCTCTTTTTGAAACAAAAGAAGACTTTCCTCTTTATAGGCTGGACACTGGCTGAAGTCCCATTAGTGGATCTCCAAGACTTCCCTGCACAGGAAGACGTGATTCACATTTGCAGGACATGTCAAGAGATGCCCCCATGCATAGTCCCCTGAGACCTAGTTGACCTCTGAGGGCAAGGAACAAAGTTATCCCGTAGGTCCCTCAGCCAAATTGGTATGGGTATTAAGTATGGTCACTAAGCACCCAGAAAAGCTAAGTTACACTTGATACATCACACTTAATAAAACTATATCTTCTGAAAACAAACTGTGTATTATTTCCATATCATATTTCTTGATTCATGTTTTTCCATTTTAAGTTTATGTTACTCTAAAATATGTATACATGCCAACCATCATATACCAAAAATACATAATCTGAAAATAAATGGTAGGTTAGTTCTAGGACCTGTCTAGGGATTCATAATATAAGAGCACTCATGAAGAATATAGCATTATTTTTTCTCAGTTTCCCTTACAACTAGGTATTGGTACTAGCATCCACAGATGAGGGATACCACTCGTCTTTTGTTTTTCTGGGATTGTGTTACTCCACTTAACATGATATCTTTTAGTTCCATCCATTTACCTGCAAAGTTCATGATATCATCTTTCTTTACCACTTCATTGAATTCCATTGTGTAGATGTGCCACATTTTCTCTATCCACTCATCGGTTGACAGACACTTGGGTTGGTTCCATCTCTTTGCTATTGCGAAGAGAGCTGCAATGAACATGGCCATACATGTGTCTTTGCAGTAGGATGAGTCTTGTGGGTATATACCCAGAACTGGTATGGCTGGGTCAGGTGGTAAGTTCATTTTGAGTCTTTTAAGTGATCTCCACACTGCTTTCCATAATGGTTGTAGGAGTTTGCATTCCCACCAGCAGTGGATGAGTGTTCCCCTTTCCCCACAACCTCTCCAGCATTGGATATCATTTGTTTTCTTGATCCTAGGAAGCCTTATATGAGTGAGATGATAGCTTAAAGTGGTTTTGATTTGCATTTCCTTAATTATTAGCGATGTAGAACACTTTTTAAGATGTTTCTCTGCCATCTCTATTTCCTCACTTGTGAAGTCTCTGTTCAGCTCTTTACTCCATCCTTTGAGTGAGTCATTTGTTTTCTTACTTCTTTGTTTTTTGAGTAGTTCATATATTCTAGAAGTTAGTGCTCTGTCAGATGTATCAGCAGTGAAGATTTCTCCCACTCTGTGGGTTTTCTCTTCACTTCCCTGATTGTTTCTTTTGCTGTACAGAAGCTTTTGAGTTTTAAAAGGTCCCACTTGTCAATTGTCAACCTTCTTTTCTGTGCAGGTGCTCTCTGATTTAGAAAGTCTTTTCCTACGCCTATGTCTTGTAGGTTGCTGCCAACATTTTCTTCTATCACCTTCAGTGTTTGGGGGTTCCTATTGAGGTCTTTGATTCATTTGGAGTTGATTTTTGTACAGGGTGAGAGGTAGGGGTTTTAATTGTATTCTTCTACAAGTGGTGATCCAGTTTTGCCAACACCATTTGTTGAAGATGCTGTCTTTCTTCCATTGAGTATTTTTGGCCCCCTTGTCAAATATAAGGTGGCTGAAATTGTATGTGCTCAAGTTTGGATCTTCAGTTTTGTTCCATTGGTCATGTGTCTGTTTGTGTGCCAGTACCAGGCTGTTTTATGACTATAGCACTGTAATATAGTTTAAAGTCTGTTATAGAGATCCCCGCTGTATTGCTCTTTTCATTCAGAGTTGCTTTGGCTATTCAGGGTCTTTTGTTTGTCCATATGAATTTAAGGATTTTTTTCCAAACATCTGAAGAAAGTCTTGGGGATTTTAATTGGGATTGCATTAAATCTGTATATTAATTTGGGCAGATTGGGCATTTTTACTATATTAATTTTTCCAATCCATGAGCATGGGAGGTCTTTCCATCTTCTGATGTCATTTTCAATCTCCTTCTTCAGGAGTTTATAATTTTTGTTATAGAGATATTTGGTGTCTTTGGTTAGGTTTGTTGCTAGGTATTTTATTGTTTTTGAGGCTACTGAGATTGGGAAGGTCTACTTGTATTCCTTCTTTAGTTGCTTGTTGGTGGTGTAAAGAAATGCTACTGATTGTTCTAGGCTAATTTTGTATCCCGACACATTACTGAAACTCCTAATGGTTTCTAGGAGTTTTCAGGTTGAGCTTTTGGTGTCCCTTAGGTAAACTATCATCGTCTGCAAAAAGTTACAATTTTACTTACTCTTTTCCAATTAGTACTCCTTTAATTTCCTTTTCTTGACTTATTGCCCTAGCAAGTGTTTCAAGCCCTATATTGAAGAGGAGTGGTGACAGGGGGCAGCCTTGCTGAGTTCTTTCCTTTAAGGGGAATCCTTCTAACTTTTCTCCATTTAGGATGATGTTGGCTGTGGGTTTCTTGAATATGGCTTTGATTATGTTGAGGGATGATCCCTCCAGTCCAATTCCCTCTAAGACTTTAAACATGAAAGGGTGTTGGATTTTGTCAAAAGCCTTCTCTGCATCAATTGAGATGATCACATGTGGCTTTTGTCTTTCTGTCCATTTATGTGTTTATGATAGTAATTGATTTATGCGTGTTGAACCATTCCTGCATCTCTGGTATGAATCCAACTTGATCATGATGGATGATCTTTTTGATGTGGGTCTGTATGCGATTTGCAAGTATTTTGTTGAGAATTTTTTATTGATGTTTTGTGTATTTCATACATCATTCCTCAATTCATTTCAGGCATATTCACCTTTTCATTCCCACCCCCACTCCAGCCCAGACCATGCAGTCTGCCATAACTATCCTGTATCTTTCTATCAGTCTTTTTTTTATGCTTAGGAATTCACATTTTCCTCCATTAATTTTATATTATTCTAAAATATGGATACATATTCTTCACCCATATACAGTAATTACAGAGTTTGAGAATGATTGGTGGGTGGATTCTAGAGCCTGTTGAGAGATTCATATAATACCAACATAGTTGCTTTCAGATAAACAAAAATATAACAATAATGTCATTCAGCTTGCCTTTCATCTGGGGGATTTGGTGCCAGCATCCACAAATGAGGGAAACCATTCTCCATTTGTCTTTCTAGGACTGTGTTACTTCGCTCAGCATAATGGCTTCTAGCTCCATCCATTTACCTGCAAAGTTCATAATGCCATCTTTCTTTACTACTGAATAGTACTCCATTGTGTAGATGTACCACATTTTTGTCATCCACTCGTCTGTTGAGGGGCATTTGGGTTGGTTCCAACTCTTTGTTATTGTGAAGAGAGCTTTGATAAACATGGACATGCATGTATCCTTGCCGTAGGATGAGTCTTTGGGGTATATACCCAGGAGTGGTATGACTGACTCAGGTGGTAGGCTCATTCTGAGTCTTTTAAGGGTTCTCTACACTGCTTTCCATAGTGGTTGTACAAATTTGCATTCCCACCAGCAGTGGATGATTGTTCCCTTTTCCCCACAACCTCTCCAAAATCTGTTGTCTTTTGTTTTCTTGATCTTAGCTAGTCATACTGGAGTGAGATGATATCTGAGAGAGGTTTTAATTTGCATTTCCTTAATTATTAATGATGTTGAACACTTTTTAAGATATTTCTCAGCCATCTTTGCTTCCTTACTGGTAAAGTCTCTGTTCAGTTCTTTACTCCATCTTTTGAGTAAGTCATTTGTCTTCTTACTTCTTTGTTCTTTGAGTAGTTTATATATTCTTGATGTTAATGCTCTGTCAGATGTATCACTGGTAAAGATTTTCTCCCACTTTGTGGGTTTTCTCTTCACCACCTTGAATGTTTCTTTTGCTGTACAAAAGCTTTTGAGTTTTATGTGGTCCCATTTGTTGATTGTTAACCTTACTTCCTGTACAGTTGATGTCTGATTTAGAAGCTCTTTTCCTACACCTATGTCTTGTGGGTTGTTGCCAACATTTTCTTCTATCAGCTTCAGGGTTTCAGGCTTCACATTGAGATCTTTGATCCACTTGAAGTTGTTTTTTTTGTTGTTGTTGTTTTTGTTTTGTTTTGGTTTTTGGAGTTGATTTTTGTACAAGGTGAGAGGTAGGGGTTTAATTTTGTTCTTCTACAAATGGTGATCCAATTTTGCCAACACCATTTGCTGAAGATGCTATCCTTCCTCCACTGAGTTTTTCTTTCTTTTTTTTTTTTTTTTGCCCCTTTGTCAAATATGAGGTGGCTGAAATTGTATGAGCTTAAGTTTGCATCTTCAATTTTCTTTCATTGGTCAACAGGTCTGTTTTGTCCCAGTACCAGGCTGTCTTTATGACTATGGCCCTGTAATATAGTTTGAAGTCTGGTAGGGCAATCCCCCCTGTATTGGATTTTTCACTCGGTGTTGCCTTAGCTATTCGAGGTCTTTTGTTTTTCCATATGAATTTAAGGATTTTTTTTCCAAGTTTGTGTAGAAGCTCATAAGGATTTTGATTGGGATTGTATTGAATCTGTATATCAATTTGGGTAAAATGGACATTTTTACTATGTTAATTTTTCTAATCCATGAGCATGGGAGGTCTTTCCATCTTTTGATGTTATTTTCTATCTCCTTCTTCAGGGGTTTAAAATTTTTGTTGTAAAGGTTTTTGGTATCTTTGGTTAGGTTTATTCCCAGGTATCTTATTGTTTTTGAGGCTATTGTGAGTGGGAAGGTCTTCTTATATTCCTTCTCCACTGGTTTATTGTTAGTGTAAAGAAAGGCTACTGATTTTTCTAGGTTAATTTTGTAGCCCAACACTTTTCTAAAACTCTGGATCATTTCTAGAAGTTTTCTGGTGGAGTTTTTAGAACCTCTTAGGTAAACTATCATATCATCTGCAAAAAGGGATAGCTTAACTTCTTCTTTTCCATTTAGCACTCCTTTAATTTCCTCCTCTTGTCTTATTGCCCTAGCTAGTGTATCAAGCACTATGTTAAAGAGGAGTGGTGATAAGGGACAGTCTTGCTTGGTTCCCACCTTTAAGGGAAATGGTTCCAATTTTTCTCCATTTAGGATGATGTTGGCAGTGGGTTTGCTATATATGGCTTTGATCATGTTGAGGAATGTTCCTTTCAGTCCTATTCTCTCTAGGACATTAAACATGAAGGGATGCTGGATCTTGTCAAAGGCTTTTTCTGCATCAATTGAGATGATTGTGTGGTTTTTGTCTGATTCTTTGAAAAAAATAAGCAAAATAAACAGACATCTAGCTCAGTTAAAAAAAATAGAGCAACTCCAAATCAATAATATTTGTGATGAAAGGAGAGACATCACAACACAGAAAAGATCTAGTCAATCATATGGGAATACTTCAAAAATCTATACTCCACTAAATTTGAAAACATAAGAAAAATGGATGACTATCTGAAATCCTGGGAACCAACAACGCTCAACCAAGAAGAGATTGACAATTTAAACAGACCCATAATATTTGAGGATATTGAAGATGTAATTAAAAACCTCCCAACTAAAAAAAACCCAGGTTCAGATGGCTCCAAGGCAGAATTCTATAAAACATTTAAAGAAGTTGTACAACCATTGCTACTCAAACTGTTTAGAAGGCTACAAACAGAGGGAATTCTCCCAAACTCCTTCTATGAAGCCAGCATCACTCTACTACCAAAACCAGGCAAAGATGAAAACAAAAAACAAAGTTAGAGGCCCATCTCATTAATGAACATAGATGCAAAAATTCTCAACAAAATACTTGCAAATCGCATACAGATCCACATTAAAAAGATCATCCATCATGATCAAGTTGGATTCATACAAGAGATGAAAGGACGTTTCAACGTAAATAAATCAATAGATATCATAAAACACATAAATGGACTGAAGGACAAAAACCACACAATCATCTCATTTGCTGAGAATTTTTGCATCTATGTTCATTAATGAGATCAGTCTATAGCTTTCTTTTTGCTTGTGTCTTTGCCTAGTTTTGGTATTAGAGTGGTGTTGGCTTCATAGAAGGAGTTTGGGAGAATGCCCTCTGTTTGTGACCTTCTGAACAGCTTGAGTAGCAGTGGTTGTAAGTTTCTTTGAAATGTTTTATAGAATTCTGCTGTGAAATCATCTGGGCCTGGTCTTTTTTTGGTTGGGAGGTTTCTTATTACATCTTCAATTTCTTCATATATTATTGGTCTGTTTATGCTGTCAATCTCTTCTTGGTTGAGCTTTGGTGATTCCCAGGATTTCAAATATTCATCCATTTCGCTTAGGTTTTCAATTTGGGAGAGTATATGTTTTTGAAGTATTCTGTACGATTGCCTGGATCTTTTCATAGTCTGTTGTGATGTTTCCCCTTTCATCACGAATTCTATTGATTTGGAGTTGCTCTTTCTTTCTTTTGGTTAACTGAGCTAGATATCAGTCTATCTTGTTTATTCTCTCAAAGAACCAACTTTTGGATTCATTGATTTTTTTTGTACTGTTTTCTTTCTATTTCATTGATTTCTGCTCTAATTTTTGTCATTTATTCCTGTGTGTTGCATTTAGTGTTCATTTGTTGTTGTCTTTTGAGTGTTTTTAGTTGCAGAGTTAACTCATTTATTTGTGCTCTTTCTGTTTTTTAATGTACACACCCAGGGTTAGGACTGCTTTTAAGGTGTCCCATAGGTTTTGTTGTGTTGTATTGTCTTTTTCATTTAGTTCCAGGAATGCTTTTATTTCTTTATTTCTTCCTTGACCCAGTCATTATTAAGGAGTGTGTTGTTTAGTCTCCATGTGTTCCTATAGGCAATAAGGCTTATCCTGGTGTTAATATTGAGCTTTATTGCACAATGGATGAAAGTATTTCAATTTTTTATATTTGTTGAGGTTTTGTCTGTGTCCCAGTATGTGGTCAGTTTTGGAGAGTGTTCCTTGGGGTGCTGAGTAGAAAGTGTATTCTCTAGTGTTTGCGTGGAATATTCGATAGATGTCTGTGAGGACCATTTGCTGTATCATGTTGTTCAGTTCAGATGTCTCTCTGTTTATTCTTTGGTTGATCTGTTAAAGGGGCTCAGTGGGGTATTGAAGTCCCCTACTATGAGTGTGCTGGGGTTAATCGGTGCCTTGAGGTCCTGTAGAGTTGTGTTTATACAGATCTGTGCACCAGAGTTTGGGGCATATATATTCATGATTGTGAAGTCTTCATGGTTAATTTTCCCTTTAATAAAGATGTAATGGGCCTCTTTGTCTCTTCTGATTGCTTCTACTTTGAAGTCTGTTTTGTCTGATATTAAAATAGCAACACTTTGCACACTGCTCAGGTCAAGGCCTTGCTAGGACCACCTGAAGCACAGGTAGGTGCTCTGCGCTTCAGCCAGGCAGATTTTAGGATAAATCTACTCTTGGGTTGCTGGATATTTGATAACTTGGTTTGTGGAGGGGTGCAGTGGCCCTGCTTGTTGGGATCAAGCACAGGCCTATTAAACCCTTGTTGGCTGTGGCTGTCTGGACAGGGTTGCCCTTTGCCCTTGTAGCTGGTAGTAAAACTGGGCCTGGCACCATTGTGAGTCTGGAGTGCACAGTGCGCAGGTCAGAGCCTTTCTAGGACCACCTGAAGCACAGAGTACTGGAGCACAGGCTAAGTCAGGCATTACCCCCCCCCCGACTGGAATTGCTGAAAGAGTATCCAAGTGGATTTTTTTTGGAGAACCTTCAGAAAAGAAAGGGAATAATGAATTAGAAAGCCTGCAACCTGGACAAATCAACACTCCATAAACAAGGAGGGGAAAAAAGGGCATCTGAAGGAGGCAAGCAAAGCAAGCCTTCAACACAGTGAAAAGACATTTGTGATTTGCATCAGAATACAGGCAAATAAAAGGGAAACCCACATGCCAGGACTAAGGGACAGCATGGGAAAGGTGCAGGATAATTCCACACCAAGCTCTACCAATCCTGTAGGAGATTGATACACATTCTTTAATTTCTATGAATAGGTCTGAAATTGTTCCTCTAAGATCTGATTCTTGGGTCACCTCTAGAGGGACCCAGTGTAGCAATCTCCTACAGGGTTGGTAGGAAAAAAAAAAAGAGAAAATATTCACAGAAGAACCAAGATTTTACATAGCACTCTTCACTATTGCATTTTAAAATTCATCTTACCTGCTTTAAGAATTAATAAAGATGAAATATTTATATTTCAAAAAAAGAAATTAAAGAATATAAAGATGAAGTGAGAGAACTAAGGAGAGAGAAAGAAAATCTCAAGAAGGACCTAGAGGAAGACAATGACAAACTTTGGAAAGAACTAAAGGGAGAGAATGACAAACTCCAGAAACAACTAGAGGGAAAAAATGACAAACTCTGGAAGGAAGTGGAAACACTGAAAAAGGAAGCTAACCAGCAAAGTTAGGAGCACCAAGAAGAGATTGAGAAGCTCCAAAAGGAAGTGGAAATACTAAAGAAATCACAGGATGAAATGAAAAAGCAAATAGAACACTCATCCAATCAAGAGGAAAGGAATGGAAAAAGCCTCAGAAATAGAATGGAGGAAACAGAGCAAAGAATATCAGGCCTGGAAGATAATACAGAGCGACTAAAAAGCTCAAATAAAGATTATGAAAAATTTTAAAAATACACAAAAGTGGAACAACCAGGAAATATGGGATACTATGAAAAGATCAAACCTCCACATCATAGGAATAGAGGAAGGAGAAGAATCTCAAGAAAATAGTATTGATCAGATCTTCAACAGAATAATGAAAATTTCCCCAAACTAAGAAAAATAAACAAACCCATACAAATACAAGAATCACATTGAACTCCAAACAGACAAGATCAGAAAAGAAACTCCCCACACCATTTCATAGTTAAAATGCTAGACACCCAAAACAAAGACAAAATTCTGAAAGCTATAAAAGGAAAACAAAAAGTGACATACAAGGGGAAACCTATCAGAATTACAACTGACTTCTCCACACAAACCGTGAAAGCAAAAAGAATATGGAGCAAAGCATTCCCAGGGTTAAATGACTATGGATGACAACCCAGATTACTATACCCAGCAAAAATGTCGATTATAGTTGAATGAGAGAGAAAAATCTTCCATGACATAAACAAGATGATAGAATACATGTCCAGAAAACCAACTCTTCAGAAAATACTTGAAGCAATTCAAAGGGCAGAAGAGAGGAGCAACTATCCCCATGCACCTAGAAAGAGAAATTAATAAAAACATAACTGCAGAGGTAGAAACCAAGACTAAAAATGAAGATGGATAATAAGGGGAAAGGAAGAAACTTCAGTTATAGCCACAAATATTAATGGACTAAACTCCCCAATCAAAAGACATACACTTGGAGATTGGATTAGGAAACAACACCAGTTTATATGCTGACTACAAGAAACACATCTCAATCTCAAGGATAGGCACCAACTTATTATTCCAAGCAAATGGTACCAAAAAGAAAGCAGGTGTTGCTATTTTAATATCAGACAAAATAGACTTCAAAGTAAAAGAAGTCAAAAGAGACAAAGAGGGCCATTACATCTTTATCTAAGGAACAATTGACCATGAAGATTTTACAATTGTGAATATATATGCACCAAACTCTGGTGAGCCAAACTTTATAAAGACAATTCTTCAGGACCTCAAGGCACAGATTAACCCCAGCACACTAATAGTATGGGACTTCAATACCCCATTAAGTCCTCTGGACAGACCAACAGGACAAAGAATAAACAGAGAGACGTCAGAACTGAATGATACAATACACCAAATGGACCTCACAGACATCTATCAAATATTCCACCCAAACACCAGAGAATACATTTTCTACTCAGCAGCCCATGGAACATTCTCCAAAATAGACCATATGTTGGGACACAGGAAAAAAATCAACAAATATGAAAAGTTTGAAATAATCTTATACATTCTATCAGACCACAACGCAAAAAGCTCAATATCAACACCAGAATAAGCCTTACAGCCTACATCAACACATGGAGGCTGAACAACATTCTCATGAATAATGAATGGGTCGAGAAAGAAATAAAGAAGGAAATAAAAATATTCCTGGAACTGAATGACAATGATAATACAACACAACAGAACCTATGGTACACTTTAAAAGCAGTCCTAAGAGGGAAGTTTATAGCCATGAGTACCTACATCATAAAAACAGAAAGAGCAAAAGTGAACGATCTAATGCTGCAACTAAAAACACTTCAGAGACAACAACAAATGAACCCTAAATGCAGCACACAAGAAGAAATAATAAAAATCAGAGCAGAAGTCAATGAAATAGAAAGAAAGAAAACAATACAAAAAAAAAATCAATGAATCCAAAAGTTGGTTTGGAGAGAATAAACAAGATAGACAGACCAGTTAACCAAAAGAAAGAAGGAAAACTCCAAATCAGTAGAATCTGTGATGAAAGGGGAAATATCACAACAGACAATGAAAAGATCCAGACAATCATACAGAAATACTTCAAAAACTTGTACTCTACTAAGTTTGAAAACCTAGAAGAAACGGATGAATATCTGAAATCCTGGGAATCACCAAAGCTCAACCAAGAAGAGATTGACAGCATAAACAGACCAATAATATATGAAGAAATTGAAGATGTAATAAGAAACATCCCAACTAAAAAAAGCCCAGGCCCAGATGGTTTCATGGCAGAATTCTATAAAACATTTCAAAGAGACTTACAACCATTATTACTCAAGTTGTTTAGAAGGTTACAAACAGAGGGAATTCTCCCAAATTCCTTCTATGAATCCAGCATCACTCTTTTACCAAAACCAGGCAAAGATACAACCAAAAAGGAGAAATATAGACCCTTTTAATTGATAAAAACATATGAAAAAATTCTAAATAAAATACTTGCAAATCGCATACAGACCCACGTCAAGAAGAATATCCATCTTGATCAAGTTGGATTCATACCAGAAATGCATGGATGTTTCAATACATGAAAATCAATAAATATCATCAAACATATAAGTGGACTGAAAGACAAAAACCACAAGATCATCTAAAGTGACATGGAAAAAGCATTTGCCGAAGTCCAGCATCCCTTCATGCTTAAAGCCCTAGAGGGAATTGGATTTGAGTGATCATTCCTCAATGTAATCAAAGCCATATATAGGAAACCCACAGCCAATATCATCCTAAATGGGGAAACAACAGAAGCATTCCCCTTAAAGGTAGGAAGTTGTCAAGGCTGCCCCCTGTCACCACTCCTTTTCAATATAGTGCTTGAAACCCTTGCTAGGGCAATAAGGCAAGAAAAGGAAATTAAAGGAGTTCTAATTGGAAAAGAGGAAGTCAAACAATCCCTTTTTGCTGATGATATAATCTTTTGCTTAAAGGATACTAAAGCTCCACCAGAAAACTCCTAGAAACGATTTAGAGCTTCAGCAAAGTGGCAGGATACAAAATTAAACATATGTCTCACTCAAAAGATGGAGCAAAGAGCTGAACAGAGACTTCACAGGTGAGGAATTAAAGATGGTTGAGAAACATCTTAAAAAGTGTTCAACATCAGTAATAATTAGGGAAATTCAAATTAAAACCACTTTAAGATATCATCTCACTCTGATAAGACTGGCTATGATCAAGAAAACAAATGATACCAAGTGCTGGAGAGGTTGTAAGGAAAGGGGAACACTCATCCATTGCTGATGGGAATGTAAACTTGTACAGCCACTATGGAAAGCAGTGTGGAGAACCCTTGGAAGACTCAAAATGAGTTTGCCATCTGACCAAGTCATACCACTCCTGGATATATACCCACAGAGATATGTGCACAGCTATATTTATTGCAGCTCTGTTCACAATAGCAAAAAGCTGGAACCAATCCAAATGCCCCTCAACTGATGAGTGGATAGAGAAAATGTGGTACATGTATACATGTACAGTGGAGTTATATGCAGCAGTAAAGAAAGACAACATCATGAACTTTGCAGGTTATTGGATGGAACTAGAAGATATTATGTTAAGTGAAGTAAAACAGTCCCAGAAAAACAAATGATGGATGGTAGCCCTCATCTGTGGATACTAGTGCCAATAACCCAGTTGTAAATATTTCTTGTGGGTAGTGATGCATATCAGAAGGAACAACACCAACACCAACAACAGAAAAAACTGCATCGAAGAACTGATTGAAATGGTGAATCTGGTGGGGTGGGAGGGTTGGGAGGGGGACATGGGTCTATATTTGATTACTGTATATATAATTGTTGTAAGTTTAACAGGTATCCAAATTTGACCAAATTTTCTCTACATATTATATGGTTATTTTATGACTTAGTAAAAGTAAAAATGTCTATATTAAACAACATTTGTTAAAAGGTATTAACTAAATGGGTAATACATTTAAGCTAATTGGAAATATAAATTGTTGTCCACATTGGTTTTCCTTAAAATTTGTATAACAACATCATTGGGATTAATGTACACAAATATTCTCTATAATTTTTGTGTTGTACAATATCATCTTGGTAACATTTTCTTTTACCTGTAGGATAATTTAACTTAAGGAATTAAGTTTGCTTCCCAAATTAACAACATACAGTCAATCATAAACAGCTTGGGTAAATTTAATGAAAATTTACACCTTGATTCCTGCCTATAGGTATGTGTACTACAACTGCCTTTTTGAGATTCATGGGTCAAAAATTAAAAACCTAAAATAAAAAAGGGGGTATACAGTTATATATTAAAACTTTTGTCAAATTTTTCAATTTAAATCTTAAAAATAACTATGGAAAAAGATTTGCATGTTCCCACGGGTCAAAATGTCACTAAGTTAATGGCTGAGAAGGAAAAGATACAGCTTTGCATTGTACAGAATATACCAAGAAATACCAGCAGAGAAGTTGGCCCATCTAAACATTAAAAGGAAGAAAAGCCTCAGACTGCTACAGGCATTAAACATCTCTGTGGATCCTATTTGTAACAACTGTTTATACTGAGTCCTCATGAACTTTACCTTCTAGGTGCTGCAAAGTTTTAATATGAGAGACTTTCTTACCTACTTTTCATAGAACAAAGAAAATCATGAATGTAATGAAGTCATTCCCTAACTGTAAATTAGAGCCGACCATTATAGAGGCAATCTCTTAAAAGAAAAGTATAACTGCTTTCTTTAATTGACTAATAGACATAGGAACTGTGAAAGGATTATTCTCTATTCAGGGCCAAATATAATACTAATGTCTTTATAAGATGTGCAATTAAGCAAAATATATTAATACAGGAGAGCTCTGATATCAGCAATGGATTATTCTGCCAAGGAGATGTTGGCCAGGGGACCCAAGCCCCCCAAAAGTTAAAGGTTTGCTGCCTGTAAACTGGGGTACCTGCAAGAAGAGAGGGAGTAAAGACCTGCTGTCGAAGACCTGGTGTAAGCATGGGAAAAATGTACTGAGACCACACTTGCAAGTGTACAGTTGGTCTCTGGAATACCAGAGAGTGTTATCAAAGGCCAGTAAATCAATAAAGCAAATATTGGTCTCGAGTCAAGCAAGATTCCTCCATCAGCATGATCTACACCTCACCTGCCTGGAAATACTATGCAGCAGTGACAGCCATGTGTCTGTATATCCCAAATCTAATTGGCTAGTAGCTCTCTCCTTAGAGGAATAATTCACGGCTGATGCCACAAGCTTACGTCCTCTAGTGGTTAGGAGATGTTATAAGTCACAGTAAGACCTTGTCATCTTTTACAGAAAAACTATAGTTCATGGATTAACATAACATCCAAACACCTGTGTCTCTACCAACGTAACCTACCATAATAATCATAATAATTATTACCATTTAAATGCCTCTATATCTAATTGCTTGTGCTTCATTAGTAGGATTGACAGGTTATTCCTGGATAAACTGCCAACCATGAAGGGAAACAGCCTTAGCTGATCAGAGTCCAAAACAACATCTCCAGTGAAAGTAGACTGTTTTGCTTCCTGCCCTCTTGTGCCCCTTTTCTAAAGGCTAGGGAACAATCTGCAGAAGACAGGGTGTGGTAGAATGTAAGGGCTGTGATTGGGGTGAATTGTTAGACTACATCAATATAGACTGGACACTTATTTGACCAACATGATTGTACATACAAGCCTCTCCAACTGGATGGTGGGAGCCTTGGGCTGTGTGGGTTTGGGCATAGCTGCTTGCAAATTGGTTTTACGTGAAGGTTGCTTGTATTCATTACTTATTACCTATTGCTAGAAAAAAATCAAATACATAAAAATGTAAATTAAAATAAAATAGCAACTCCTGCTTTCTTTTTGGTACCATTTGCTTGGAATATTTTTTCCATCCTTTAACTTACAGTTGGCACCTATCCTTGAGGGTGAGATGGGTTTCTTGTAGACAGCATATAGCTGGATTCTGTTTTCTAATCCATTCTCCCAGTCTATGTCTTTTGATTGGGGAATTTAGTCCATTAATATTTAGGGTTATAATTGAGAGATGTGTGTTGCTTCCTTTCCCCTTATCATCCATGTGCATTTTTGGTCTAGGTTTCTACTTTTGCAGTTATGCCTTTACTAATTTCTCTTTCAAGGTGCCTGGAGATAGCTGCTCATCTCTGCCCTTTGAATTGCTTCAAGTATTCTCTGAAGGTTTGGTTTTCTGGACATATATTCTTTCATCTTGTTTATGTCATGGACGATTTTTCTCTTTCCTTCAACTAGAATCGACATTTTTTCTGGGTAAAGTAACCTGGGTTGGTATTTGTAGTCTTTTAGCACTGGTACAGTAAAGCTAATCTGGTAAGATTAGCCAGGGATATCTAATGATATACCTGAGTATCATGAAAGATTTTATTGAGAATAAAGGTAACAAACTTAAATATTACCTTACCCCAGTCAGAGTGGCTGTTACCAAAAAGTACAAAAACAAATGTTAAGAGAATGGGGACCACTCCATACTGCTGGTCGGTGTATGAATTAGTATAGTTATTATGGAATGTAGAATAGAAGTTCCTGTGAAAAGGCATGAATATAACTACCATAAAATCTGACAAATCTACACTATTGTCTTCTTTTCTCAATACTACTATCAAATACCTGATGAGTAGCACCTTAAGGGAGGACAGATTAATTTTGGCTCAAGATATTAAGGAATACAATCCATTGTGGCAGTAAAGCCAGGGTAATGGGATGATGGTCATGTTACCTTGCAGCTTGCGCATATTTCTACAGACCAGGCAGTGAACACTGGACAGGAAACTGCTGGGGTATAATCCTGAAGCACCATCCCATGACTGTCTTCTCTTGCTAGGAGCCATCTCATAAACATGCCATAACTTCCCCAAATCTCACCACAACCTGGAGACAAACTGTTCAAATGCAGGAAACTTTGTGAGCAATTTCATATTCAAACCATAATACCCACTATTGGCCAACTATCCAAAAGAACTGAAACTGGTATTATGAGAACATATTTTTATTGAATATTTGTGAATTTCATGCAATATATTTTGATTGTATTTAGATATCTTTCTCTGTCTACACCTCTCTTATAGCCCCTGTTTTATTTCATGTGTCATATATATATTAAGGCCTAACAAATCAAATTTGTGTCCCCAATGTCCTTCAGTGTTGGTCCATCCACTGGAGTCTGCCTATCTAGAATCTCGCCCTTAAAAAAAATTCTCCTTCTCCCAGTAGTTATTAGTTGCCAATAGTTTCTCGGCTAAGGTTTGAAATTCTTACTAACTTCACCACTTCTATGCTAAGATTTTTGTCTGGTTTGAGTTTGCATGGGATTTGTGTATTGCTGTGAGTTCATATGAGAAACTTTCCAGCTGTCTGGAAAACTGTCTTCTTGAAGTTGTCCACCATCTCTGGTTATTACAATCTTTATTCCCCCTCTTTTGCAATTGTCCTTGAGCCTTGCATGGCAGAAGTTTGATATAGGTGTCATATTCAGGGATAAGCACTTTTTTTAACTCCCTTACTTGAAATCAAGAAGGAAATCTGTGGGTGGATGAGGTGAAGTCAACAGTTTTCTTCAACTGCATCATCCTTTGACTCAGTGATGCAAAAAGCAAACTCAATACCAAGTACAGTGGAACATGGCTGTAGTCCAAGGCTGAGACAGGAGGATCCTGTGTCCTAGGTCAGCCTGAGATATATAATGCGTTCCAAGCTAGCCTAGGCTACATAGGGAGATTATAAACCTAAACAATAAAAGAAAGAAGAAAGAAACAGGCCATAGGATGGGAGGGAAAATTTTCCAAGAAAAGAGGAGAGATGAGAAGAAGAAAGGGATAGAGAAGGGAAGACAGGTGAATAAAAAGAGAGATGAAGAGAAAAAAAATAAATTGATTCGATGGTATTTTCATCCTTATATAGACTGGGAAATGTCAAATAAGAAAAAAAGATACAGTTAGCTCTACTGTATATAATACTTCTTTCCCTTAAGGTGTATGCCTAATAAATTTGAGAACCCCAAGGCATCAATTAATCTCATATAATGAAACATAAAAGAAAAAATATATTATAACTCTCTTTAACAAATAGCTATGTGTTATAATACTAGTGGTTATAGGGATTTTTTTACAAAAATATACTAATTATTCACTGACAGAGAAGCAATTAAAGTTTATCCCTGTTAAGATACTACTTATAAGGAATAAAGTTGCTCCTTTTTGCTGACCTACTTAAAAAGATTTAAATTTTGTCTGGTTTAAATGTTAGTAAGTCAATGAAAATTATGTGTTGGGTAGCACTACACTACAGATTTTCAGTTATGCATGCATTAAACTGCTATAAAATATCAATGAAGTCTCTTGTATATTCATGTTGTAGCCTAAAAGTTGCTGGTTTTGCCCCAGCATTTTTTTTTTTTGGTAGAGGAAGTCTCATCAAGGGGCTTTAAAGTAGTTCTTCATTCTTCCCATTGGTATGGGAATACATATTAACCAGTTCTAAACAGTGCTTCACAGAAAGTCTAACTGCATTTACAAGGCTTTCTCAGCACTATGTGTAGGACAGCTCAGTATGCAAAATAATATATTGCTTGGTGAAGCATAAGTTTTTCTTTGACATTGATTGCCCTCCTGTCTGCTGCCTTGGGTTGCCTTGAATCTTTGAGGTACTGTGCCATTTCACAACTGTAGATTTACTTGCTAGTCAATATACAAATATATAAGCAGGCACACATGAAACTTCTGTCCCTAAAATTATGTGAAAAAACACCTAGAATATATAAGAAAAGCATAAATTATTAAATAATGTCTCAAAAATCTTTTCATATTAAATTTTAATCTTGTTGATCTTATCATACACATTTAATCACTATAATAATGATATGTGTGCACTTAAGGAAAATTGCACAGTAGGCAATAAAAATGAAAGTCTAGCATCTTGTAATATGTTCCAACAATTATAGGAAAAACATGCAGAAAGATTAAATGGAAATGGAAAAGGAAAATTACAAACTATATAAATCTATAAAACAAAAAAGTTTTTAATAGAATCCACACGAAGATAGAGCTATTTTAAGAACACAGTCACCTATACTTCTAGTAATAGACTTTATAACTGTCTTTAGTAATATAGCCTGCACTTCTATCCTGAGGAGATTACCTCATAATTTAATCACTGATATAATAAGGCTTTCATTAACCACCTTGGTGTGAGTTCCTGGTGCTGGGCAATAATGCTTCCTTCATTGCTTCCTACAGCTTTCATGTTTGTGTGATCATTTACTCTCCTTTCCTCATATGATCTTTAGCCAAATCTCCACACACACACATAGTATATATAATATTGGTTAAACACGCATACACTTTACAGAAAAGAATCTTGAACCAAAACTGAAGTCAATCTTACTTAGTTGGCAACTAGAATGAATTTTAATACCAATTAAGTTTGCAACATTATTCATGGTTGAGACTATGTAGGAGAAAAAAATGTTTTCAAGATTTTTTCCATATAAGATAAATAGAGCTAAGATAATTCTATTCTCACATAGGGAAAACTGAGAAGAAAACAGTAGTAGTCTGCCATCTAAACCTCCAAGGCCAATAATTAAACAAGAATCACACATTTAATGAGGGAAAGAAAAATCTTTTAAACACATACCACATCATGACTTCATGCAATATAGAAAAGCACTTCTATTCTCTGAAACCACTGTGCAAATGCACTTTCTCAACCCAAGATTACAAAAGCAGTTGTGCTCCCCTGGGTTCCATTGGCTATACCAGTTCATGTTCATGTTTAAGTACAAAGATATGCTAATTAGCTTAGAAAGAAAAATTATTCTGACAAACACAAAAAAGTATATTGACCAATGTTCTGAAAGCCAAATGGCTAGCTCTGAAGCAAGCACTGTGTCTTGCTGTTCACTGAATAAGATACCTGCTTTAACCAGAATCCTTGCAAGTCATCCTTGGTGATTCTAGATCAAACTTTATCTAGTTCCCTATGTATAATTGAAACCTTATTACTAGATGAAATTCCAAAACTTCAGCTATGAGTGATTCAGGCAGTGCATACCAGAGTCATGATGCTAAGTATGCATCTGAATTATGTACGCTGATGCCCACTTTGTGGCAGAAAGCAAATGGTAATAAATGGGAAAATGTGAGTGCTTGAGAATCTTAGATGCTAACCCCTTGCATCTGAGAAATTTGATAATTCAATCACTCAGTAGAAATGGACAGAATACTTACTCTGTGCTGCAGGGAAAGATTCTAAGAGCTAAAAATAAATCAGGTACCTATGGTATTGAGCTTTTGTCAGTCAGAGAGCTAATGTATTCACCCTTTAGAACTAATTTCTAAATGCAAGACCATTAACCATGTTACAAGATAGAGCAATACTTCTCAGCAGGACAACTTACCATGACTGCAGTGCTCATATGAATGCAAGAATCTAGGAGAGAATTTGCAGTGTGGTGGTTTGAATGAGAATATCCCCCACAAATGGCCAAGTATTTGGACATTTTATCTCCAGTTGGTGGTGCAGTTTTGGTAGGTCTTAGAAGGTAAGTTTGTGCTGAGGAAGCATGTCACTTGGGGCCAGCATAAAGAGCTTTTAAATCCCTCTCTGCTTTGTGCGCCTGCTTAAAGGTGTGCTTACTTAGCTTCTCCTCTTATTCCAGCCACCTCTGCAGCCTTGGCTCCCATCATAATGGACTCTTGCCCCTTTGGAATCATAAGCTAAATAAACTCTTCCTTTGTAAGTTCCTTTGGTCTTGGCGTTTCATCACAGCAACAGGAAAGCAACTAATCCATGCAGAAACCTCCATGCTGTCTTTAAGCTGCAGAGCATGCCTGACCTTGAAAATCATTACAGATCCCTGTATTATGTCTCCCTCAAACTTTTACCTCCTTTCTCTACTGGTCCTGAACCTACATTGCTGGCTACTTACTAATAACTGATTTAAATCTTAAGATTTCAAAGTATTTGAGTTATAAGCTGCACCACTGAATGCCACTCAACCCATATGTTTTATTTATTTTTTTAATTTTATTGTGCATTTTTACATTTCATAGAACGATTCTCATTTAAATTTAGCCCCCCTTCCGTGCTCCCGACACTCCATCAGAACTGATACACTACACCATCCAAGCATACCATACACCATTCATCAAAGAAGCTCCTCAGTGCAACAGATGGGAGCTAGTGAGGAGGCCCACAATTGGTCAGACGCAGAAAATATGCATGTGAGAGGTTCCCAATCCTGGGAGACACATCTACAAGTGAACCTAGCGATCGTGGAGCATAGCAAGATGGGTAGAGGTAAAATGAGTGCCTCCTTCAATTCTCACCAACCCATATCTTCATAAGGACATAGCATACCCAATGTCATCCTTTCCAAAGTCATTAAACAACAAGACAAGGAAGCTATTTATTTCTTGTGTCTTTCCTTTTGCATCCTTTTCCTCTTCCTCGCTCTGTTCACGATTTCATCTCCTGTCTCCTCATTCTTCTCCTCTTAAAATATATTGATTTTTCAATATGTATATTGATTCCTTGATCTGAAAAACATTCACTTACCCCCTTTTGGACACTAACGATTCCAAATCAACAAAACTTACACTGCACTCCTTCATATCCTGTACAGTCCTGGAACACTGTTAGCAGAAATCAGTCACTTTTAGTTTCAATCAAACCTCAGCTCTCTTTCTTCAAGGAAAATGAGTTTAATAATCAAACAGCTAAAAACAAAAAGGAAAATAAATCAGATAATTCAGATGAAGCAAAAGTTACCGACATATCCAGTTTTAAAGAGTATTGCTACATGTATTTAACCAAATGGGAATAAATGCCCAGAACTGACATAATCTTTGTTTACTCCAATGCACACCCCAATGATCAACCTCAGGTAGGCTCTGGTATCAAAATCCTCAGTGGAGATCTAGTCAGACAAACGATGGATAGTATAGCTTTTTCTTTGTTGCTTATTTTGTTTTGTTAAACTGAGAAAGGCAGACATATATAATTAAAATGAATTTAATCCATTCAAGTATATAATTATTTCCAGGACTAACTTAACCCCAAGGAGGAATTCTACCATTCTATTATTTTTATAGGACCCTTACTCTATTTACTGTTTCACCAGCCTGACACGGTGTTTAACTTGATGCATTTCCAGTTGTGTATCAGGTCAAAGTGATAACATCTAACCCTCTGGCTTTTCACCACCTGTCTCAAAACCCTTGCTGCTACAGGGGTATCTTTCTATTGGCTCAGTCTCTTATCACCAGTGACACCCAGTGGAGGAAAGACTCCTGAGCAAATGCCTCTAGACTTAGCTCCCTACACAGCCTCCTCTGGCCACAGAAAGATTTTTGCAAGTGCTTCGTTTCTCTGCCCTTTACAGGTCTCCCACAGGAAAAGAATTTATCTGATTGCCTAATGTCAGTCTGCTTTTCTTTAAATTTTATTCAAATGAGAAAGACTCAGACATTTCCTCTTCACTAAAGACATTTAAACCTATCAAAACCTGTTCAAGTAACTTGATACTTGGTTTCTATAAATAAAACCACCTATCCAAGTAACAGGACAAAAATGAAGGAAGGTGCTCAACTCATTTCCTATATTTTACACTTTAAAATGTAAAGGAAAAAAGTAATAGCCAGCAGAAATCATGGATGTATTACTAATTCATAAGAAGCAATTCAAAGGCTATTAAACTCAGTTGTGAGGAAAAAGTAAACTGAAGGCTAAAATCGACTTCATTTCAAATGAGGTCTATCTGTAAAGACATATCCACTATTCCTAAAGCAATGATTATATCTTTAAATTTAATTTTATTTATTTATTTATTTATTTATTTATTTATTTATTTATATGAATGTGTTGTCTGCATGTAGGTTTGTGCACCCGTGTAGTTCAATGCCACGGAGGTCAGAAGAGGGCATCAGATTCCCCTGGAACTGGAGTTCTGGAATTGGAGTTACAGGCGGTTCTCAGCAGCCATGTGGGTGCTGGGGATCGAATCCGGGTCCTCTGTAAGAGCAGTCGGTGCTCTTAACCGCTAGGCCATCTCTCCAGCCCCAGTAATGATTATATTTAAATTAAGTATTCAGCTGTTCTTATAGGATATAATACATGACCTATTTTTAAGGGAAATGTAATATGAATCTTTTTATATCAGTATGCAGAACTTTTACTAAATTTTACAAATTCATTTCTATAATCCTTTAAAATACCTAGAAAAATAAAGGTAGCATCTTGTTTTATTTTACTTATAAGACAAACTCCCTCCTCTTCCTTTCCCTCTCCTCTTCTCCCATCTCTCCCTCCCTCCCTTCCTCCTTCCCTACTTTCTCTCCTCATTTCACTTTGGTTTAACTACTATTTCACCTTTACATTAATCTTTTTCCAGAATCACACACAAACACATTTATTCTTCCTTGTGAGAGTACAAGCAATACTTCCTAATAGGTGACGGTAGTGATAGTGAGGAACACGTGTTTTCTGACTTTATCAAAATGACTGTTCTGAATTTTTCTGGTTTTCAAAATGCATCTCTTGCAGGAGTGAAAATGAGACAGGTTGCCTGAGTAGAGAAATGAGAATACTTGAGAAGAAAAAAAAAAATCACCAAATACACGGGCTCTGTTAGAGTGTATACACCAACTTTAGGAAATGGCAGTAAGTTCTTTCGACTAAAAGTACCTTGAAAAAGTATGCGCATGTGCTTGTAACTATGCTCATGGACAAACATGTTTTTTGGATAGCTGACTTTGACTGGCAGTGTATCCAGTTCGATTAAGCTCCCACATACCTAGTTCCATGATATAGGGATCGACTAACCATAGAACTATGAGATCATTTTTGTAATTTGCTTCTGAAAATGAGACAATGTTTCTCAGAAGCATTGGAACCCGAGAGTCTCTAGGACAGTAAGTCAGTAGTTTCACCATATGGTGAAAAGAGACAGGATTTAAAGTGTGTTTATACACCTACATCCATAAAGGCAGGAGGCAGGGATAAGTAGATTCAATGGGCTTTCAAAGAGAGACAGGAATGGACACACACACATACACACACACACACACACAAACACACAAACACACACACACACACACACACGGTGGGGGGGGTTGGGGAAAAGAGAGACAGCAAGGTTTGCAGAGAAAACTGGTGTGAGAAGATAGGGGAAGAGGGAAAGAGGTAGAGGGAAGGGTTTGAGTGTACATTTGTTGAAAACATTATACGTGTACATGAAATTCTCAATTAAAAAGAAACTTTCTTTTACACAGGGCTCTGAAAGAATATGTGTTTAACAACTCTCATCTGTGTGAGAGCATGAACATAATCAATAAGTAAAATGGAAACTGAACATAAATTTAAAATTTACATGTGACATTCTATTTTTTTCTTGAAGTAAAATGGGAGGTCATGTACAAATATTTAGAGGAGTTATAGACTAGAAGCAAAATTAAGAGGAAGGCAGAGATTTTCCATTATCTTCTGTTAATGGTACAAGTATTATAATAGATGAATGTCTGTCAACCAATACCATTATCACTTCAAAGCAATACTCAGCATAAAATTTCAATCTTAAGGTTATGCCTTCACTAGATTTGGCCTCATGTAAAATGTTATATATCCATCATTAGAAGAGGAAATTGTTATTCAAGTGAAAGAAACTTGTGGATTCCTGTATCTAATGAGTCAAATAACCTCGTGATCAGAAAAGCAATCAAAAGTAAGCAAAAAATGACCAAGAGAAAGAAGGGAAGAAATGTGAGCAAGCAAGACAATAGAGGAGGGCAGATGAGACAGAAGAAGTGGAACAAAACATAGCTGGAAGGACCTTGGCCTGCCTCAGTCATTATCTGGCATGGCTGAACAAATTGGACAAACCTTGAGACTTATATAGTAGATCTGGAAGGCACCAATAACCTACTTGACTAGTAAGTATTAGCAACAACTATTGTGGAAATAAATACACCAGGTGCCTTATAAACAGGAACTTAAAAATTTGAATCATAAATAAAGCATGAGGATATGAGAATTATAGATGAATAAAAGGTAATGTAGACATAGTTAGATGTAAGCTTTTTCTTGTTTTTCTTGCTATGTGTTGTAGTTTGGGCTTATTTTTTGGCTTTTTATGGAAATACAAATATAGTAAAATGCATAAAAAGGTACACAGCTTGATGAATTTTGGCAAAATTAACACATTTTTGTGACAATAAACCAGCCTAAGAACAAGTACTTCATTACTCTGTGCCTGTCAATCTGTGCTCTGCTCCTCAGAGTAAACATAGTCTTTTAAACATGGTAGACTTGTATTTGAACTACTTATAAATTCATTGGATCCTAATTTTATTTCACTCATATTTAATGTTCTATCCATTTTGATTCTGAATGATAAAGTTGGTTTATTTGTTCTAAATGTTGCATGGTATTTTGTTGAATTAGTAGGCAACTACTTATTCACTCTGATCATGAAATCTTATTTTAATATTTTCTATTTCTTGTATGAATTTTTAGAACACATTTTGAAAGAAATGAATATTGTCATACACACACACACACACACACATACACACACTGAAAGAAATAAAACAGGCAGATTGAGTTTAGATGATAGAAGAAAAATGCTGAAAGTAACATAATGAAAGTTCATGTTGGAAAGCCTATGGTGGGGAAAAATATTACTGACATTCTCCGAAACACAAATGGATAAGCATCAAATGATTCTTTGGAAATGTATAGGCCTGATCTCATATATGAAAAATAAAGAATTCTTTATTGTGAACTCAAGAGATTATTTCATAGAAAAAAGTTGGATTTGGTTCAGTTTATATGCACACACACACACGCATGCACATATAAGCACATATGCATCCAGGCTGTCAAGCAAACTGTTTTTTAAAACTACCTATATTGTTTCTAGCAACACATTAGCGAGCCAAACAGCTGCCACCTTTCTCATTTAGCTGGAAAACCTCTACTTTATAAAGTCTTCATAATACATGGATCCACGATCCATGGGAAGTATGAACTTACACAGGTTTCCTTTATAAAAGGGCAGTAGGTACTGACCCATGGCACACGTCAGGTCCGACTCTGACCCTCAGGATGACTTTTCCTCTCTAGTGCCATAGGTAGCAGTAATGTCTGGTAAAGTCTGGTGACTAATCAGCCCTGTTGCCTAGTCATTTTCTATTCCACTGCTCAGGAGTGCTCCTGTGCTTCTAATATTCTGATTTAGCTTTGTACATGTAATCAGACTTTGCAGAGATTATAGGAATTATTTGTTCACAGCAAAGTTGAAATTAGCTTACCCTCTGTTTTGATACACCCAATCTTGGTTCATTGTGTATCACTGACGCTGATTAAGGAAGCTATACAGCTTAAAATGGACAGAATTTCCCACTTCTCCAAGTCCTTTTTCTGCTTCTGAATGGGTGACATGTTCATGTAGTGGATGTGAATGGTGTAATACACATTTTATTCTTATAAAACAGACTAAGTCCAAGAATAAAATTAAAATGTTATTCTCTTGGGGTTTTCTCATGAAGATTTATGGCTGGAATGAAAATAAGACTTATTTTATATGGAGATCGAATAAATTTTATGCTCTTGTGGAATGACACTATTAATGTAGTCTTACTAAATAATTTTTATATAAAAATAAAATTATGATTATTTTTAAAACCATACATATCCAGTATTAAATGTTTCTTTTGGAAGCAGGGATTGTTATCTCTTGGAAAGAAGTTTGTGAATCAGTCTTTTCTTAATATTCACCAGGCTTCAGCAATAATGGACCTTAATTCTTCAGTTATTTGAATTATATCAATAATATGATAGAAAAATATGCTGATGCCAATTTTCAGAACTAAATGGGTCAAGGGAGAAGTTGAACAAAACAGCTGCTGGTGGTCTTTATTAAACTTTCCAAGAAGAATCCTATTAAGAACTTGATAATCTGTACATACAGTGTCATGTATGTCTCAAAATTGTGGTTAAAAGAAAATAGCCAGTTGCTCCAGTAGCTGTTACCACATAACAACATTAACTCGAACCTGAGTGCTCATATCAATCATTTGGTTGTTCTGACAGAACCTGTATTACAAGAAATCAGATAAGAGATGGAAGAAAGAGTTTGTTCCTGACACAAAGACCAGGAGTACTTGGGAACACCCAGAAGCTGAAGATTACTTGGAGACTAAAATTTAAGGTAACCAGAAGATGTTTTTAATCTCTTTATAGAACATGGGGTGGTTACTAAGACGTTTGCCAGATACAATGCATGAGTAAAGGGAGAAACTTCTTTGCTGTTTGACTCAGTCTCACAAGTCACAGCACATTACATTGCCCATGTTCTGAATGATAAAGTATTTATAAGACCATCTCAAATTGTTAAGCACTGTCACAGTCACCTGCAGATGACAGTAAATACTGAGAGAAAAGTATTCATAAACATTCTTTAGAAATGGCTAAACATGAATTTCCAACATATCAAAAGAAACTACATTGAAACTAGTTTTTAGTTTCCATCAACTTATAGGAAAATGACTTTTTGAAAACTTAACATTATGTTCAATGGTATTTCTTTACACCAAGACATGATCTAGCACACCTGTTCCTACTGACAGGATATTGGTAATTCAGAGATTACAAAAAGTCTATTGCTTTCATATCTAACTGTATCCCCCTTTTTTATTTTAGGTTTCTGTTTTTGACCAATGAGTCTCAAAAAAGCAGTTGTATTATACATTCCTATAAGGTGGAATCAAGGCAAAGATTTCATCAAATTCACCCAGGCTGTTTTGGGTTACTGTATGTGATTAACTTGGGAAACAAACTTAATTTTTAATTTAAATCATCCTATAGGTGAAAGAGATTGTTACAAGGTGATACTATATGACAGCAAAATTATAGAGAACATTTGTTTATGCCAATCCCAAAGTAATTGTTATACAGTTTTTAATTAAAGCTAATGTGGACAACAGCAATTTATATCACCAATTAACTCAGATTCATTACCGTTTTTATCAGCCTTTAAACCAATGTTGTTTAATATACACATATTTACTTTGCAATCCAAATCTGAAAGCTAACAACGGGAAAGGATTTGTATGTTCCAACAGGCCAGACTATCACCAACTTAATGGCTGAGAAAGAAAATGCAGCTTCGCAGTGAGGAGGATGTACCAGAAAGTGCCAGCAGAAGGATTGACTCCTCTGGGCATTGAAGGGAAGAAAAGCCTCAGATTGCTGCAGACATCAGGCCCCTCTGTGGATCCTACTAGTAACAACTATTTTTAATGAGTCCTAATGAAGCTTACCTTCTAGGTGCCGCAAAGGTTTTAATACGAGAGACTTTCTTAACTACCCCCCCATAGAATAAGAAGAAATATGATGATGATAAGGTCGTTCTCCAGATATAGATTGGAGCCAGCTGTTATAGAGGTATTCTCTTATAAAATCAGTAAAACTGCCTTCTTTAATTGACTAATGGACATAAAAACTGTAAAAAGGATTATTCTCTATTCAGAACCAAATATAATGTTAAAGTCTCCTTAAGCTATGCACTTAAGCAAAATATATTAATACAGGAGCCCTGACATCAACAATGGATTATTCTACCATGGAAATGTTGGCCAGGGGATCCAAGCCCCCACAAAAGGTAAAGGCTTCTTGTCTCCAAACCGGGATATCTGCAGGAAGAGAGGCAATAGGCCCTGCTGTTGAAGACCTGATGTAAACATGGGAAAGATATATGGAGACCGCACTTGCAAGTACACAGATGGTCTCTGGAATGCCGGAGAGTGTTACCAAAGGCCACTAAACCAATAAAGCAAGTATAGGTCTCCTTGAGTTAAGCAAGACTACTCCATCAGCACCAGCTACACCTCATCTGCCTGGAAATACTGTGCAGCAGTGGCAGCCATATGTGTGTATATCCCAAATCTAATTGGCTATCAGCTCTCTCCTTGGAGGAATAACCGTGGCTGATGCCACAAGCTTACATCCTCTAATGGTTAGGAGATCTTATAAACCACACGAAGACCCTGTCATACTTAACAGAAGAAAATGTAATTCATGGATTAACATACCATCCAAACATCTGTGTCTATACCAAAGTAACCTACCATAACAATTAGTACTGTTTAAATACCTATATATCTAATTGCGTGTGCTTCATTAGTAGGATCGAAAGTTATGCCTGGACAAGCTGTCAGCCCATGAAAGAAAACAGCCAGAATTGACTAGAGACCAAGATAACAGCTCCAGAGAAAGTAGACTGTTTTGCTTCTCCTCCACCTGTGCCCCTTTTCTAAGTAGGGAACAATCTGCAGAAGAGGGGGCACGGTAGAATGTAAGGGCTATTAAATATTAAATCTGCAAATGGTGAACATGAATAGATATATAATCTCAGACAGTTTGCCTCAACTTCCTGAGTTGCTGACACTGCCTAGGGAAAACATTCCAGTCGCAATGGGTATCAAACTCCTGGATGCCCCAGGGTTTCTTGAAGATCAGAGTAACCTCAAGAAACAGAATAATTGAGTTTCAGAGATTTCTTTTGCATAATGCCAACCTGATAAACATCTGAAGGTTTCAACACAGATGTTCTGAGTGATTTACTTATTGTTATTATAACATTAAAAATAAAAATCGTAGTGCAACATGTGTAACACATTTTCTCTTCTATTTAATAATCTAAGTCTGTAACATACGGGGATGAACATAAAGGAAACAGAAAGGCTCACAGCTCCAAGGGTTCTGTCCCTTGTCAATATTCTTGGCTTATTTTAGGACTGTGATGAGGCAGCACAGCAGAGTGTCAGGAGTGTGTGAAAGAACAGGCTGTGAGCCTCATGGGGGTTAGGAAGCAGGAGGGAGGAAGGGATTGGGGACCAGCCATAAGTTACCACCTCAATAACTACTTCACACTAAGATACTACTTTCTAACATACATATCCACCAGCTCCCAAAATAGTGTCACTAATACAGACCAAAAGGCAACATAGTAGCCTCTGTGACCCTTCATATTCAGACCATCACAGCCCGAGTTTCAGCATTTTAGTAGAGGATATTCTGATATTTTCTGATATTATCTTTGAAGTGTGATGACTGAAACCTTCTTAAGTATATTTTAAAATATTTATTTTGAAACTAAACCTAGCTTTGGCACTCAAGGAAATCAAATAATTGGGGCAATTATTTAGGCTATTTAAGTCCTAAATCACTTTCGTCCCTATTTTAAAAATATTTCAGTTACTTGGATCTATTTAGCAACAGTATTACTGATGAACTACCTTGAAAGATTAAAAGGACAGTATTTGGCATGCCAATAGTTGCTTTGTAAGCCTAAATTAGATTGTTACCACACTTGTTTCCTTCTTTTTTGTGCAATCTACTCTGGTATATTTCTGGGTCTTCTTTTTTTTTTCTTTTTTTTTTTTTTATTACTGTAAACCCATGATCTGGGTCTTCTAAGAGCCTCTCACTGCATTACATGAGATTCCTCCTGTTGAGAAGTCAACTGTGTTATCATCAAAACATATGATTTTATTCACCAGATAGTGGAGGTGATAACTTCTAGTAGCTTCCCTGCCTGCAAAACAGCAACAAATCCAGTCCCTACTGCATAATACAACAACTAAGTCAAATCGAATTATTTGTGTGAACACATTTTGCAAACAGAAAGGGACAAGAAGATGTAAATTGACTCAGATTCTCAGAGCACATATGACAGAGTTGGTACTCCTGCTAATGCATATACATATGAGGAAAGCATAATACACAGAATACACGATAAAGTATTTTCTTCAGCATGGATTTATACACTATGGTATGGGAATCAACAGCAAGGAGGTTCATATGAAATCTGCAAGTAGCTGAGATTTGAAATATGCATAAGCATTGACACCCTGCAGATAACAAGGAAGAGCAGGAGTGAGCAATTGAAGCCTCAAAAGATCCAATTGTATCTAATAGACTCAAAGAGGATTCTGGTAGCCAGAGTGGACTAATAAGAAGGATTCAAAGTATAGGAAAAAGATATGGTAAGGAATGAAGGATCTGGTACTTCTGATAAGATGCATATATTAAAAAATCCCTTTGGGAGTAGCAAGATGGTTCAACAGGAAATTGCCATCAAGTCTGAGGACTTGAGATTTATTCACAGGCCCCACATAGTAGAAGAAGAAAATTGACTCCTCCCACAATATGTCCTCTGACTTCAACATGTATGCTACGATACATGTACAGCCACATATAGGCATACATACATACATACACACGTGGTCACATACAGTCACTGAAAAATATAGAAATGTAATTTTAAAAATGGATCATGTTGGATGCTATGTGGGAAATTAACCAGATATATCCATGCATTTGTCAGAAGTAAGAGGAGGAGTCTGGGGAGACAGCTCACTTGCTGTGCAAACGTGAAGATGTGAATTTGAATTCCCACATAAGTCAAGTTTTGTAATCCTCATTTGTAATGTCAGTACATCTATGTCAAAGAGATGGGAGCCAGAGACAAGAGAGTTTCCAGAAACTTTGGGGCCAGATAGCCTGGTGTATGCACCAACAAACAAAGAGTACTGGTCTCAAATAATGAAAAAGGCCAGGACTGACACCTAAGTGTGTCCCTGAGCTACACACACACACACACACACACACACACACACACACACACAACATGTTACATCCATACACAAACATCATATGCCTGAACTCACATACCTGAACATGCACAAATCCACACAATCATCCCCCTCCTTCCTCTCCCAAAGGTAAAAAAATGAGACAAGGGTAAAATTATCTTACATTTTGTTCACAGTAGTGAACATGGAAAGGTGTGTCATGTTAAGAAATAGTTTAGAACGACTGATAACAGATGTGGTATATAAAGGTAGTATATAAAGGTAGAAGTGAGAAAAATCACAATGATTAGTCTTGATCAACTCTTGTGTAAAATAATGCAGAAGCAGCAAATATTTAATAAATAAAGAATCCTGAGAATTCCATTATATTTTAGATGTAATGCCAATAGCTTAAATGTGCATAGTTTAGCATCATGTAGTAAAGCAGCAATAGATACCATTCATTAACTATCTACTAATTCACATATTTAGTGGTTGTAATTCCTCCACGATAACAATGATTTTGGTAAAATGAGGTACCCAAAGTCACATATCCATATAAAATTGGCTCATGGCACTCTCTTAATCCCAGCACTTGAGAGATAGAATCAGGTGGATCTCCGTGAGATCGAAGCCAGCCTGGTCTACATAGCAAGTTGCAGGCCAGCTGAGGCTACAGGGAGACAAAAAAAAAATCAAACTCTACCTCAAGATTGAGGCTATCTCAAGAAGACAAAAAAAGAAAAAAAGAAAAACAAAAACAAAGAAAGAAACAATAGGTTCATGATAGGAAAAAAGTCTGACTCTACAGGTTTCAATTTTGAGCTGAAAAACAGCATAGATTTCTTCCATGGAAGGACAAACCATTGATCAAACTCATTAAGACGTGGGCTCCAAAGGATGAGTTCAGCAATGCTCTGGGTACAGAGGCTAGAAGGAAAAGACCTCAGCAGCTGAGGTCCATATCAGAGAGAGTGTTCACAGAATGATGTGGAGGATAGAGCAACAGGCACCACTCTGTCCCTTTTGTTCCCTGGGTAGGGGCAGGGACAGTATTCACTTTTGTTTATAATTCCCCACTACTTCCTGCCTTTCAGTTCTCTTCTGACCTGTCCCACACCCTCTTTGATATCCCTAGCAATGCTAAAATTGTTCAGAGAAAATCATTGGAAAATCCACACCTTCCACTTTTCACTTCATGGATTCATTTATTGCTAACAGTAGATTTTTTTTAAAAGATCCTTTTTTAGACTGTTTTGTGAATGAATTAAAGTGTCAGATTGTGTTTTTGAACTTACCTACAATTGGAGGTAAAATAAAATCTAGCCAATGTCAAAGAGATATGACATACATTGTAACGATGGCCAAAATGAAAGCAAGAACTCTCTAGCTATGGTGCAGGCACCCTGCCCTGTGAAATGAAGTGTTTCTAGGAGTTTCTACAACACTTGTCACAAACAATCAGTAATTGTTTCTATTAAGAGCTTTGCAAAGGGCAACAATACAGAGATTATTAGAAGGAAATAACAGCTAATTACAAAAGGGTCCTGAGGGGTGACGCTGCACTGGGATGAATGATTCCTCCACCCTATTCTGTAAGGTGAGAAAGACTGTTTTGTCTAATGATACAGTAATGTCAATGCAATGGAATTATATTAGCTTTGCATTTTTTAAACCAGTGTAACCAGCCATACATTTTTATTGTACTAGTCCTTGTTTCCAATACACAGTGGCAAAGGCCACAGCTTGGCAAGTGGATGATTCCAAATACATGTGTGTGCAAAGAATAGAAAAGTTTCTCTTACTATGGGACTCTGTGTGGGGCGGCTAACAATCAGGAGACAGTTGACTTTTTCAGCTTGTTATATTACACTGTATTGTTGCTGAATCATATTAAGTTATACTGTATTGTATTATAATAGCCATCTGTCCTAGTTTGTCTTCCATTGCTGTGACAAAACACTCTGACCGACACCAACTTGGGGAGGAAAGGGTTTATTCAGCTTACATCTCCTGGGTCACAGTTCTCACTCAGGAAGCCCAAGGCAGGAACTCAGGGCAGGAACCTGGAAGCAGAAGCTGAAGCACAGGCCATGGAGGAGTGCTGTTCACTGGCTTGCTCCCCTGGCTCATGCCCAGCCTGCCTTCTTATACAATACACAACAACCTGCCCAGGGTAGCACTACTCATTGTGGGCTGGGCCCTCCCACATTGCCTGACAATCAAGACAATACTCCACAGATGTGGCCACAGGCCAATCCAATGGAGCCAATTCCCCAATTGAGGCTCCCTCAACCCAGGTGTGTCAAGTTGACACTAAAGCTATCCAGCACACCATCCAACATAGTTAGAATGCCCACTGAAATAAATCAGCAAAAGTTTCTCTCTCTTCTCTCTTTCCCTCTCCCTCTGTTGTTCCTCCTTCACTTCTCACGCTCTTACACATATATAGAACATGCCGTGTGTATGTGTGTGTGTGTGTGTGTGTGTGAATGCATGTGTGTCAGAGAGAGGTGTCACGTTTCCTCTTGGTGCATGTGAAATACAGAAATACAAGAAATGACATCCCTATTCCCACCCCCCAGTGCCATAATTCTATTCTAGTGATTGCAGGTATTTAAATGATCTTCAGTTTGAAAACATTAAAGAATAGCATCAATCACATGATTTTGATTATTCTTGGACTTTGTCTTGTGGTTTTTAGTATAATTCCACAGATAGATATTTCTATCCATTGAGGTTAAAGTGCGGTTTGTTTCTCCCTGGTATGTTCAATAACCTTGAACAATATATTATGCTTATTTTCAAATTTTATTTTCTATTGGTTGTGATTTGAAAACAATTATGAAGCTGAGAAAAGAAAAACAGAGAGGACATTGTCAGAAGGGTCAGGGGATTGGTACAGCGAAATGAATTCTGAAGTTTCTTCTATTTGTCAAATGATACTGAACTCTGGGTGTAAGCATCAGTATAATAATGCAAGAGTGCTACCTCAAAGTACCTGCAAATGCAAAATAAATCTTATTATTTTGAAATTTGATACTCACATTTTCCTTTGGAACTGAGGTATTTTTCTCCCAGGGTAACATAAATTAAAAAAGAAAATGTGAGTGTAACTGAAGATAGATTTGTACATCTACTTTTGAAAATACGATGGAAATTCCTGGTTAATGGCTTTTTTATTTCTTCCTCTAGGTCTAAGCAAGTAATATTGGCCAACATACTTTTCCAAGCTTCAGTTTTCCCTTCTGTTGACAGGATTACATTAAAAAAAGCACATTTGAAAGAAGTTAAGGCTATAGAAACACAGTGAAAGTGTGTTTTCATAGAAGAATCAGGGGGTGAAGTGACAGTTTTCTACAACTTTTATCTGTGATAATAGTAGAAATGAAAGGGGTTATCATAAGTGTCTTCATAAAAGAAGCATGTACTTGAGACTGAATAGAGTTTCAAAATGGGAGGCAAGAGGCAAGGACTCTCAGACATAGAGGTGCAAGAACACAATACAGACAAGAAATAATAAAGTGTTCTTGCCAACCATGATGGGGCATACATTTAATCATAGCACTATCCAGGCAGAGGCAGGCAGATCTCTATGCAATCATGTCCAGCCTGGTCTACATAGTGAGTTCCAAGTAGGCTGGGGCTATGGGAGACCTTGTCAAAAAAAAGGTTACTGATAGGTGATATTTTTAGGCATGTTTTCAAGAGGAGGAGTTTGACTGTATAAAACTCAATTGTGTGTGGGTGTGGTTTTATTAATATATTATAGATAGATAATATATATATATAATGTTTTATATATCCACCCATCTACTGATAGGCACCTCAGGTGATTCTATGTAATAGCTATTGTGAATAGTGCCACAATAAATATGGGTGTGCAGAGTATACACCTGTTTTATTTTTATTTTTTATTTATTTATTTTTTTTGGTGTTTTCGAGACAGGGTATCCCTATAGCCCCAGCTGTCCTGGAACTCACTCTGTAGACCAGGCTGGCCTTGAACTCAAAAAGATCCGCCTGCCTCTTCCTCCCAGTGCTAGGATTAAGGGCGTGCGCCACCGCTCCCGGCTCTACACCTGTTTAAGATTCATTCATATATATGCTCTGGAGTAGTGAACTGAGTATATGGTAGTCATATTTTAAATGTTTGAGGAGTCTCCAAACTGATTTCCATAATGCAAGCGCCAGTTTGCATTCTCACTAACAGTATTCCTTTATCACTCTTTACAGAAAATGGTGGGAACTAGAGATTATCATATAAAGCAATATAAGCCAGACCCAGAAGATCAAATATCATAAATTTTGATACATGGAACCTAAGTTTTAAACAGAAACAACATGAAAGTACAAGGACTGTTTGGTGGAAGAGGAGAAAGCAAGTAGTGTTGAGATGTGTTAAATATAAAAGGAATCCTAGTTGAGAAGTGTAAAGTATCAAAACCACATTGTTTCTTAGAGAATTTTAACAAAATTATACAATAAAAATTATGTGTGTGTGTATGAAGATCTAATGTATCCAAGGATGACCTCAAAAACTGTTTCCAAGGCTAGCCTAATGTCTGACCTTCCTGATTCTATGCTCCAAGTGCTGGGATTGACATTAATTCGAGAATTGATTATATATTTCCATAGTATTTTGTAGCACACTGCAAAAGTAAATATGGCTATTGGAAAATTTGAAGATATATCCATAGTATTTTGCATTAAACAAAATGACTATATATAAGAAAAAGAACTCGCTACCAAGGGAGTTATATTTTCATGTTAGTATTTTAGAAATAAAAATTGCACTTTAACATTGAGAATTACATTAATATTGAGAATGAGTTTAACATTTTTGAGGGATTAAAAATGGCCACTTGTGAGGCCAATTGTAAGTACTTAGGTGAGAAAAAATATATGAGTGTTTGAGTGCATGTGTGTGTGTGTGTGTGTGTGTGTGTGTGAGATAAGGTTTGATCAAATGCTGTAAACATAATACAGGCATCTAAGAGCCAAGGAGATTGGCAGTGAGTAAGTTAGGGATGGCAGAATCTATGGAAAGCTGCAGGAAGCAAATCTATTGGCTTGATCTTGTCACTAGATTTAACATTTCTTCCTTAAACTATATTACAAATGCTTCTCAAACTGATTCACTATCATGTTTTTCACTCCTAGAAAACTCATATACGGGCTTCAGTCAGTGAAACTCTATAAATTTTTATGCCAAACAAAAATGTTAATGTGATTTTAGGCATTTTCCCCCTAGGGATATGTACCTTGGCTTCTATACTTTAAAAACTGGTAGTGTTACTTCACTTCGCATAATGTCTTCCAGTTCCATCCATTTATGTGCAAAGTTCAAGATGTTATCTTTCTTTACCACTGCATAGAACTCCGTTGTGTAGATGTACCACATTTTCATTATCCACTCTGACAGTTGGGGGGCATTTGGGTTGGTTCCAGATCTTCACTATTGTGAAGAGAGCTGCAATAATCATAGATGTGCATGTATCTTTACAGTAGGATGAGTCTTGTGGGTATATACCCAGGAGTAGTATGACTGGGTCAGGTGGTAGGCTCATTCTGAGTCTTTTAAGGGTTCTCCACACTGCTTTCCATAGTGGTTGTACGAGTTTACATTCCCAAAAGCAGTGGATGCATGTTCCCCTTTCCCCACAGACCCTCCAGCATTTGGTATCTTTTGTTTTCTTGATCTTAGCCAGTCTTATCAGAGTGAGATGAAATCTGAAAGTGGTTCTAATTTGCATGTCCTTAATCATTAACCATGTTGAACTTTCTTTTTGGCTTAAAATGTAAACTTATTCTCTCTTGGCTTAGAATTCAAAGGCTGAAATCAAGATGTTTACAGGGTTACACGTCCTCTAGGGACCCAAGCCTTGCCCTTGGCCTTCACTTTTTTTTAATAAAAAAATTTTTTGGTCTTTTCGAGACAGGGTCTCCCTGTAGCCCCAGCTGTCCTGGAATTCACTCTGCCTGCCTCTGCCTCCCAAGTGCTAGGATTAAAGGTGTACGCCACCACGCCGGGCTTTTTAATAAAATATTTTTATTGGTGCTTTGTGTGTTTCATATATCATTTCTCAGTCCAGTTTAGACACACTCTCTTTCCCATACCCCCCACCCCAGTTCATGCATTCTGACATACATGACTTACATCTTTTTCTCAGTCTTTTTTAAAGTTTTTCTCTGCTGAGGTTTATTGCTTGGGCTGAAGTTAACTGTTTCAGTCAGTTCTTTGATCCAGTCTTTTTGTCGTTTTTCCTTCCCATTTTTATTGCTCCAAAGTGTATATATATATATATAAGAGAATAACAATATATACAAAATTAATGCCTTTAAAAAACAAGCCGTAATGCAATTCCAAATAGTAGTTCACATTTTCCCTTCAATTTTATATTACTCTAATATATGAATACATACCCGCCATACATATACCACAATGACAAAGTCAGGAAAACGAGTGTCAGTTAATTCTAGAGCCATTAAGGAATTCACATTACAATAACATAGTTGCCTATCAGATAAAAAAAAAATATAACATTAAACTTTTTCAACTTGCGTTCAACTAGATTGGGTACTAGCATCCACACAGAGGGATAGCATTCATCATTTGTTTTCCTGGGACTGTGTTACTTCACTTAGCATAATGGCTTCAAGTTCCATCCATTTACCTCCAAAGTGCATGATAACATCTTTCTTTTTTTTTTTTTAACTTTTTATTTATTTCGGTATGTGTATGAATGTACTGTCCGCATGCAGGTGTGTGCACCCGTGTCGTGCAATGCCGCGGAGGTCAGAAGAGGGTCTCGGATTCCCCTGGAACTGGAGTTCTCCTGGAACTGGAGTTTCAGACGGTTCTCAGCCGCCATGTGGGCGCTGGGGATCGAACCTGGGTCCTCTGTAAGAGTGGTCAGCGCTCTTAACTGCTAGGCCATCTCTCCAGCCCCGATAACATCTTTCTTTACTGCTGCATAGAATTCCATTTTGTAGATATACCACATTTTCTCTATCCACTGATCAGTTGAGGAACACTTGGGTTACTTCCAGCTCTTTGCTATTTTGAAGAGAGCTGCAATAATCATAGATGTGCATTAGTATCTACAGCAGGATGAGTGTTGTGAGTATATATCCAGGAATGGTATGACTGGGTCAGGTGTAGGCTCATTTTCAGTTTCTTGAGAGTTCTCCACACTGCTTTCCACAGGGGTTGCCCAAGTTTGCATTCCCACCAGCAGTGGACGAGTGTTCCCTTTCCCTATAACCTCTCCAACATTTGGTATCCTTTGTTTCCTAAATAATAGCTAGTCTTACTGGAGTAAGATGAAATCTTAAGTTAGATTTAATTTGCATTTCCTTAATTATTAGCGATGTTGAACACTTTTTAAGATATTTCTCAGACATCTTTACTTCTTCATTTGTGAAGTCTCTGTTCAGCTCTTTACTCCATCTTATGAGTAGATCTATTGTTTTCTTCCTCTTTTGTTTTCTAAGTAGTTTATTCACTTTGGATGTTAATGCTATACACTTTGGATGTTAATGCTCTATCAGATGTATCACTGGTGAATGTTTCCTCCCACTTTGTGGGCTTTCTCTCCACTTCATTGATTATTTATTTTGCTGTACAGAAGCTCTTGGGTTTAATGAGGTCCCATTTGTCAATTGTTGACCTTAATGTTTGAGCAGCTACTGTCTGATTTAGAAAGTCTTTTCCTATGCCTATGTCTTGTAAGTTACTAGCAACGTTTTCTTCTATCATTTTAAGAGTTTGGGTTTCACATTGAGGTCCTTGATCCATTTGGAGTTGATTTTTGTACACGGTGAGAGGTAGGGGTTTAGTTTTATTTTTCTACAAGTGGTGATCTACATATGCCAGCACCATTTGTTGAAGATGCTGTCTTTCCTCCATTGAGTCTTCTCAGACCTTTTGTCAAATATGAGGTGGCTGAAATTGTATGTGCTCAGGTTTGGATCCTCAATTTTGTTCCATTTATCTACAGGCCTGTTTTTGTGCCAATAGGCTGTTTCTATGACTATAGCCCTATAATAAAATTTGAAGTCTGCTATGGCAATCCCCCCCACACCCTGTATTGCTCTTTTCACTCAGTGTTGCTTTGGCTATCTGGGGTCTTTTGTTTCTCCATATGAACTTTAGGATGTTTTTCTCTAGGTCTGTGAAGAAGCTCCTGGGGATTCTAATTGGGATGGCATTGAATCTGCATATTACTCTGGTCAGGATGGTCATCTTTACTATATTGATTCTTCCAATCCATGAGCATGGGAGGATTTTCCATCTTCTAGAATCTTCCTCAGTCTCCTTCTTGAGGGATTTAAAGTTTTCTTTGAAGAGATTTTTGGTGTGTTTGGTCAGGTTTGTTCCTAGATAATTTATTTTTGGAGGCTATTGTGAGTGGCAAAGTCTCATTGTATTCCTTCTCCAATTACTTGTTATTGGCATAAAGGAAGGCTACCAATTTTTCTAAGTTAATTTTGTATCCTGCCACTTTATTGAAGCTGTTGATGGTTACTAGAAGTGTTCTGGTAGAGTTTTTGGAATCCCTTAGGTAAACTATTATATCATCTTCAAAAAGGGATAGTTTGACTTCCTGTTTTCCAATTAGTACTCTTCTGATTTCCTTTTCTTGTCTTATTGCTCTTGCGAGCATTTCAAGCACTATATTGAAGAGGACTGGAATAGGGGTTAGAGTTGCAGGGTTCCTGACTTTAAGGGGAATGCTTCTAGTTTTTCCCTATTTAGTATAATGCTGGCTGTGGGTTTATTGTATATAGCTTTAATTGTGTTGAGGAATGTTCCCTCCAGTCAAATTTCCCTCTAGGAATTTAAACATGAAGGCATGCTGAATTGGTCGAAGGCCTTTTCCCCATCAATTGAGATGAATATGTGGTTTTTGTCTTTCAGTCCATTTATGTGCTTTATGATGTTTATTGATTTACATATGTGGATCCATCCCTGCATCTCTGGTATGAATCCAGCTTGGTCATGGTGGATGATCTTTTTCATATGTGCCTGTATGTGGTTTGCAAGTATTTTGTTGATAATTTTTGCATCTATGTGCATTATTGAAATGGGTCTATAGTTTTCTTTTTTAGGATGTATCTTTGCCTGGTTTTTGTATTAGAGTGCTGTTGGCTTCATAGAAGGAATTTAGGAGATTTTCTGCTTCTATCCTCTTGAATAATTTGAGTAGTAGTGACTGTCGGTCTTTAAATATCTTTTAGAATTCTGCTGTGATTCAGTCTGGACCTGGGCTATTTTTAGTTGGGAGGGTTTTTTTTATTTTATTTACAGTTTCAATTTTCCTCCTTTATTATGGGTCTATTTAAGTTGTTGATTTCTTCCAAGTTAAGTCTTGGTGGATTCCATGTCAGGTATTCATCCATTTCTTTTAGGTTTTCAAATTTAGTAGCATATAGGTTTTTGAAGTATTCCCTTAAGATTGTCTGTATCTTTTCAGTGCCTGTTGTGATATCTCTAATTTGGTTGATATGGAGTTGCTCTTTCCTTCTTTTAGTCAATTAGGCTAGAGGTCTATCTATCTTGTTTATCCTTTCAAAGAACCAGTTCTGAGAATTGTTGATTTTTTTTGTATCATTCTCTTTGTTTCTATTTCATTAATTTCTGCTCTGACTTTTGTAATTTCTTCCTGTCTGCCAGGTTTAGGATTCATTTGTTGCTGCCTCACAAGTGTTTTTAATTGCAATGTTAAATCATTTATTTGTGCTCTTTCCATTTTCTTAATGTAGGTACTCAGGGCTATGAATTTCCCTCTCAGGACTGCTTTTAAGGTGTCCCATAGGTTTTGCTGTATTATGTCATCCCTTTCATTTAGTGCCAGGGATGCTTTTGTTCCATTCTTTATTTCTCCTTTGACCAATTCATTATTCAATAGTGTGTTGTTTAGTCTCCATGTGTTCTTGTAGCTATATCTGGTAGGACTCTTTCTGGTGTTGATATTAAGCTTAATTGCACTGTGATCTGATAAGATGCCTGAAATTATTTCATTTTTTTGTATTTGCTCAGGTTTGTTCTCTGTCCCAGTATATGGTTGATTTTGGAGAATGTTCCATGGGGTGCTGAGTAGAAAGTATATTCTTTGGTGTTTGGGTGGAATATTTGGTAGATGTCTGTTATATCCATTTGGTGTATCATATTGTTCAATTCAGATGTCTGTTTATTTTTGTCCAGTTGACCTGTCCAATGGGCTCAGTGGGGTATTGAAGTCTCCCACCATTAATGTGCTGGGATTGATCTGTGTCTTGAAGTCCTTCAGGATTGTGTTTATGAATTTCAGTGATCCAGTGTTTTATATACCTATATATCTATATATATATATATATATATAAATCTATTTTATCTGATATTAAAATTGTAACTCTTGCTTGCTTTTTGTTGACATTTACTTGAAATATATTTTTCCATCCTTTCACCTTAAGACAGTGTCTGTCGTTGAAGTTGAGGCATGTTTCTTATAGGCAGCAGAAAGATGGATTCAGTTATTAATCCATTCTCTCAGTTTTGTCTCTTGATTGTGGAGGTTAGACCATTAATATTTAGGGTTAATATTGAGAGATGTATATTGCTTCCTTTCAGTTTATCTTCTGTTTGCATTTTTGGGATGTTTGTATTTCTGTGTTTACACCTTCATTAATTACTCTCTCTTGTTGCTTGGGCATAGCTGCTTCTTTCCTCTGTCCTCTGAACTGCTTTGAGTATTTTCTGGAGGGTTGGATTTTTAGACATATATTCTTTCATCTTGTTTATGTCATGGAATATTTTCCTTTGTCCTTCAATTATAATTTTCATTTTTGCTGGGTAGAGTAACCTGGGTTGGCATCTGTAGTCATTTAGTACTGGAAACACTTTGGTCCAAGCTCTTCTGGCTTTCATTGTTTGCACTGAAAAGTCACCTGTAATTCTCATGGGTTTTCCTTTATGTAACTTGTTTTTCTCTTGCAGCTTTCAGTATTCTGTCTTTGTTTTGAGCGTCTAGAATTTTGATTATGATATGGCATGGGGAGTTTCTTTTCCGATCTTCTCTATTTGGTGGTCAATGTGCTCCTTGTATTTGTATGGGTTTGTCTTTTTTCAATTTGGGCAATTTTTCTTCTATAATTCTGTTGAAGATCTGGACCATACCATTGTGCTGGGATTTTTCTCCTTCCTCTATATCTACGATGTGGAAGTCTTGTCATGGTGTCCCACATTTCCTGATTATGCCACTCCTGTGGTGTTTTTTTTTTGTTTTTTGTTTTGTTTTTTTTTTTAATTTTTCATAGTCTTTGCTTGAGCTCTTAAGTACTTCCATGTTATCTTCTAGGGTTGATATTCTATTTTCTGCTTCATCTATTCTGTTACTGAGGCTTTCTCTTGCCCTTTCCTGTTGACTGGATGAGTGTTAAATTTCCTTTTTCATTTCAGCCTGAGATTTCTTTAGTATTTCCATTTCCTTTTGGAGCTGATCATTTTCCCCTTTTAGTTTTTCAGTTTCCTTTTTTTATTTCAGCTTTACTCCTATCAAGCCTGCTGCAGAAGTGGGTAGGCAGATGACTACCTCCTCAGTGTCCCTGAGGAACCGAGCTCTCAGCAGGTCATTACTTCCTCACTAGTGAAGTCTCTGTTCAGATATTTACTACATCTTTTCAGTGGGTCATTTGTTTTCTTCTTTGTTTTTTTGACTAATTTATATGTTCTGGATGCTAATGCTCTGTCGGATGTATTACTGGTGAAGGTTTCTTCCCACTCTGTGGTTTCCTCTTCACTTCATTGATTGTTTCTTTTGCTGTACAGAAACTTTTGAGTTTAATCAGGTCCTGCATGTCACTTGTCAATTGATGACCTAATTTCCTGTGTGGCTATTGATTAATATAGAAAGTCTTTTCCTACACCCATGTCTTGTAGGTTGCTGCCAACATTTTCTTCTAACACCTTCATGGTGTTGGGTTTCATGTTGAGGTTTTGGATCCATTTGGAGTTGATTTTTGTACAGGATGAGAGGTAGGGTTTTAATTTTATTCTTCTACCAGTGGTGATCCAGTTATGTCAGCACCATTTGCTGAAGATGCTGTCTTTCCTCCATGGAATCATTTTGGCTCCCATATGAAGTGGCTGAAATTGTATGAGCTCAAGTTTGGATCTTCGCTTTTATTCCATTAGTCAATGGGTCTGTTTTTGTGCTAAAACCAGGGTGTCTTTATGAGTATAGCCCTGTAATATAGTTTGAAGTCTCATAAAGTAAAGTGATCCCTCTTGCATTGTACTTTTTGCTCAGGGTTGCTTTAGCTATTTGGGGCCTTCTGTTTTTCCATATGAATTTAGTACAATCCCAGAAAAACAATGAATGGTATCCCTCATTTGTGGATATTAGCACCAAATCCCTAGTTGAAAGGCAAGCTGAGCAACGTTAATGTTATATTTCTTTTTATCTGAAAGCAACCACATGTTGTTATAATTTGAATCCATTAATGGGCTCTAGAATGAACTTACCACTTATTTTCATAGATTGTAATTGTGGTGTATCGGTGGAGGGTATGTATCCATATTTTAGAGTAATATAAAATTAAAGGGAAAAATGTGAATTCCTGAACACATTTTGGAATTAACATACACTTTATTTTCAGAGGTCATAATTTTCATATATATGTGGTATATATACAGGCATATTTTGGAGCAATACAAATGGGAGGGAACAACACCAACTGGGACAAAGAACTGACTGAAACAGTTAACTTCTGCCTAAAACAATAAGCCTGGGCAGAGAAAAACTTTAAAAAGACTGAAAAAAAGATGCAAGACATGTGTGACAGAATGCATGAACTGAGGTGGGGTAGGGGTCATGGAAAGGGGAATGTGTCTAAATTGGACTGAGGAATGATGTATGAAATATGCAAAACATCAATAAAAATATTTTATAAAGAATAAAATAAAAACTGGTAGTGACCCTCTCCCCAAATGAAATAAGATTATTGATTGTGGAAACACAATTAAAGAAAAAAATAACATACAACATTAGAATACATCTACATTTGCACAGTCTTAGAGTAAATGTAAAATAACTTCCAAAGCGTATTTTAAAAATTAAATGACAGTTTTCCTCTTTTATTTTTAACATACATGTGAGAAACTCGCAGAAACTTTCATTAGCTGGGACACTTCATTCTTTGTGTAAATGGTTCCCATGAAATTACTTTTTAAATTTAAGATCATGCTTTTGCTTGACTATCTAAGACACGGTATCTGCTAGGGTATCTGTATCTGGAAGTGAGATCTCCATTTTTAAATACCATTTCCTGCCCCGAAGCTGGGAAGTGTCTGGGTGGAACATCTGTGAGATAATCAGTTACTACTCACCAGATATCTCCTTGCCTGGTGTCTTGGGATTTGGAACTGGTCATTTAAAAACAATGCAAAGCCTGAGCTGTACCCCCATGGGCAGCTGAGAATTTAAATGGATTTCAGGTGCAGAGGTAGTATCACTTACCACTGAAGGCTCAAAACAGGAACACACTTCAGATCTGGAAATAGTCAAAATAACAGAACAGATCTTACCATGACAAGCCTAGCCACGGCCATGGAACTCCAGCCCAGCAAGCATGTGGATCAGTGTATATAGGCATAATAGAGTCATCAAAAGGTGTTATTTGAATAGCTAGTCTAAAATAAGGAGAAGAGCAGGCAAGGCAGTTGTATTTAATGTGTATTTTCCCTAAAGTGCTTCTTTAAGAATCCAAATAAGGGGTTTGGGGTTTAGCCAGTGGGAGAATTTTTGCCAGGCATGTGTATTATTCTGGGTTCAGTCCTTTGCCCGAATTTTTAAAAAACAAAGAAACCAGCTGGGTATAGTGACACAGATCTTTAACCCCAGCACTCGGGAGTCAGACGCAATCAGATCTTAATGAGATGGAAGCCAGTGTGGTCTACATAAAAAGTTGCAGGCCAGCTAAGGCTACAGGTAGACACTATCAACAAACAAATCAAAACAAAACAAAAACAAAAACAAAAGAAAGAGAATCCAAAGAAACTCTCTGCCATTTTTCAGACTGATGAAAGACTTTAGGTCTGTTATAGAATGTGAGAGAACATGGTTTTGTAACAAAGAATATGATGGTTAAGAGAGGAGACTGGGGGCTGGAGAGATGGCCTAGCGGTTAAGAGCGCCGACCGCACTTACAGAGGACCCGGGTTCGATCCCCAGCACCCACATGGCGGCTGAGAACGTCTGAAGCTCCAATTCCAGGAGAACTCCAGTTCCAGGGGAATCCGAGACCCTCTTCTGAACTCCGCGGCATTGCACGACACGGGTGCACAGACTTGCATGCAGACAGTACATTCATACACATACAGAAATAAATAAAATTAATAAATTTAAAAAAAAAAAGAGAGGAGACTGATCTAGAGCCCATTTTATAAGCATCAGATATGTTCTAATAGTCTGTTATCTTCATCTTTCACTGTGTAAGTGTGGACATTGAACTCTATCCCTTTCCTGACTGAGTGATTTGATGTTAGGATGTTCATAATAGCAGAAAATGAGACATGCTTGATGGCTATCTTTGGTCCGTGTTTAAAGAGCTTAAAGGAAAGAAATGCTCTCAAATTAGTTCCAGTTAAGGAATTAAGAGATAGCTAAGTGTTCTGTCATCAACCATAAAGTTATTTTTATTCTCCAGTAGTATCCAAAATTGAAGTTCTCACCACTTATGCAAATCATATTAAGGAAGAAAAATAAATAACTCTGCTCTTTTTCTGCAAATGCTTCAGTATCAGATAACCATAAAACTTTAGCACAAATCTCTATTGTTTCCATATGTTCATATTTTATTTTCAAGTAAGGCAACATATATACACATATATCCATAAAAATATTTAAAACTTACCTCTTAGACTTTGAGACAAGTTTTTTCTCCAACATGCTGACTTTAAAAAACTCATTTTAATTTGCATAATCTATCACAAAAAGCAAGTGCTGGAGCTAGAGAGGTGGCTCAGTGGTTAAGAGAACTGACTGCTCTTCCAGGGGACCCAGGTTCAATTCCCAGCACCCACATGGTGGCTAAGAGCTGTTTTCACTTCAATTCCAGGGTATCTTACATCCTTTTCTGACCTCTGCAGAATTGCACAAGGGTGCACTCACATATATGCCGGTAATACATTCATACACATTTAAAAAATAAACAAATGAAAATATTTTTTTTATTATTTATTTTTGTATGTGTATGAATGTATTGTCTGCATGCAGGTCTGTGCACCCGTGTCGTGCAATGCCGCGGAGGTCAGAAGAGGGTCTCGGATTCCCCTGGAACTGGAGTTCTGGGGATCGAAACCCGGGTCCTCTGGCAAGAGCGTCGGTGTTCTTAAACCCGCTAGGCTATCTCTCCAGCCCCACAAATGAAAATATTTTTAAAAGCAACTGCTATTATCAGTAACCATTTTACATTCTTTTTCATATATTATATATCTATATATATTATATATATATATCTATATTATATATATATATATATATATATATGAAAAATACCATATGAACAATTGAACTTGTATCATTTCACCTTAGAAAATAGTTTATATTGTTCCCCTTATTTAACGTACAAGAAAATTAAAAGATTAAGTTTCTCCAAGGTTAAACAGTAGGTAAGTTGTTTAACTAGGATTTGAACAAAGTGCCTCACCTTGCTAACTCCCCTGACCTTTGCTTTTTTTGACCCTTCTATTTTACTGCTTTTCTCCTATGTCTTTCACTGCATATAAATGTGAGGGAAACAAGTAGAAATTTGAAGTTAGAGGGTGGACACCACAGCCAGGCCAGTACCCCTTACTTTTGTGATTGTACTAGCACCTCTATGAGATCATGTGAACTCAGTCACAACTGGGACTCTGAGTCAAAATAAATGCTTAGAAAGCTAACAGGGTGCCAGAAGCCAGACTGGTCTACTCAAATGAAGTAAGGTATCACAGACCTTGGCTAATACAGAGGAAAAAAGAAAACAGAAAGTTTCAAGGAAAAATACAATCAGATTCCATGTTTTAAAAAGTTATGAAACCGGATTATGTTACTAGTAATAATGATAAAAGTAATGGTAATAATGGTGATAAAACATTGTATAACAATTGTATTTATTCCAAATTAGTAGACTATGGTAAATTCTTTGAGTCTAAATTTATTTTATTTTCATTATCAGTATTCCTATATTTACCAGAACTGCTTGCTTTCAAGCTGCTGCTAATTATTTTTTAACAACCATAGTAAAGTTTATTTTGTTATTCTTTGCAACCAAATCATCCACTGAAAAATATTTCTACATTGGTTGATCTATTTTTGTAACTATGTAAGAGATTTATCTTCTCTAACATATACCAACTCATTAAATATAATACCCATTGTTCTGATTGTTAATAAGTTGTGACAAAACAGAAATTATATTATCACTTGTTAGAATATTTAATAAATTATTACATTCTGAGTTACAGATTTGACAAGAAGTAACAACCAAAAAATGTGAAATAGATGCATACATAGTGAAACTCCTTGAGAATTTTTCAATAAACAAAAGCAAATAATAAAACAACCCAATATTCTTGTGTATGTTTAAAAAGAACAGAGATGAACAATACCCTCAGGCTACAAATGCTAAAAATCTGGAATTCTGTTTTCATCAGAATTGAATAAAATATAGTAACCAATTATTTTGAAGTTATTGCCTAAATATATGTTTAAGCCAATTCATGTAAGAAACATTTCTCAGCAGGGTCTGGTGGCACACGCCTTTAATCCTAGCACTCAGGAGGCAGAGGCAGGCAGATCTTTGTGAGTTCAAGGCCAGCCTGGTCTACAGAGTGAGTTCCAGGACAGCTGGGGCTACAGGGAGACCCTAACTCAAAAAAGAAAAAAAAAAGAAAGAAAAGAAACATTTCTCTTAGATTTCTGAGGACCAAAATATAAACAAGAATCTAAGACACACTTCAATCAAATGCAAGCTTTTTAGTATTGTATTTTCCTTCCTTCCACAGAAGCGCCATCTTGCATCAATACACCTTTTCATGAAATTAGCCAACTATTGACATAGAAAGTTACAACTGCATTTTAGTTGCCAATACATTAATCTCAATGTCAGTGCATTTCTATCTGTACCACTATCCCTCCTCTCCTTTATTACCCAAGTAAGTCCTCTCGCCAAAAGGTGGAGTAGATGGGAGAGAGGAGTTTAACTCAAATATTTAGAAATGTATGTTTTAAATAGAGTATGGGAAAAGCCCAACTTTTGGAAATCTGTGTTACAAAACCATTTTCATTACGTGAATCCAAAGGGTATCATTCAGAGAGATTGGTCCTAGTAGAGCTTGAAACACATCATTCTGCCCTGCAATGTCTTTCCTTCAAGTCTGTTAGGGAGAATTACAACCGACTTCTGTCTCACCAATGGATCAATGTCCTAAGCAGAAGAGGTCATGTTGGTATTTTCATTTCATCATTTTCTAGAACACTGGTTGGTACAAAGTGTATGAACAGAATCTGTTCCTTGTGCTGAAGAAAACTTTTGTCTGCATTTCAAAGCCTCAACCAGGGAGCTATTTTGGAGATTTTGCTGTCAGCAACATCTTTTTTCTGATAAAGTTGACTTTGACCCAATGCACAACTTTAGGAAAAAAAAAATCTCATGAAACTTGGATAGAAAAGTTGTTAAATGTGTTAAGATGAGGAATCCGTCATGGAGATGATGGAGGGGCATAATCAAATTGACTCTCCTATTAGTTCTTCCTTGAAATTTGCATGTCAAATTTGCATGTCAAATTTGCATATCAGTTCATATTTGCATGTAATTTAAAGATTTTTTTTAAGTTTTCAGTTTTTTTTTCCACATATTTTCCACTTTAGTTACCAGTTCCATGTGGGATGCTGTGTAGCTGTTTCCTAAGGACTGAAATATTCACTCTTGGAGGGAAGAGAGGGGCTCAAGAGACTAGGGAGAGGAGGGAACTCAGGAAACTCCTTCTAGAGGTTATTTAAGCTGGGGTTGGGAAGAGAACTCTACAGCTTGCCTTCCCTTGGTGCAAAGGATTCCAGTGAGGTAATTTCCTTGATCCTTACTCTGCTGGGGCCAGGCTTCTCATTGACTCAGTTGTCCAATAAATTCAGTTGTCAAGCTGGTCTTTGAACTGGTTGTTTCTTTGGTCTCTCACAACACTAGCACAGCAATATCTGAGGTGAATATGCTTTTCTGTGCATCTCCCTAAGAAAGCTCACCCAACAGATGGCAATCCATCCAGTCCCTCACTGCTAAATTCAGGCAGCACTTCCAATTGCTTGCACTTTTTTATATATCTTATTATAAAAATTATCACTATAGGTTTATATAGCCATTTTGTAGAATAATTCCCATTCTATTTTTTTAATTCATTCTAAAAGAAAGATCACTGAGATTAGAAGTATGAAACATTATTTTATCTAAATATTTGTCTCTTAACTATAAATACTTTGATAGTTTTGCATCCTAATCTGCATTTCAATAAGGTGAAAAAAATCTCATTTTTGCATGTTTATTTTCTTTTTTTAATTTTATTTATTTTTGTATGTGTATGATTGTACTCTCTGCATGTAGGTTTGTGTACCATGTTGTGCAATATCGCAGAGGTCAGAAGAGGGCATCGGATTGCCCTGAAACTGGAGTTGAAGACGGTTCTCAGCTGTGGGTGCTGGGGATCGAACCCACGTCCTCTGCAAGAGCAGTCATGCTGTTAACCGCTAGTCCATCTCTCCAGCATGTTTATGTTCTAAAATGCAACCAAATCAATTTTGGAGAATGTCACTGTTTTCACATACTTGAGAAGACAGAGAGGAAATATCCGTATTTATAACTAAGGTTTAAACTGAAGTTTCGATATTGAAAAATGGGACTGGGCTGGAGAGATGGATCAGTGGTTAAGAGCACCAACTGCTCTTGCAGAGGACCCGGGTTCAATTCCCAGCACCCACATGGCGGCTAAGAACCGTCTTTAACTCCAGTTCCAGGGGAATCCAACACCCTCTTCTGACCTCCCCAGCATTGCATGACACCGGTGCACCTACCTACATGCAGACAGTATACTCCTACACATAAAATAACAAAACAAATAAATAAAAATTTAAAAAAAGAAAAAAAAAATGCTAGAACAGGAAAGCAAACAACACTAGGTAGTCACACCTGAAGGAGCAATCAGAGTGAAGGGGGTATGTGAGCATTTTGTTCTTAAAAACAGGGTGAGCTGAAAAATTCCTTGCTAGCCACTCACCCAATTAATCCAGTGTAAATACAGTTGAATATTTCCTCTTATGAAACACATAGGAAATCTCTATGAAGAAAATGCCCCAGGTGCTCCCACATCTATGTGCATACAGAAAGCACTAATTGGGTTCTGTGCCTTACAAAAACAAACTTAAAAATAACCTGTCATGTCCACTAATCCTAGAAATATGAATGTGGGATCATAACAGTGTCTGTCAAATAAGAGCTGCTTACCTTTCCCTTCCCTTTGCCTACAACCTAAAAATCTTAGATGATATCAGAGGAAACATGAGAGATAAGGAGAAATGGATGACAAGAAAAAGGCAAAATAGAGGAGATAAGCTGTCCATGGCCACTGTCCCACTGTAGTATTCCGTCTGGACAAGGCTGACCTTGGGAAGGAGACAAATCAAAGGAAAAGTTACTTTGTAAAGACTGGACATTTTTTTAATTTATTTTTTATGTGTATGAATGTACTGTCTGCATGTAGGTTAGTGCACCCGTGTCATGCAATGCCACAGAGGTCAGAAGAGGGCGTCAGATTCCCCTGGAAATGGAGTTAAAGACCATTCACAGCCACCATGTGGGTGCTGGGGATTGAACCCAGGTCCTCTGCAAGAGCAGTAGGGGCTCTTAACTACTAGGCCATCTCTCCAGCCCCTCACAAGACTGGACATTTTTGTAATGATGTTGTGCTTATATCCATAAATGGATGATGTTTTATTGTTAAAAAACTACCAAAAATTTGGGGATTTCATTTTAATATCAGAAAAGCATTTTTCCCACCGAACAAGTTGCAGTAAGTCTTGAGGATAATGTGCAAGTTTTGTGTTTTAATGACTGTGTCCTTTGGTCAGTTTCTATGCTTTTGATGGCAATGATTGCCGGGATGGTGGTATTCAAAGCATGAGGATATTCAAAGATGAGATCCTCCTGAGGAACTAGAAGAATGTGAATAGATATGAAACCTTTACAAATTGGCCAAAGTTCAGAATTAAACACAACCGTCTGTGAGCTCAGCTATACCTGAGATTTCAGGCTTAGAATGACAAAACTTTCATCTCCAATTCTAGTAAGCATTATTGATTATTTAGCTACCAGAAACCATCTCCTCCCAAGAATTTCACTTTTCAGTTATCAAATCCTCTTCTGTATTTTCTTTATCTTTAGAAACAGAAAACCTATCATCTCTTCTAGATAAATTCAACTCAGTTAAGGAAATTCAGTCCCTTGTCCTGTTATTGATTTATGGTTACCTAACTTGTTTATATGTAGCAAGGATGCCTTTTGGAAGGATGACCTTTCTTGCTGAATGCAGAAAGCTGATTATTTGCTTCTCTGTTAATGGTCACCCTTCTAAAATATGGAAGCTAACTAGGCTTAGTGAATCTTTTGGCTGGACCCTGTACTTTGTCCCCAGTTTTAGGACTATGTAGCTAACCATTTACCTTTCAGTGGTAGAGAGATTTTATATAATTATGTGATGTAATTTATTGCCAGCTGAAGAATGAAAAGACATAAGCTTATGGAATTTATTTCTTCCATCAACATCAGGAAGGCTGCCTCAGTGAACTGGTTTAGAAGTGGGCAGTGGGAGACTACAGGAATCTTTAGAAAGTTTATTCTGATTATGCGAAAGCACCCAAGTTTTAAATGAAGTTTGCTAAACTCAGGCAATCAAATGTCTTCATTCTACAACACGAAGGATACTTTTGCAGACACTTTGCTGTCTGGTAAAATACTGCTTTTAGACGAATGGGACAACTGGTCATTTGGAATGTTCTAAATATGTGTATGCAATTATTGAATGGAATTCACCAGGGCTAAGAGCAATATCATCAGAAGGCTATTCAAAAAATAGTCTTAAGCAAAAAAGAGTCTTAAGCATTGCTACCAAGTTATTTCAGTGGCCAGTGTAGAAATACAGGAAATAAATTTGATTAATTTGTTTTGAACAGGAGCTATATTATACAATGGGGTTGGAGGCCTGTTCTAGTTTGCTTTCCATTGTTGCAACAAAACACTCTGTCCGACACCAACTTGGGGAGGAAAGGGTTTTTTCAGCTTACATCTCCTGGGTCACAGTTCATCACTTAGGGAGCCCAAGGCAGGAACTCAAGGCAGGAACCTGGAGGCAGGAGCTGAAGCACAGTCCATGGAGGAATGCTGTTCACTGGCTTGCTCCCCTGGCTCATGCCCAGCCTGCCTTCTTATAAGGTACACAACAACCTGCCCAAGGTGGCACCACTCATTGTGGTCTGGGCTCTCCCATACTACTCGACGATCAAGACAATACTCCACAGATGTGACAACAGGCCAATCCAATGGAGCCAATTCCCCAATTGAGGCTCCCTCAACCCAGGAGTGTCAAGTTGACACTAAAGCTATCCAGCACAATTATTGTTAACTTGTTAACTTGACACACAAAACACATCATTATTAATCCACCACCTTTCCATTTCTTATCCCCAAAGTATGATATTAACATTAATCACAACCTAAGATAGTACAACCTTAAAAGCCCCACAGTCCTTAAAATGTCCAAACGCTTAAAAGTTCAGTCTATTAAAAATCTCTTAACTGTGGGCTGCTGTAAAATCCAAAGCAAGTACTGTCTTATTTCAAAGGGAAGAATCAGGCACTCTCAAACAAAACCTAAGTCCAGCAAAGTAGCTCAAGGCTGGATACCTGGGATTCACTCATGATCTTCTGGGCTCCACAGGGTTTTGGCAGCTCCCTCTCTCTGAATCTGCGGTTTGTGGCACACACAGCTCATCTCGCAGGCCCAGGCCCACTCCATTTCACACCTGCTACTGCTCTTGGTGGTCATCCCATGTTCCTGGCATCTCTAAAAAGCTGGGGTCGCCACTGAAACTGAGGCAGCACCTTCACCAATGGTCTCTTCTGACCTCTCCTGGTGCAAAGCCTCAGTTTCTCTCCATGACCCCTGCAATCCTGGGGTCTCCACTGCAACCGAGGTGCACTTCCACAAATGGTCTTTCCTGACCTCTCACAGTGTCAAGCCTCAGCAGCTCTCTGTGACCCCCTCAAATTTCAATACCAGAACCATATAGGAGACCGTTACACACTACCAAGTCCTGCTTCTGGCTTGAGATGGAGGGTTGGGCCCCTTCTGGAACATAGCTTCTGTGTGCTGACCCTGAAGAAATTCTTCCCAGAAGATTTCACCACAGTGATGCTGGTCTCTTGTTACTTACAGCTGATTTTTCAGTCCCAGCTAACCAGCATCAATTGTCCCAGTACAACAAAGATTCCACTTCAGGTTCTGGTCTCTTGTTACTTACAGCTGATTCTTCAGCCCCAGCTGACCAGAACCCACAGATTAAACAGTCCTGATGATCTCTGCTTCCCTTTGAAACTAGAAACTTCACAAGGCAGGCCTCCATCTTCTACAAATCCTTCAGCAAGACTGCTCCAAGCTCCACAGCAACAATCTTTAGGCATTCAATGATCTTCCCAGCCCAAAGTTCCAAACGCCTCCACAATCCTTCCCCAAAACAGCAAGGTCAGGTCTGTCACAGCAATACCCCACTCTTCTGGTACCAATTTCTGTTCTAGTTTGTCTTCCATTGCTGTGACAAAACACCCCAACTGACACCAACCTGGGGAGGAAAGGGTCTTTTTCTGCTTACATCTCCTGGGTCACAGTTCATCACTTAGGGAGCCCAAGGCAGGAACTCAAGGCAGGAACCTGGAGGCAGGAGCTGAAGCACAGGCCATGGAGGAATGCTGTTCACTGGCTTGCTCCCCTGGCTCATGCCCAGCCTGCCTTCTTATAAGGTACACAACAACCTGCCCAGGGTGGCACCACTCATTGTGGTCTGGGCCCTCACTGCTCGACCATCAAGACAATACTCTACAGATGTAAACACAGGCCAATCCAATGGAGCCAATTCCCCAATTGAGGCTCCCTCAACCCAGGTTTGTCAAGTTGAAACTAAAGCTATCCAGCACAAGGCCTATGGAGTAAAAGGAATTTGTTTTCTTGATACTAGGGAGCATCAACAGTGGCCCATGAGGAATCAGAGAAGGAACAATAAACTAACTTAACTAGCACAATGAAATCTATGTATATTGTTTCCAAGGAAAATGGAAAAACTGTGCAGAAGAATTAAGTGAAATGTACCTTGAATCTTACATAAAAATATAAATTCAATATGAGAAAATAGCAGTAGTCTCCTGCTAATATATATTCCGCTATTTTTCTACCACATAATATCATTTGAACAGAAGTTAATTGGTTCATTTTTACTTTTATATTATAAACTCAAAAGTAATTTTGAATTCAGCTACATTCCAAGCATTCCAAGAAATATGTAGCATTTTTTATAAATACACTATTAAGGTATAGATGCAGAATGAATCACCAGTTACCATTCATGATGTTGGTTATCATCATTATTCATGTTTTAGGAAGAAGGCAGTAATATGTCTACCAGGTTCTAGGTCTAAAGTCACACTTATAAGTGACTTGTGGGTGATATTGTTTGCCCATTTCATTACACATAGTTTAAAGCCTAATACTAGCTAGATTAATATTAGAGAACACACATTATTCAACAAATTGATTTTGTTCCTATCTCTACCTATTGTTTTAGTACATAATGATATCAAGAAAATTATATTGATAATATACTTATTTTATAAGCAAAATCTTTGAATTCTCTTGATAGAAGTTATTAAAGGCAACCCAAACTATATGTCCAACAACCACAAGATCTGGGACTTAATGCATTTATGATAAATGGTTGATAATAAATAAGCTAATATTTGTTAGATTTAGAGTTTCTGTATCTTTCAATATTCTCATCTGTGTTCATGGAAAATGCGTTTCGGTTTTGCATGAAGGATGCTTGTACTCATGGATTATCACTTATAGCTAAATATGAAAAAAAAAACTGAGAGAAAGATGCAGGACAGTTATGGCAGAATGCATGATCTGGGATAGGGTGGGGGTGGGGGGGAAGGGAAAGGGAAATAAGCCTGAACTGAATTGGAAAAAAATGTATGAAATGCACAAAGCATCAATAAAAATTAAATTAAAAAATATTTAAAAAAAAAAGGAAAATGCGTTTCTAAACTGAATAATATTTTTTTCAAAGTGTATGATCATTAACATATGGAAGAGGACCTACAATAGTCTGGCTAGATGTTAATGTGTTTCCTTAATTTGAAACAAATGCAACTGATAATCTCAATAATTACTGTAATCTACTAGAAATATGAAAATGCTTAAGAGCAAAGCAGTGGAGCTTTGAATGAGAACGTCCCCCATAGGCTCCCAGTATTAGGAATTGTGTTCTAGCTGGTGGAGCTGCTTTGGGAGGCTTTAGGAGTTCTGGCCTTACTGGAAGAAGCACATCACTGGGATCAGGCTCTGTGAGTTCCTAAGCCTTGCTGGATTTCCAGTCACTCTCTGCTTCCTTTGACTGCTTGAAGATGTGATATCTGGTCTTTCTGATCAGAATGCTTCCTAATGCCATGCTTCTTCTGCCATTATGAACACCAACCTGGAACTCTAAGCCAAATAACCTCTTCCTTCTTTAAGGAAGGTCATGGTGTCTTATCACAGCAACAGAAAAGTAACTAATAGAAAAATTCAATAAAGACAAATACAAATAGCAACAACTCCAACACTGTGGTTAGCTTCCCAATATGACTTTCCTTCTTACTGAAGAGAATCCTTATCTGGCCACTTTACTCACATATACAAATGTGAGTTAGTGGTGAAAAAAAAAAAAGGTAAGATCCCACCTGCCTGGAAATACTGTGCAGCAGAGACAGCCATATGCCTGTATATCCCAAACCTAATTGGCTATTGGCTCTCTCCTTGGAAGAATAACCCATGGTCGATGCCACAAGCTTACATCCTCTACAGGTTAGGAGATGTTATAAGCCACAGTTAAGACCCTGTCATATTTAACAGGAAAAAAATGTAATTCATGGATTAACATATCATCCAAACATATGTGTCTATACCAAAGTAACCTACCATAACTATTAGTGCTGTTTAAATACCTATATATCTAATTGCTTGTGCTTTATTAATAGGATCGAAAGGTTATTCCTGGACAAACTGTCAGCCCATGAAAGCAAACAGCCAGAACTGACCAGAGTCCAAGACAACAGCTCCAGAGAGAGTGGACTGTTTTGCTTCTCAACCACCTGTGCCCCTTTTCTAAGCCTAGGGAACAATCTGCAGAACAGGGGGCGTGGTAGAATGTAAGGGCTGTGATTGGGGTGAATGGTGAAACTACAGCAATGTAGTCTGGACACTCATTTGATCAACTTGATTGAACATACAACCCGCTGGATGGTGGGGCTGTGGGGGTTTGGGCACAACAGCCTGCAAATTGGTTTCATATAAAGGATGCTTGTAATCATGGATTATCACTTATAGCTAAAAAATGGAAAAAAAAAACTGAGAGAAAGATGCAGGACAGTTATGGCAAAATGCATAATCTGGGATGGGGTGGGGGTAGGGGGGAAGGGAAAGGGAAATATGCCTGAACTGAATTGGAAAATGATGTATGAAATGCACAAAGCATCGATAAAAAAAATAAAATAAATAAATAAATGAAAAATAAAAAATATTAGAGGGCTTTAGATAACCCCCCCCAAAAAAAGAAAAAAGGCGAGATCCATTTTGAGAAAGGTGAAATACAACTGAAAGAGACCTCCAAATAGTGTTGTGGTTATTTAATTCTTGTGTCTCAAGACATTCAGTTCATTTCATAAAACTTCATTTCACACACACACACCACACCACATATGCATGCATGCGTGCACACACAGCACACCACAATATTATAAACTATCTATATATATATATATATATATATATAGAGAGAGAGAGAGAGAGAGAGAGAGAGAGAGAGAGAGAGAATGCTGTGCCCACCAGTCCCTCTGTGCCTTTAAGTTCTATCAACTCATGTGGTTCTTTTTCTTCTTCTTTTTAAAATGTCTTTTTGAGAGAGGCCCATCTGGCCTAGAATTAGAATTAGATATTTGAGTCAGGTGGGCTTCATTCTCACCTCCAACGAAATGAAAAGTGTGCACCACCATTGCCTGACACCTGATAAAACTTCTACAGTGTTACCTTACAGGTGCAAAATGTAGTAGACTAAAAAAAAATGTAGGATTTCAAATATTCAATATCATTTCAAATTGACCTTTTAATTTTAATTTCTTTAACTTTTTCCTTTGGTGGAAGGAAAAGCATTCTTGAATATTTTTCAGGCCTCAGTGGACACAAATTTAATTTCAGTGCTACTTAGAATTTGAATAACACACAATTCTCAGACCAAAGTAGTATCATTTGTTTTCCAATAACCTGCAGTCTGTTATCAACTGTCCTTTTGTTTACTGGCAACTTAAGCCCATAGGGGAAGGATATTTAATCTTCGGAGACTGAATCCAGTAATGTAATGCTAAAACAGAAAACAGAAAAGAAGCTTCAGGACCTCCTCCGGGAGCATCCTTACTATTTTCTTGTGTTGCCACACTTAATCCTGAAGGAAAACCTGTGTGGAAGATGCTGCTATTCTTCTCATTAAATAGCCAAGATAATTAAACTCAAGAAAAAATAGTAAGCCTAAACTTACTCATACCAGGAAAATATATGAAACTATACTGACAGACCAAAGCTTGTATTTTTAGGTGTTGTACAGTACCCCCTGCCAGCATTTCTCAGTGTCTGTCTGTATTGTAATCATCAATGCTGAATTATTCAATTTGGATGGTAAGAAGTAAAGTTTGGAAGAAAGCTGTTTAATAATGTTGCCATCTTTGATCATATTGAACAATTTAGGGCAAAGGAAATATCTGCTCCTGGAAAAAAAAGTAGTATTTATACTGTAAGTCATTGTTCAGGGTCACAAACTACAGGCAGATGAGAGGCTTTTACTGTGATTTGTACTATGATAAACCAAATTCCAAAATATTAAGACAGTTTTGTAGTTTAATAGTAATACTCCTATGAACTAGATACTGTGTTCACAGTATCTGCTAGTATATAGTACTGACTTCTCCAACTGAGAGTCACTTATGCAGAACTCAAGGTTTGATATCTAAATTGATTTATTGGAAACCAATAGCTGGAAAGTATTAGAGACTTCTCTTTACACAGTCTAGTATTCTGTGGATTGTATGTATTCAATTTAGGGAGTTGGTGTGTGTGTGTGTGTGTGTGTGCGTGTGTGTGTGTGCATGTGTGTTTGTGTGTGCATGTGCATGCATTAGTTCATCAACAGTTTTTGAGACCCTACTGTGTAAATGCACGATTGTTGGGAGAATAGCAGATGAAAAGCCTTGCTTTCAGGGAGCTCACTATTCCAGCTACCAAGTTAGAACTGTATGAATCCCCTGCTTGATTGTACTTTTCTAAAAACAAAAGACATTATACAAACTAGCAAATGATAGAGAAGCATGCTAAGGAAGAGTTTATTTTACCTCACAATTCTGGGTTATAGTCCATTATTGTGAGGAAGCCAAGACAGAAGCAACTAGAAACATCGAACTTAAAAGCAGAAAGAGAAGTAATGCATGTATGTTTGTTAATGATTAGCTCACTCTACTGTTATACAATTCAGGATTCCCTGACTAGGTACTGGAGCTGCCTACATTGGTCTGGGTCTTCCCCACACCAATTAGCATAATCATGACAATCCCCCTCAAACATGTCCAGAGCTCAACATTAAATAGGCAAACTCCCATTGGTACTCTCTTCCAAAGGGATTCTGCATTGTTGAGAATTAAATGTTAGGAATTAAAAAATAACCATCAAAACCTACCTCTGAATATTACCACAGTGTTGACCCCCAGCCTTTGAGGTACATTTCTAATACAAACCATAGAAGATAGATTAGGAGAGGAAAAAGTGAGGATAAATTTAGTGTTTGGCTTTAGAATGCATCATTGTGATATTTATGGTATATTCAATTAGTGATGAATATCCAAGTGTGTATAGCACATGAAAAGCCCTTTTGAGAAACAAATTTGCTAGTATTAGCTACTGGAGAGCTAAAGGCCATTGATTTGAAAAAGATACCTAATAATGAGCACAAATACTGTACAGGACCAAAGACTGAGTCCTATATCATCAAGGACACAGGAAGGAAAGCAGGTGAAGTAAGAATCAAGAAACTGAAGCAATGAAGACCATTTGAAAAAGCAGAGTGAGACAGTATATCTCAAAAGCATCTAATAAGGCCATTCATATGAGGACTGAGAAATGAACATTGAATATGACATAACAAAGTCAATATGACTGGTTAACAGCTACATAGGTTCAGAAATGAGGAAAAAAATTCAGAATAAAAAAATTCAGAATCAAATGAATTCAGGAAAGATTTCAAGGAAACGTGTGGGTAACATCAAGCATAAAAGTATAGGGCTGGATATGGCCTAGTGGTTAAGAGCGCCAACCGCTTTTACAGAGGACCCAGGTTCGATCCCCAGCACCCACATGGCGGCTGAGAACCGTCTGAAACTCCAATTCCAGGAGAACTCCAGTTCCAGGGGAATCCGACACCCTCTTCTGACCTCCGTGGCATTGCACGACACGAGTGCACAGACCTACATGCAGACAGTACACTCATACACATACAGAAATAAATAAAATTAATAAAAAATTTTTTTAAAGTATAAATGGGACTATATGTCCCTACAAAAATTTAGTAAATGTCATTCATATACCATCTGTCAGAGTTAGAACATTTAAATTTGAATTTGTTCTAACAAGTCAAAGACCTACACTGGTAGGTTACAATGCAAGTATATTTATATTTGACTTTCCTTTTATAGGGCAAACCCATTATAACTTTATCTTCACAAATCCTCACTTTCTAAACACAGCTTGTCACAGAAGGCGTGCTATAGTGGATTGATAAATGTCTATCAAAAGTGTTACTCCTTGTGTGATTTAATTGGATAATTCCTGGAGCATAAGACCAAATACTTCTTCTAAATATAAAGTATCCTACATACAACGTTTATACAAGTGCTCATATTACCACATTTTACCTCCATGAATAATACATGTCTTGGGCAACTTGAGGCCAAAATTAAGAAGTACTAAACAGTTATTAATTTGTATTTAATACCAAATAAGCCACCAAATTTGATAAAATACTCATCAAAATGAAAAGAACTATACGGTAAATTTTATACCAAAGAAATTTGAGGTCAAATAATTCTCCATCTCTCCTCCTATATTTTTTTGGCATTCATTTCTGTAATTGTCCAAATAAGGAAACCCTACTTTAAAAGCATATGGTAATAAATCTCACAGGAACAATGTTTGCCTAACATGTGAAAGGTTCCAGGTTTTTCTCAGCATGAAAAAAAGCAAATTCCAAAATCCTATATGATAAAACTAAATAATAAATGTGTGATTCTAATTGATGTTAAAAATCAGAGGTATAGAAAATGTATGACTTTGGAATCCTTAAATACAAATACAGTAGTCCTACATAGCACTAATGCTTTTTTTTTTTAGCATCGGCTTTTTTCTCATACAGTTTTTTAAATTTTATTTATTGTTATTTTTAATATATATTTTGTACAAAATTATCAAATCTAGACCTGTGTCCCCCACCCTATCCCCCCCATCCCACCAGAGTTTATGTATTCTGCCAAACATGCTTTTCATCTTTTTCTCAGTCTTTCTCAATATTCTCCATGTGGAAATTGACTGTTTTGAGCAGAAGTTCACTGTTTCAGACAGTTCTCTGATGCAGTCCTTTCTGTTGTTGTCGTTGCTGTTGTTGTTGTTGTTTCCAATATGCATCACTCCCAACTGCTTGGACAAAAGCTCAAGGGGCCATGCAGATGAAATACTTACAACTAGGTAATTGGCACTAGCATCCACAGATGAGGGTTACCATTCGTCCTTTGTTTTTCTGGGACTGTGTTTCTTCACTCAGCATGATGTCCTCTAGCTCCAGCCATTTTCTTGCAAAGCTCATGATCTCATCTTTCTTTACTGCTGCATACAACTCCATTGTGTAGATGTACCACATTTTCTCTATCCACTTGTCAGTTGAGGGACATTTGGGTTGGTTCAAGCTCCTTGCTATTGTTAAGAGAACAGAAATAAACATGGGCCTGCATGTATCTCTGTGGTGGGGTGAGTCTTGAGGGTACATGCCAAAGAGTGGTATGGCTGGGTTGGGTGGCAAGTTCATTCCAAGTCTTCCAAGGGTTCTCCACACTGCTTTCCATACTGGCTGTATGAGTTTACATGGCCACCAGCAGTGGATGAGTTTCCCCTTTCCCCACAACCTCTCCAGCACATGGTATCATTTGTTTTCTTGATCCTAGCCAGTCTTATTGGAGTAAGATGATATCTTAAAGCGGTTTTCATTTACATTTCCTTAATGATTAGTGATGATGAACACTTCTTAAGGTGTTTCTCAGACATCTCTAATGCCTCAGTTGTGAAGTCTATGTTAAGCTCTTTGCTTCATCTATTGAGTGGGTCATTTGTATTCTTTCTTCTTTGTTTTTTGAGTAGTTTACATATTCTGGAAATTAATGCTTTGTCAGATGTATCTGCAGTGAGGGTTTCCTCACACTCTGTGGGTTTTCTCTTCACTTCCTTGATTGTTTCTTTTGATGTACAGAAGCTTTTGAGTTTAATGAGGTCCCATTTGTCAATTGTCAACCTTAGTTCTCGCGCAGGTGCTGTCCGATTTAGGAAGACTTTTCCTACGCCGATGTCTTGTAGTCTGCTGCCAACTTTTTCTTCTATTGCCTTCAGAGTTTAGGGTTTCACATTGAGGTCTTTGATCCATCTGGAGTTGACTTTTGTACAGGATGAGAGGTAGGGGTTTAATTTCATTCTTCTACAAGTGGTGATCCAGTTTTGCCAACACCACTTGCTGAAGATGTTGTCTTTTCTCCATTGTGTCTTCTTGGCCCCCTTGTCAAATACGAGGTGGCTGAAATTATATGTGCTCAAGTTCAGATCTTCAGTTTTGTTCCATTGGTCAACAGGTCTGTTTTTGTGCTAGTACCAGGCTGTTTTTATGACTATAGCCCTGTAGTATAGTTTGAAGTCTGATATAGAGATGCCCCCTGTGTTGCTCTTTTCACTCAGGGTTGTTTTGGCTATTCGGGGTCTTTTGTTTTTCCAAATGAATTTAAGGACTTTTTTTCCAAGCCTGTGAAGAAACTCTTGGGGATTTTAATTGTGATTGCATTAAATCTATCCAAGAGTTTGGGTAGAATGGACATTTTTTTAATGTTAATTTTCCCAATCCATGAGCATGGAGGTTTTTCCATCTTCTGATGTCTTCTTCAATTTCTTTCATTAAGCGTTTAAAATTTTTGTTGTAGAGATCTTTGGTGTCTTTGGTTAGGTTTGTTCCTAGGTATTTTATTGTTTCTGAGGCTATTTTGAGCAGAAAGTTCTCCTTGAAATCCTTCTCCAGTTGCTTGTTGTTGGTGTAAAGAAAGGCTACTGATATTTTTAGGTTAATTTTGTATCCTGCCACTTTGCTGATGCTGTTAATCATTTCTCGGAGTTTTCTGGTGGAGTTTTTAGCATACCTAAGTAAACAATCATATCATCAGCAAATAGGGATAGCTTGTCTTCCTCTTTTCCAATTAGTACTCCTTTAATTTCCTTTTCTTCCCTTATTGCTCTAGCAAGTGTTTCAAGCACTATATTGAAGAGGATTGGTGACAGGGGGCAGCTTTGCCGAGTTCCTACCTTTAAAGGGAATGTTTCTGTCATTCCCCATTTAGTATGATATTGTCTGTGGGTTTCCTGTATATGACTTTGATTACATTGAGGAATGATCCCTCCAATCCAATTCCCTCTAGGACTTTAAGCATGAAGGGATGCTGGATTTTGTCAAAGGCTTTTTCAGCATCAATTGAGATGATGGTGTGGTTTTTGTCTTTCATTCCATTTATGTGTTTGATGATGTTTATTGATTTTCATATGTTGAACCATCCCTGCATCTCTGGTATGAATCCAACTTGGTCATGATGGATGATCTTCTTGATGTGGGTCTGTATGCGATTTGCCAGTATTCTGTTTAGAATTTTGGCATCTGTGTTCAT